>JAGFMF010011576.1:4021305-4155007 GCA_019455555.1 Galemys pyrenaicus
TGCACTGGTGAGATGGTGATGGGGAATACATGGGGATTACAATTAATGGCAAGTATATGTAAATTTTAAAATATTTTAATAAAAAAAAAAGAAAAGAAAAAAAAAGATGAAATAATGCCTTTTGCAACAACATGGATGGCCTAAAGGGTATTATACTTAGTGAAATCAGCCAGATGGAGAAAGACAAACAGCAGATGATGTCACTCATAGGTGGTAAAGAAAGAAATAAACAAGGGAACAAATCAAAACAATAACAAATTCTTGGACGGCACAACAAAATAATAGTTACCAGAAAGAAAGGGAAAGAAGTGGGTAAACTGTGTAAAGGGGGATCAGTTGTGTGGTGATGGATGAAATGTGGCCTTTTGGTGGCACACACACCATCACACAGCTGTTGCAGTGTTAGTCTGTACATCTGAAATCTATAGAATGTTAAGCAATGTTAGGTTAATGATTTTTGAATTTTAAAGAAAATATCCTTTGACACAGTAATTTCTCTGTTAGGAACTTGCCCTACCGGAATGCTTACCAAGCTACAGCTAGATATCCAGGGAAGAATGTATTGTTTATGTATTGTAACAGTACTGTTTGGGTAACAACAATGCAGCTAACAAGAGAAACAACTTACACACGTATCAATCAGGAATTGCTAAATATTATGCTCTATCCAGATTATTATCCACATGTTTTTTATGATAACAATTCAGCACTTATCGGTGCACTTGGGAGCACTTTGATGGATCTGTATATGGGAATGTGGATGGAGATCAATGATGTATGAGTGAGAAAAGCAAGGACTAAACTACACTGTGCTTATAGAGCAGATGACTATATAGTCAGACCCTCCAGAGAGGGGCCTGTGGCACCAGGTGATTGGAGTGATGTAGCAACAGGGGCACCAAGGCAGAGAGTCCCCAAGGAGGGAGGGGGTGTCCAAGAACATGGACCTAAGCTGCAGCTGTGCCTGGGAACACTGAGCACCACTGTGCTCACCACTGGGAATGAGGTCCCTCTCATCGGTGGACCGCTGACTTGGGTGCCAGATTCATGTAATAGCATTATCACACATGATGCTTTCTACAAGCTCTTAGAACAATGCTGGAAGAAAAATTGTGGGGATTCCCACACAGTGATTTAAATTGATTCTGGAGATGTTAATACGGCTATGAAGAAATACCTGTCATCGGTGTTACTCACCAGCAGAAGGGGGACCAGAAGAAGGCCCTCACTGTTCAGCCTCTAGAGTATACACTTGAGTATGAAAACAGGTAAAGGAAGCAGGGGACAGCGAAGGGTTGAGGTGTGGGGGTTCCTTTCTGTTCATGAGTTGCCTCAGTCCTATCTTTCCTCCTCTCCTTGCCTTCTTTCCCTTTCTCTCCTTAGAAATCAGAAAATTTTGTTTGCTCCTTTAAGAGTTTTCAACATTGAAAAATATGCTCCCGCAACACAGTCACCCCAGGAAGGACTTCGGGGAAATGCCGTTTCTGTCACCCACTGACAGCAGTTTGGAAGCCCTCCTAGGACAGGGAGAAGACATGGTGCTCCTGCACTACAGGGCTTCTGGGGACTGTGCTCGGGGCTCACCCCATCCAGGGTGAACGGGAGACTACGACCTGCCCGGGCACCAGGTGTCCCTGTCCATAGACTATTGATACAGGGAGCCAGTGAGCATGGCCACCACCTATTAATGATTCGTGCAAGGACAGCAAGGGTGAGCCACACGGTTGTATTAGGAATTCAGGTCACATTTAAATGGAAAGGATGTAGTAATGCCTTTAAAGATATACCACAGGGGTCTCCCTGGTGGCACAAGGGGCTAAGCACCACACTATGAAGCATCTGCAGCCACTGCAGCACGAATGCAATTCCCAGCCAGGAGGGTGACCCACAAGGCGCAGCAGACCTCTCCTGTCTCGCCCGCTGCTCCCCTCAGCAGTGTGTTTCAGTCAGTCTGCCTGTTCTGCTCCCCACTCTGTCTCCGGTGACTCCTCTCACTCCACAGCTCTGGCCTGTACCCTCTGGTTCTTACATGCATAAATAAATAAATTTTAAAAAATTAAAATAAAATAAAGATATACCATAGCTAACATGATCACTAGCATTTATAACGGACAAAGAAGTCATAAACAGTTAACCAATTCCCACAAGTCTACATTAGAAACATACCTCAAATAGGAACTTTGGCAAAAGATGTGAACAGGGCAGCTGCCAAAGAAGACATTTTAATGCTCAATAAATGATATGAAAAGTTGCTTCACACACTTGGCCACACCTTGAACAAAATTCTCCAGGCACTCAGGGCCAGGGGCCAGGAATGGTATTGAGCAAGCTATCAGCTGAACCAAGAGGAAGACAAGCTTGAGAGCCAGCACCCCCATGGGACATTTACATGCCCCCACTTTAAAGAAATTCACTCAAGCATTATTGTAATAATATGAATTTTTGGAAACACCTTAAATATCCCTAAATTGAAGCACAGATGGACCAAGCGTGTATAGTTGTATGATGGAATTTGCGTTGGTCAAATAAAAAATCATGTAACAATACAGATACATCTAGAGTGTTGTCCTTAGTGGAAAAAAACAGTTGGTTAAGACCCTAAGTGTGACATTTGCATCACATGCTCTGATACTGTTGTATGTAGGGAGAACATTGGAAGTAGTAATAGTAAAACGCTGGAAGAGGCACATCATACATGGAGAAGAGATGGGTGCTGTACCAGGGGGCTTACAAGGGGGAACTTCAGTTCTGCCTGCCGTGCTCATTTCTCAAATGGAAAGCAAGAAGCCATAGGATGTGTGCAACAAGGTGGTGGGCACACTAGTGTGATTTATTCTCTGTCTTTTCTAAATACAGTGGCATCTGAACCTGGGAGCCATTTACAAACCTGCAGTCCAAGGGAGGGAGCTGCTTTGAGCTTCCAGATCCAGGAAACACAAGGGCCCCATGACTCCAGAGGCTTGTCATATATGTCTATGCAGTCTCTCTCCATGCCTTCCCAAGGACAACGCCACCACGTCTGCCTGCCCCCTGAGCCTGCCATTTAATTGGGAATTGGAATAAACTCTCTCTCTCTCTCTCTCTCTCCCACACTCACCCCCCCCCACACACACACACACTTTCTGCTCCAGTTGCAGAACTTGGTAATACATCCCATTCTCACCCTTTGTCTACATCTGATTCTGACCCTGTGCCCACATCCATTTTGACTCTGTGCCTTTGATCCTGGACCTCCTCTTCCCCCTTCTTTCCTCCCCTTCCCCTCTTTAGCTGACCCTGGTGAAGTCTTAGAAATTAGCAAGAGTCAAACAAAATATCAATATGCCTGAGTGACTCCAAAGTTGGGTCCTCTGTAAGTGTTCATCCCTTGTGGATAATGACCTGTGAGTGTCACTTTGTTCCACAACCCCAAGCAGAGGCCTGATGTCAGTTGCTCACACAGGGCACGTTTGGTAAATGAATGGGCTAACCCTCTCTTTACCTCCTGCTCCAACATCTGTAGCCTGGATGTGTGTCCACCCATCAGCACATTGCAAATAAATCCACGGTGTGCAATGACTGCTGACACTACCACCCAATTTCTAGGAAAGGTCACCTTCTCCTCCGGGGAGCAGACTTCAGGAGCAGTGGTTTGCTAGGACTTAATAGGCCTTTCTAAGTGCAGGCAGCCTCACCTCCAGGTCCCCGCTCACCTGAAGCTGCAGCTCTGCCATTGTCGCTTGTCACCTTCAACTGTGCTCTAGGCAACCAACAACAGGTGGGATCCCCTCTATTCCTGCAGTCCCAGGAGGCCACACTTGCATGTGGCCTACACATCTCAGCTTCGACATGTGTAGTTTTACATTCATCCTGGTTTCTTCCCCAAGTGAACACATTTCCAGCACACATTTCCCTGCAGATATGGCATCTCACAAAGGAATATGCCCTGTGATCTCAGTTCTCTAATGGGTTCATGGAAAGTTGCTCATTTGCTTGCTACCTTTCCAGCTTTTGTCTGTCTGAAAGGAACTCACTATCTATGAAACCCAGATGACTTCAGATCACAGAGAATAATCTATGTCGAATTCTCTAAACATCACTACGCTACATGTACATGTAACATCATAACATTACAAACCCACTCAGAGCTACTGGGGTCTGATTCCAGACCACCACAATAAAGCAAGTCACGTGAATGTTTGCCAGTGCATATAAAGATATGTTTACAATATATTATAGTTTAGTAAGTGAAATAGTCATGTCTAAAAAACAATGCAAGTACCTTAGTTTAAATCTTAATGCTAAAAAATGCCTTCGTAGAGTCGTGATTATTTTGCTGATGGAGAGCCTACTAAGATATGCAATATATGAGAAGTATAATGTGCCTGGTACATGAAAAGCCAAAATACTCCCTTTTGTCTGGCCATGACTTTGCCCCTTCAGGTCTGTGCCCACTGCTTTGTCACACCAACCTCAGACTAGCCATGGGGGCAAATTAAAATGTCAACAACTGCCTTGTGACATATCTATAATCCAACTACTTTATTTGTCTGCTTCTAAAGAGTTAACCATACATCTCCCAGAAGGCTCAATGGTGTGGCTTCTAAATATTTACCCAGGAGAACTAAAAACACACACCCACACAAAGACTTGTGCCTGGGTGTTCACAGTGGCTTGATATGAAATTGCCAACACCTGGAAGCAGTGAGCATGTCCAGTCACATGGAGCAGAGGACAGGCTGGCTTATCTGGACAGCAAGGGAAAAGGATTGAAAAAGAAAAGTTGGAAAGTTGGTCATTTCCCTGCTACCTTTCCAGCTTTTGTCTGAAAGGAACTCACTATCTATGAAACCCAGATGACTTCAGATCACAGAGAATAATCTGTGTCGAAGTTCTCTAAACATCACTACGCTACATGGACATGTAACATCATAGCATTACAAACCCACTCAGAGCTATTGGATTAATCCAATATCCAAGGTGTATAAATCCCAAAATAGGAGTGCTGGGTAAAAGAAGCCAGGTGAAAAAGTGTGTATGATTCCACTTATATAAAATTTGAGAAAGAGAAAGCTAATCTGTAATGACAGGAAGTAGATTAGTGATTGAGGAGTAGGGAGAGGACTACAAAGGGAACAGGAAACTTCTGATGTGACCAATGTGTGTGGAATGTGGTGACCATTACGTTTATCAAAACATCTCCAATAAACTGTAAAAAAAAAAAAAAGCACCAGCAAGAGAATGTGTGGGTGGCTGCAGGTAAGGCAAAGGGCACTTGGGGTGGAAGGAACCCTAATTCTCAGCTCTAGCGTGGTTACATTATGAAAAGATAGCCGTAGTGGTGCTAGCTTCTTTTTTTTTTTTTTTTTTTTTTTTCAAGAAAACCTAGAAGTGTAAAAGAAAATTACACATGCTTCTTTATAAAATATTGCNTGGTGCTAGCTTATTTTTTTTTTTTTTTTTTTTTTTTCAAGAAAACCTAGAAGTGTAAAAGAAAATTACACATGCTTCTTTATAAAATATTGCTCATTTTCCCCTAAAACCTTCAGGCAAAAATATAAATAAATAAATTTTTAAAAAGAGACCAGCAAGCTACCTGTTTTGATCTCTGATTTAAGCACAGAAACATATAAAACATACTAATATTATAAATGCTGCTCACCATTTAGAAACATGTAAACACATATTTCGGAGAAGTAACTGGAGCGTCTGAGAGCAGATTACAAATCAGCTGACAGAGCAACAGGACAAGCCTGCAAACTCAGGAGGCCAAAAGCTGGTGTTCGAATCCAGTGTTGCATGGTCATGAGTAAGTTACTTAACCGGTCTGTTCAGTTTTCTTGTCTATAAAATGGAGATAAATGCCATGCCTACCCTATGGAGCTAGTCTCAGTTTAGAATGCATAAGCACAAGTCTGTTATTTGGAAATCTATCTGAACTGTTTCACAATGTTATCTGCTTTTGTATTAGTATTAATATTATTAGTATTACTTCCAGCTGTCCTATCTCCTCTATCTCTCTTTAAGAAAATGCTACTCACCCCTTTCTCTCTATTCCAATATTTTTTATATTTAGAATTTAAATCATTGTGCTAAATGTGCAAATTGCCTTTCTGATTAATTTAGGCCACATCTCTTGTTGCATTTGTCATGGGTAGTTTATGATATTGGTAACTATAGGGGGAAGTCACTTGCTCTCTGACAGTTACAATGACCCATCATTTCTGCCACTATAATGACCGTTGTGAGCTAAATCCCCAAGACAGGGCTGAGCGCTCTGTAGAAACCAGCCCCTAAGTCAGACTGTTGAGCTCATCAGCCTCCTCCTCTGGCCCACACAGGTCTGTCCACTCTTGGTTGTCAGCCCAGCCCCCACCGACGTCTTCAGAATGGGCTCAGGCTTTAGCAAGGACACATTCCTCGCTGTCAAAGGTCTGCCTCTGCTTTGTCTTAGTTTGGAGGGTCCATCCCCCTCTATGGCCTTGTGATCAAGATGGCTGAGCAGTCACTTTGTCTACCGTGGTACCTGGCAAGTCCTGGACACACACACACCTGACCCAGGTGGGCAGGCAGGTAAACAGCACATCCCTACCGTTGCCTCTATCTGGATCGGCCCCTCCCCTAGAACTATCTGGGCGGATGGAAATGTCCTGGGCCCATGATGTACAGTATGGTTGCCACGAGCCCCATGTAGCCATTGAGTTGGGCGAGGTCATTTTCAGGTCAATTTCACTCCAGTGAATTTAATTGAAATGTGAGAGGCCACATGTGGCCAGTGACCATGGTGCCTGATAGCCAGGAGCAGATGCTCACGTGCCTGTGACTCGCACACAGGGGGCTTGCACTGAGGGTGTGGACACAGATTCCAGCCCAGTAATGATGAAATCCAGGAGCACCCACTATGGCATGGCCTCGCCAGACCTGATTCTATGGGTGATTGAGAGGAAACTGAGGCAGGGCTTAGGGCAGACACGTCACACGTCTGAAGGTGGAGTGGGAACTCCGCTCTAGCCAGCCCAGCTTCAGCATTTCCATGCTGCTCTCAGCGCTTGTTTGGAGAGAAGCCAGAGTGCTTCTCATTTTCTTCCCTGAGCTCCTTCCATACACACAAAATGGCCTGCCTCTGAGCTGATGTCCCCCGGGCACAGTCAGGGCTTATCTAGGTATCAGCTGGAGGCGTTTTCTTATAGGCCACTCTGTCCCCTTGGAAACCATGGCTCCCACCCAGAGTCCAAGCTTTTTGAGGCACTCATTTGGCTCCCAACATGGCCTCAGGGGTGTTCCAGGCCCTCGGAGAGGGACAGCCAGCCCGGCTCTGGTGGCCAGAGTGTCTGGAGCATCCTTTCTTCTATTATCAGGGAAATCAAGGGAGTGGGAAGGGGGGCTGTGGAGAGAATTTCTCCAAAGAGCAGATGTCCAATCTGGGAGTTCCCCATCAGCCGTCCTTGATTTGGCACCTGTCCTGGGCATGGGGTCTGATTATGTGGCAGTGCCCGAAGCAGAGATAAAGCTGACTCAAGGCAGCCCAGCAACTGCAATTTGTGACTAAGTGCACTTGCGGTGGGCACCGCTGGCCAAGCTCAACAGCTGCAGGTCAGGGGTCGGGCTGCCTATTTGTTTAGGTTTTGGGTGAGGACAGGTCCTGGCTAGTAGAGATTAACTGGGAAACCACATTTGACAGCATGTTTTCTTTCTCCAAAAACTTTTGATTTTGGGCTGTTTGTGTTCCCTGCGCGCCCCACCCCCGCCCCTTCTCTAAAGTGTAGTGCTTTCTAGATTTAGGAGTTTAGATCAATGTGGCAGAAATGGCCAATTGTCCCCAATACCTACACTCTCCTTCCAGGCACAGACTCTCCCAGTGTTTCCTGGCTTCCCTCAGGAGCACATGGAACCTAGTGGCTGAGCTCTAGACAAAGGAATATGAGCAGAAGGGGTGTGTATAGCCTGTAGACCTGTTGTCCCATCTTCCAGGAGATTCTAAGAATCAAGAGCAAGGTGGAGTCCCTGTTAGGAGGGTTTGGAGTCCTAAGTGACCGCGTGGAGCAGAGAAGCCCCTCCAAATCCACAGGACTATGGTGTTAATGGAAATGCACTCGTATTGCCCGGACCTCTGCAACTTGGGGTTCTCTATTACAGCAACTCACTAACTTCACTAATGGAGAAGAGCTCATTACAGACAAACACTGTAATGTCAGATCAGTGCTGGTTAATTTTACTTTTCTTAAACAAAGTCTATTTACACACGATCTTATCAGCACCCAGTACATTAAAGAGTTATAAATGTAAAGATCATGGTGGTAAATGACAGGGGAAGTAATTGGATCCCAGCCAAAGGGAAGGAAAGAGTGTGTTTCCAACTCAACCCATCACCAGCTGAATCTCTGGCAAAACCAAACCCATTTCCTTTGACATGGTTTTGGGTAAACACTACATAGGTATATGATAAAAATGGATTTGATGGCCTTTGTCACAATAACAATGCCCAGGTAGCATAAGGAAAAGGCAAATACATGCAAAGGTTCCCAAGACAGGAAAGAGGTGGAGTCTTCAAGCTGCCATGAAACAGTGAAGGACCAGCCTGGAGAGGATGCAGGGCAAGGCATGCTGGGGGTGGGTGGGAACAGATAGGAGAGGTCACACCAAACCTGGAAGGTCAGCCACAGCTGTTCAATCATTGACCTGAAGTTCAAGGAGAAACCATGGGGAAGGCTTAAACACCACTGATGCATGATTACAGCATCCATCCAGTACTGGGTAGAGAACAAACTGGGAGTCTGGGAAGAAACTGGCCTGGAAATACAGCTCGGGCTGCAATAGGGCAGTTAGGGATACACGTGGTGGGAGATGTTACTATGATTGGGGTGGGAGATATTACCGTCCCTTTAAGGGGTTGCCATCCCTTTCTGGAAGAGTGATCTCTCCAGAGATCTGAGATAGTAGAGATAGTAAGAAAAGATGGGACCACACTGAGGACTGCACTTTGGTAAGACTGGGGTGGAGGGGAAGCCAGTTCAGCAGGTGGTAGGGGGGATAGGGAACTAGTACAGAAGGAAAATGAGGCATGCCCAGAACTCAGTTTGGAGAATCTACTGATGAGATGAAAGAAGGGAGGGTCACTGACTGCAGGTGTGGGGCAAGGTGAGGGTAGGAGATTGGAAGAGGTTGGAGGCGAGGGAAGGTACAAAATACTCAAATATGAGATCAGGATTTTGGCTTGGAAAGATGGCCCAGACCAGTTATAACACAGGGTATTCTGCACCATATGGGCACACCTGCAGTTTTGGGTGAACCCTGATGCCAGCTGAATCTCTAGGGCAGAGCTGCCTGTACACTGCAGGGCAAAGTCCACTCTATGTGCTGGAGGTGCCTGAAGAATGGGGTCTCCCCTGCCAGCCCCCCAACCTCAGGGCCCTAAACCCATTCTGGGGGCAACTCTAAGGTGAGCTTGCTGGGTGTAAGAGATTATTCTCTGACTTACACACCCCTCCCTTCCTGCGCCTGGGTCTTACTTTTCCCTTCAGTGAGATGGGGAGATCCATAGAGTAAATATATATGAGCATGTGCCCTTTAAACAGGAACATCAAACCCCTACAATCTACATTTCTATTTGCACTAAATTTACTATAATGTATGAGTTGCTAGCAGGTGTACAGGGAAATTCTCAGGTGGAAATGATTCATATAATTCATGAAATTCTGAGTTTGCCCAGGCATTATTCTTGAGTCCTTACAGGAAATAGAAACTGACCTTCTGCAGATAATTTCACTAGATCATTAAACACTTCAGGTGCACCGGGAAACCTAGAACACATGAATAGAACTTGCATAACCACATGTAGAAATGGAAAAGCTTTCTCTTGAAGTCTTATTTTGCATTCATAACCTGGAGTTCTGATGCTAGGAGAGAGAACAGCCCAGAAGGGCAGAACTTTACAAAGGCAGAGATAACCTAATTCCAACTCTGGAATGTTAACAACAAATGTTGATCTGGACAGTAACTGTATCCTGCACGAGGAGAGCACAGAAGCTTGTACAGCCATACTATAGATGTGTAGGGTAAGAGGCTTTCTCAAAGTCAAGGCCAGCCTCATTAGAGGAACTGGCAGTGGAACAATCATCATACTCAATGTGGTAGATTGTCAATTTATCCTCCTGGCTAACCTATGATCTTCTATCCACTCATTCCTGAAGTCTTGCACCTAATTTGAAAATCAAGGAGGTCTTCCTGGAGGCTGTGTCTGTCCAGTTTTTCCGGATGCCCTACAGCAGATCCCACTTTACCACTCTCTGGATTAGGACATGAGATATGTTTAATTATGCCATGTGGTATTATGAAAATTTTTGTAGATCTGCTAGCTGCCTAGTTTGAGAAGTTTTCAACCATTATTTCTTCAATTACATTTCAGGTTCACTTCCTTCCTTCTAGAATTCTGATAATATCTTTGTTATCTTGCATGCTATTATCTCAGAGGCCCCTGAGACAGCTTTTCTCTTGTTTTTTTTCCCCAGCCCATTTTCTCTCTGTTGTTCAGCTTGGTAAAGTCTGTGTCTGGCTTCAAGTTCATTGTCTTTGTCATGCTCCTTCTTCTATCAAGTTTTTCCATGTTTGGGGTTTTCTTTAGGCAGGGGGGAGGTGTTTGACTTCTTTCTGAGATTGCAATATAGTTCTATGATTTTCATATTATCTATGTCTTTGTTGACAAAATGTTTTAATATGTTTCAAAAGAGAATTCATGGTTAATTGTTGAATAGTTTTACAAATGGCTTTCAGATCCTTGTCAGATGAGCCCAGCATGCACTTCATCTCGAGCTGTACCTGTTGATTGCTTTTTGTCCTTCAAGTGTTGGTTTTCCTTGTTTCTGTTACGATGGAGGATTTTAAATCTCACCCTGGGTATTTGGGGACTCCGGGTCTTCCTTAATCTCCTGCTGTCATGTATAGTATAAGGTCTTAGATGTGCGTGTTAACTTCCCTCTGCACAGTCCCCTGACTTAGGGGCCAGAGGGAATTCAGCTTTCTCCTCAAATCCCCTCCCCCTGAGAAACTGGGGAGCAAGTGGGTATGAGTTCAGTCCTTCTGAGATGCTGCTGACCTGGGGGTGGGAAGAAGTATGTGAACCAGTCTCAACTCCCTCCAACTTGTCCAGCCAATACACACCCAGGGGGTGCAGGATCAACTGTCCACTGGGAAACCAGTCCTGTGACCTCCTATCTGGATAACCACAGGCAAGTTTCTGAAATCTCTGTGGCTTAGCTTCTGTATCTGAAAGAGAAAAAAGGTAGTAGTATTTAATCCTTACATCTATTTTTGAGGATTAAATGAGTTTAAGTATGGGTCATGGATCTTAGAACTTGTTAGAAATGCAGAATCCCAGGCCATTCCGCAGACCTAGGACAAGTCCCCAAAAGATCCATGTGTGCGTTAGTTAGAATGCCCCGGTATGTAATATTTGCAACTATAAGTAAAAGCAGAAAGTCAGGTCAAATGCTATCAACCACAACTTCTTCTCTGCAAACAATACAAGGGATCCCCAGGCTTAAAACCCTTACCTTACCTAAGAAACCATCTCTAGCTAAGAGTGTTGGGGAGACTGACCTCCATTCCCCATTTCACTGGGTATTCCAGAGGCCCACAAACCTCCTCTCCACTCACCCACTATTTCAAATGAGGACAATAGTATTGAAGGTGAAATTTTGTCAAGAACACTTTCTTCAAGATTTGTTTTCCCTTTTAAACCTCACATCCAGTAATGAATGA
Source organism: Galemys pyrenaicus (assembly GCA_019455555.1). Lineage (NCBI taxonomy): Eukaryota > Metazoa > Chordata > Mammalia > Eulipotyphla > Talpidae > Galemys > Galemys pyrenaicus. The sequence goes on from JAGFMF010011576.1 coordinate 4,033,042, forward strand.
AACAAGTTCTTGAACACACTGAACCAGAATTTGTCAGCTCCCGGGGCCATGTTAATAGACACATCACTGATAACCTTACATGGCAGAGCCAGCATATGGCCTCCTGGAATTACCCGTGTCTCCCCATTCCAAGAATTACTGTCAAGCGACATCCTTCCTGCCTTTGTTCACTGAGAACTCTGCTTTGTATTAAACTCTCTTTGAGAGTTTTTGAATTATCATAAAAATGCTCTGTGAACACAAACAGTTCTGTTCTCACTCATCTGATTCCTCGTGGCTCTTGCACTTGGTAAACACGGTGCAGGTGTCTGGGAACAGCCGTCGAGTCATTCAGGGCAGGAGAACTTGCACTTGGTCACCCTCACCAGGCAATGATCTTACCCACTCTTCCTGCTCAGAAGTATGTAGAGCGTCAGGGCAAATGCGTGACTCACAGCGCTGACAGGAAGCAGTGCCCTGATTTTGGGTGGTAGTCTTTGAACTGCACTGGGAGAGCAATTAACCTCATTTTACAGTCTGCTGTTGCCCATTGTCAAAACCTTCAGATAAGGAGATCTGAACAGCAGAATTTGGAATAGAACCAATGCCTTGCTCAAGTGAGGGTGAATGGGTGTGGTGTTCCTTACTCCTAAGAGTTACGCGGACCGGACAGCCGAGATCAGCTGCCAGGTGGGTAGAACCACAGACCCACCACTTTGTCTAGAGGACCCGTCTGGTCTACAAACCTCCAGAAGGGGCCATTCTAGCAACCCCTCCGGCCCCATGGCAGGCCTCATGCTCTCTGTGCTTCATCCTACATGTCTGGGTGGCTGATTTTTCTTGGCACGAAGCTCCAATTGTAGCAATCCATGGTAAATTTCCTTCTGTTCAGTCTTTACAGGCATCCAGCCTTATCACTCCCCTATCTGGAAGTTTCTTATAGGCATCTCAACTTTCTTGCAGAGGTGACAGTGTCCTTTCTCCTAGCGTTCCACTTCCTTTCAGGAAACAAGGACACATTTACTCTGCCTCTTGAGAAGCTGTCCCCAGGACCCTCCTCTGCTGCCAACACTCTCTAAGGACACACATGCAATATTTCTGCTTTTGGGATCTGACTTTCCATACTCGACATGCTGCCTATGCCGTGGCATAGCCATACCTCCCAGAACTGCAATTGGAGCTTGGTGCAAAGAAAAATCAGTTAGAAAACAGGCTCTAGGTCAGGGTGGCCCTTCCCAGGACTTGACTGGAAGAATGTGGGAGACTTCTCACAGAGGGGTCAACTCACTAGGAAAAGAAAGAAGAATGGGACCGCTGACTTTGGTGTGGCCTCTCTGTCTCGCCTGTGTGCAGGTATAGGCTCTTTGGGAAAATTCTCTGTTCATGGCACATCCCGCCAACAGGGGAAAGATCCGTCGATGGGGAAGAGATAAACGTCTGGCGGTGGGGAATGCCCAAGGGGGGGAGAACGTCCATAGGGCGTGATGGCGACAGCTTCCAATGGTGCGGGCCGGCTGTGCACACACAGGCTCTGCAGTGGGTGCTGTCCGTGTTCTCACTCTGTCTTTACAGGAGCGCCGGGAGGCAGGCTGCCGCCTTCATGTCTGATGGGGGAGAAGAGGGGAGAACAGGCAAACTAGCAGCCTCTGCCTCCAGTAGTCTGCAGGGTGGAGAATGAGGTCGTGGGTGCGGGTGGGGTGGGGGCGGGCTAGCCGGACCAGGCGAGGTGAAGGGCTGCTCCGGCCAGAGTCACACCTGCCACACCACTGACCCTGCCCTTCAGAGCGTGGGAGCCCAGCGGGGGGATATGCGGGCCTCACTGAGTTCGGAGGGCTCTGCTGCCAGCGAGCGTGCAAGCTCCGTGCTCCCGCTCCTGGCATGACCAGGACCAGCAACCAACACTGCCAGCCTCAAAGCCCAGGTGGTGGGCACAGGGGCCTTGGGCAGTGGTGCTGGTTGACCACGTCGGGGAGTGGACAAAAAGCCCTGACTGGTCCTGCAGCTATCAGTGTGGGATATGACGTGGGCTTCCCAAATGACTTCAAATCACCCCACTGGAGGAAGAGGTAAATGTTAGCGGAGGTAAGGGCCTTGGGGGCAGGAACAAAAGGTTGTCACTTGGGACATGGAGAAGGGTCACAGCTGGAGAAGGATTTGCCAAAATTCAAGAGTCTTCTGGAGTTTAGACTGTGTGGGGGGGTCCCCAATAGTGAGGGTCCATGGGAATTGGCTGTCTCAAAGCCATTACAGCGGCTGCCAAGGCTTCCAGCTAAGATGGGCACAGAAAGGAAGTTCCCCTACCAGCCCATGCCCTTTTCTCCTTCCTCAATTCAGATCTGAGACTCTTGGGTGGTGCAGGGTACACAAGGGAATCTTAGGAGTCCTTCTAGTCAGTTTCGAAAAGGAGGACAGCCTGATTCAGCAGGTGTCAGGGTGTGCACAGAGGAAACACTTGTAAGTCAAGCAGACCGTAGACAGCATGTCACGACAGAGCCTCTCTGGGGCCCTCCAGCAGCCACTGTCTTGTCGCCCAATTCTGACCTGGTCTGTTCTGCCTGCTCCTCACTCGTGTCTGGATTCCCCTCCCCTCTGCTTAGAAACATCTGCCATGCCCACACTGTGAAAGAGCAAGAGGTGTCACACCCAGATGTGGAGGGCGTTGCCCGAAGCCGTCCTCTCTGCTGAGTGAGCTCCGGAGAGGCTGCTGCTGCCTCTCCCCAGCCGTTCCCAACTCAACCCACCTCCTCTACTCCCATGTCTGTATGGGCAGCATCTGCTCTCAGCACCCTGCCCTGTGTGAGTTCCACCACTGCCCACCAGTCTGCTCTGTGCTCTTTGCTGCTCATCCTTCCTTGCCGGTACTCCCTCTGTGCACAATGGCTTGGCTTTCACTGGCATGCCTTCGGAGGAGTCTGGGATTTCCTTCAGGACTAGGCACATCCTGTTTTGTATTATCTTTAACTCTTCAGTCCTTTCCGCATCTGCTTCCTGCTTTCTCTGGGGCCAAATACCTTTCTTTATTTTCCCTTTATTTTGAAGTGTCTGGCTTCTGAACCCCTAGGTTTGCTCGAAAGCCGACATCCAGACGACTGGGGTGATGATAATAATATCTCGGCTGTATCTGGTTTCTTTCTCTTCAAAGCTCACATGCATTCCAGACGTGTGAGCCCATCGGCCTCCCAGCATCACCATAAAACAGGGAGGTGACAGGTGCTCATAGGAAGGGCATGGCCTTTATGTAATCTCTGCACCATCCTGGCGTGAGTCACAGACCTAAATAGAAACTGCTTCAGTTGCAATTCAGTTCTACTTCCACTCAGTTGATTGGTGAAGAGTTAATCCTTTTCTTCTCCCACCAACAAATAGATGTTTATACCACCCAGAGAAGTACGTTCCAAAGTCTCAGCAGTTCATCTACTAGTGCCAGGATAAAATGAGCATGCTTCTTCCTGGGATAATGGTTCTTATGTGGTGGCCACTTCATCCGTGACAGAACTCCCTTGAACCCCATAATCCAGTTGCATGGCTGGTACTTCTTGCACATGTTGCTGCCCAGGTGTGCCACCCAGGCTTGGCACAAGGCAAACCTCACACTTTCTTCATGTCTCAGTTCAAATGTTAAGGATGGCCCTTCTCTTCCACACTCATTCTCCTTTATTCCTTAGATCTTTCACATGATCCCCAGAAAGTCACCATCATTTTAGTATAGGATGGTAATTCTTTCTTTCTCCAGTTTTAGTGATTAAAGTAAGGGAGGAGCATGCCTTTTAATCTTGAGTCGCATCTTCTATAGAGTGCAACAGAACACCCTAAACTTGGTTGCCTGAAGCTACTATTTCATTTCACTTATGACTCGTAAGTCAGGAACCTGGGAAAAGAGGACTCCTCCAGGGTCACCCAGAGGTTTGATGAGTGGATGCCCATTCACATGGCTGGCAGGTGACCCTAGCTGTTGGGTGACGACTGAGCTGGCTGTCAATGCAGGTGTGTCCTCATGGTTTCTCAGGCTTGAAGGCCTTAGGAAAACCCAGCTTCCTGCATGGAGCAGAATTCCCTAAGAGCCAAAGTTCCAAAGAGCCCAGCAGAAGGTGAAGGCTGCCTCTGTGGCTTACCCGCGAAGTCACGTGGTCACAAGTGATTGTGCAGCCAGCCCAGATCCAAGGGTGGGGATTAGACTGGACCTTTCAAAAGGGTGTGTCCCTCTACAGAAGCATGAATGAGAGGAGAGACGCAACTGCCACCTTCTTTGGAAAACACAACCTATGACAAGTGGTGTGTTGCTGTGGCTTAGGCGTCTGTCTATGGTTAGCAAGAACAACCCAACTAATGTGGATCATTACTCTTGGCACTCTGAGAATGGCTTATAACTGTAGTTGTCCTTGCCCCAGAAGACTCCAACGCAGCATTTCTTAATATTTGCTTCCTGGACCACCCTCAGAAGCCCAAGAGACACATTAAAATGGGAGTTCAAGGCCCCAGTCAACAACTGGAGTTTCTCCGGTGGCATCAAATGTGTGCGTTTTAAACAAGCGCCCACCCAGGACAATTCTAATATGCCGAACAGGATGGAAAGGTGCCGCCAGGGTTCAGATTAATGACCCTGTATAAAATGTTCCTCTAGAACTCAGTGATTGAAAGCACAAACATTTATCGTCTCACGTTGCCTGCAGGTAGGAATGGCATTAGGCCTGGCTTGGCCGGGGTCTCTGGCTCAGGGCGCCCAGGCTGCCGTCAGGGTGCTGGCCAGGCTTGCCCTGGAGAGGAGCCACTTCCAAGATGGCTGGCGCGGCTGCTAGCAGGTCCGCGGGTTCCTTTTGGCCGATGAGGAGCCACGTCAGCTCCCTGCCATGTGGTCGCTGCACGACCCAGCAGTTTGCTTCAGCACAGCGAGCTGTGACTTCAGAGGAGTGAGCTGCATGTCACTGTTTATAACCAGACCTCAAAAGTAGCCTTGTACCACTTCTGTCGAATTCTTTTTGTTAGGAACGGATCATATATGCTGCCAGCGGTGGGGCAGGCAGAAGGTGGGCGGTGGTGCGGGTGTGGGGGTTGAGCCTGGTGTGTGAACAGCAAGGAGAGGGTGATTGAGTGGCCATCAGAGGAGGGCCTACCCAAGGAGTTAGCTACAGGAGACTCAAGGGATGGGGTTAGCTCTGACAACAAAGAGCTGAGGGATGTGGCATGTGCAGAGAAACTGCCACTGCCGCATCTGGAACATTCCCACTATCGGGCATCTTGACGCTGTTCGTCTGAAGTCTTGACTATGTTTTTCTGAAGAAAAAAGAATTTGAATAGGCTGAGAGGAACAGGCAGTGGAAGAGAAGTCCCATTCACTTTATGGAAACTGTTTTGTAGATCCCGGGTGAAAGTGCCATTAACACAGAAACACTGAATTGAATAGTCTGGATCAAGAAGCCGTTCTATTCAGGGACTGTAAATCAAATAAGTGATTGTAATGTTTCTCTGAGAAGCAAAATGATCCATTTTTAGCATTGTTTATTTTATAATTTTCACAATCACATTCTAAATCACATACTTTATCATCCTAATAGTTATGTTGCAATGGATATACCTTAAAAAAAGGTTTTATCGAAGTAACTGCATTATGATTAATTTAATTTTCAGTTATATAAATTGTCACTATAAATCAACAGCTTTATCCACTGCATTAAGTGCATTACTGCAAATCCAATCCTGTCCTTCACCACTATCTTAATTTAATTAAAAATAAATTCAACATTCCTAAGCATGTGAGAACAAGGTAACTGATAGGTTTGCATAGTGATGGTGCAGGCAAGAATGGCTACTCTGTTTCCAAACAGGTTTAAAAAATTGTAAACTTTTGCACCATTCAAACTCACAGTCTGTGGAAAATAAAATATTGAAATCCAGATCACCTGTTTAAAAGGTGCACATAGAGAAGGTAAGGGACATGGACAGGCTAAGAACAGTGATCTTGAGGCAGGTCAGTGTCACCCTGGGCCACTGACACTCTGTGTCTGCTGGAAGCAGAGGTCAACAGGGACAGGCCTAGGGAAATGACCACAGTGCTGACACTGTCTCTCTGACACGCTTCTAGATCAGCTTTTGTCCCTTTCCTGTGCGAGTATGAAGGCCCTTCTTGCACTGAAGAAATGATTCTGTTCTGCAAAGTGTAGCAAGGTGTGCTGAGGTCATCTGTACATCTAACACCCTTGGATCTCAGCACATGCCCTCTGCGGACACGCTGGCAGCAGGACTGCCAAGCACTGAGGTGGATCAAAGTCGGCACAGCGTGGACCTGGGCTCACAATTTCAAGCCCCACTTCCCTCGCCTCCATAGTACCAAGGGAGATCAAGCCTGGGCAGCTGATTGATTGCCCCTCACCCCCTTTGCAAGCTCATTTCAGAGAAGAGATGCACTGAGATTTGCATACACAGAGCAAACGGGGAGGAGCCAGGAGCCCCTGGGTACAAAGCTACCTCATGACGGAACCTCCTGCACTTTGCAAAGTCTGCACTTTGACTTTGAGAAGGACACACCAGGAAATGGAAGGCAGAATACTGACAACACTGACCTTCTAAACCTAATAACTGTAAACCTAATAACTGTTAAATGACAAATGTTCCCAGGAAAGAGCAGACTTCCTCCCTCCATCTGCAGCCCCAACAAAGCTCCCACCTTTCTGGAAGTTCACGTTGTGGATGACGAGGTTCTCAGTCCATATTCAATACAGGATCATTCAGCCCCTCCCTCATCCCCCCACCCCCACTCAAGTGAGCTCTGCTGTGCCTTCCTGCCAACACATGGTCATGACTGAATGGACACAGCTGCCTCGTGGCCCCGATTATCCACACCAGACAGAGAGGCCCTCTTTGGGCAGATGAGGAGGGATAAGGAGACCTGCCGGGTGGTCCAGCTCCCTAGTCTCCCATAAGGAGCAGGCACGTTCCTGGTTCCCTTTCCTCTGCTGGAATCCTCCACCCCCCGAGTCTAGTTCTGCTGCTTTCGTAAGACGCTGTGGGGATCATTCTGTGTCTTTGCCCATTTTGTGATAAATGATGCTCAATGTCCCTTTCTTCTTTTCATAAAAGTACTCAACTTACTCCAAATATGAAATCAAAGGTCATTTCAGTTTTAAGCTGATGAAAATTAAGTTCCATGCACACATCGCCCTTTATCCAGCAAGCCACGACCAAATATTAGGAGGAAAAGTTCCTTCTCAATGAAAAGGGCCAATTGAGAATTTGGTTCCAGGTTGGTGTCGATATGCGGAGTATCTTTCTTTGTGCTGTTCAGTGATAGCAAATACCCTTTGGCTTCTAACACCCAGGGATGGGTGGAATACCCCCTGCTTCGACCCCTTCCAGCACACACAGGCTTCAGGCATATGAGCCAGTGGACTGCTGTAGCCATTGCTGTGGCCCCAGGAGCCACGGATGAAGGGAGCACAACAGTCCGTTTTCCAAACTATCTTAGGGACCCTCCCATGCTCTGTTCACCCCCAGATGGAATGGCAGCACCCCATGGCCTCACCGTCACTCCAAACACAAGTGAAAAGAAGAAACACGCGTGAGAAGAAACACACGTGTTGTAAGTGGATGAGACCATCTGTGTGACTTGCCCATTCTCCTTATTCTGAGGCGCAGATGAGACGACAGGGTGAATGTGCTAAATGCCGACACAACACCACACAAATGCACGGCAATGTGGACACTCGCCCCCTGGGCGTCCAAACAGCTGGGCTGGGCCCTAGTGCTGCCCACCTTGCAAACTTGAGCAGGTGAGGTTTGGCCTCCAGGGTCCCCATTTCTTAGAGCCTAGGCCTTTGGACCACAGAGTGTCTATACACGGATTTCTCTGGAGTGGGCTTGCAACTGCTATCAGCCTTGTGCTTGACTCTGAATTGCCCTCCCTCTACTTCCCAGTCACAGAGACCTTACAAACTGGGACGCTCATCCCAGAACCTTGCCAGTGTCTGCAGTGACTGAGCAAAGCTGTGCAAGCAGCTCCAGACTCCCACATCCTCGGTCATCTTCACAAAGGGTGAGAAAGGCAGTCCTATAAAGGAAGGGGCTCTGCAAGAGCTGTGTCTGCTCTTTATCACCATGCCTTTGGGGTTGAAGCAGACTCTAAAAGTGGGGTTACTGTCTGACCAGGCACCATGGTAATGCACATTTCACTTGGACCTGCTCAGCCTCTGGCCTCCTACAACAGAGCGTTTGCCCGGGTGTCCCTGCAGGGTATGGTCACACGGCCCAGAGCTATTTCAGTGGGAGGGAGGTAAAGGTGAAACCGACACCTTGCAACTGTGTGATCAGGACCTAGGATGAAAGAAGAGCCACTGGCCAGTGAGGTCCAGTAGGACTATCACAGCCCAAAGGGCAGCAGGGGCAAGTCACACCCATTGGTGGGCTGAAGACTGAGGAGAGGCTTGGAGAAGGATCGCTGCACCTATGCCAGCTGGTGGGGTCAGAGCTCAGGTTTGCGGGTCCTAAAACCCTAACTGGGATGGCTTGGAGCGGAAATCTGGGGTTTAGACAAGCGATGTCTTGGGAACTGCGCCTCCCAGTGTAGGCAGAGCTCTCCCTCTGCACTGCCCCCTCAGACGCTGCGTCCTGCCTTAATGCTCAGGGAGTCAGGGCTTCCGGGCACTGCGGACAGTGACAGGGCAAAAGACCAGCAGGAATCTGAATTTAAAGTAAATATGCACAGCAGCAGGAGATGGGGTGGATAGGAAGCAGAGGAGAAAGAACGATCGCGTCTTTCTGCTTTGTCAAGAATCTCAATCATCAGCCTCTCCCTGAGTGTAAGTCACATTTCTGTGTGTGAGGAGGATTCTGAGACTGGGGAAGGAGCCCCCATGCCCTTCCAAGGTCACAGGTGTCTTTGACAGGTCCTACCTGGCTGTGCGGGAAGGTCCCCGAGATAGCAGTGCTGACTGGGTCCGCTCGCCATGCAGAAGAAGGTGACTCCCTCACATGAGGTTTTATAGGAAAAATGCCTCAGGCTTTTCCCGCATGCCACCATTTTTAGAAATGTTTCTCTACGCCTGGCCACTGTCAGCAACCAGGAAATGAACTTGAGTCTCAGGCAGGAAGACGCTGTGGGCACCAATCTTTTTATAAGTTGGCAGTGCCGAAATGTGAAAAAGTGCCCAGCGCTTTGAGCACTGTGAGAGCCAGTGGTGTGTGAGCCACACAAACACAGTGTGTGTGGTCGTGACCCACCACGTCGTTAGCAAAGCAAATATTCTGTACCAGCACTTGATCCCACCGGACATGCTTTGAAGACAGTTTGGTCAGAAGGCAGATCCTTCAGTTCAGTTGGTGCCACTTCAACAGAAATGTGCTGTGACTTGAAACCCAGGAGGTTTAGGAAAACCCACATATTGCGTGAATGTGCTTGTCAGAACTCTACAAGGCGAGAGAGGGACGCGCAGTCCTTGCTTGGGATCCAGCTGTTCTTCCCTGCCCCAAACCCCAGACATTCCCTTCCTAATCACCAATAAGATGGCCTCAGCCTCAGGCTGTTTTTTTCCCCTGATCAGTCCCCCCTCTTCTGTACTCCAGCTGACGACTGTTCCTGAAGACACCACGCCATGGGGCACTTTCCAACAAAATCATGAAGGCTTTGCAGAGGAGTCCAGATCTGGGGCTGTTGATTTGAGATGAGACATTCAAGAGGAAGTGTTGAGTAGCTATAGCCCACTGTGTAGGACCCACATCTGGTTATTTTTCATTATTTGCCCTAATTTGAGCTCTGCTGTTGATCATTCATAACCGTCGACCAACACCTGCCTAAAGGGTGAGTGAGCAGGGGGAGCCACAGACACAGGACACAGGCTGCCGATGCCAAAGTGACGGACGCTGCCTCGCCTTCCTGTTCTGAAGAGCAGGGTAGGGCTCTTACTAGCACCTCCCACAGCATCTGCAGAAATGGAGTGTCAGCAGGCCCGTCCCTGGCCTAGCATAGACATTCAAAGTGCAAGCCGTTCTCCCCTGGCATTGCCAGGCCTACTCCCAGTGTGTTCACCTCACGCCAAAGGTCACAGACAGGCATCAGGCTCTCCATGGCCTTTCCGTAATTCGTGGGTGGGCAACCACTTTGTAGTTAGGGGAAGCCAGCTACCGCCTTGGCTATGGAAACTCAGGCTCACTGCTATGTAGGAAAGACTCATCCACCAGTGAGAGCCAAACAGGAGAATTAGGGTGCTGAGGTAGAAGTGGTTAAGCGAAAGAAGTCTAACTCTGTATTGGCTCTAGTCGGCTGCTTGCCCTCAGCTAACTAACCTTCCTTCTCTGAGCTTCAATTTCTTTCTGAACAAACGTTTGCTGTTTTTCCAAACTTCCAAATTCTATAAGCTACAGAAACCAAGAAACATTTATTTATTTATTTGTTTATTTATTTATATTTGACATCAATTTTAATCCCCATGTATTCCCCATCACCATATCACCAGTGCACCATCACCTCAGTCCCCCGTGCTCCTGTCTTGCCCTCAACCCTCCCCCTCACTCCCTCCCCACCAAGTGTCCCCAATTTGTCCTTGTATTTTCATTTTTGGAAACCAAGAAACATTTAAACAAAAAGATGAATTAGAAGAAATATATTGCAAGGCCTCCCTGGTGGTGGAGGGGTCAAGTCACTGCTCTATGAAGCTCTCACCAGCCACTGCAGCACGAGTTTGATCCCTGGCCAGTGAGGGGACCCACATGGCGCAGCAGACCTCTCCTGTCTCACCTGCTGCTCCCCTCAGCAGTGTATTTCAGTCAGTCTGTCTGTTCTGCTCCCTACTTGTCTCTGGTGAACCCTCTCACCCCCATACCTCTGGCCTGTACCCCAGTTCTTGCAGGCATAAATAAAAAAAGAAATATATTGCAACCACAAAATCTGCCTTCTAAGATGGGCACATTCAAGCAGACACACCCAGATAGCAAAAGCTGAGTCACAAGATCCCATGTGGTCTAGCTGAGTCCTTCTTCCATGTGGGATGGCTTTTAATATCAGACAGGAGTTTCGCTCTTATAGTCCTCCTGCAAGGTTGATAGGAAGTATGAGAAGAAAGATGTTAGGGAGTTGTATGAGAAAAATGTTAAGAGGAATATTTTACTCTCAAGAGAGGGAAAGGGGGAGGGGAAGGGAGAGGGAGAGATGACCCATCATTATTTCTCTCCCAATGACCCCTCTAAAATGGTACAATCAAAACAGGGCCACCTAAGGGTCTAGGATGGTGGGGAGGAGAAGGGGAGGAAGACAAGGCTAAATCAGTGACTAGGGTTTCTCTGGCTCATGTGTTTTTGCTTTTCAAAGAAAACTTAAACTCATTTCACTCTTTACTGCAAGAATCCAGCTGAGAAGGAGAAGTTGAGTATCCAGGAATTCCTGGAGAATTGGTAGACCTAAGGAGGCACCACAATGCTGATGGGATGAGTCTACAAGATAATCCACGCAGAAGAGATGACCTGTGGTCACCAAATGGACAGACCGCCCTCAATAAACAAAAGAAAGAAATAAACTACCCCAGATTTGACCCCAAAGACTTCTGAAATGATTCAGAATAAATTACTTGAATTATCTCCAAGACCACTTTGTACCCAAAAGAGAACATTCATTTCTTGACCCGTTTGCTTTATACCAATTATGTCCACCTCGGTTATTCAATATAGTTCAGTAGGAGTCTTTGATAAGATTAAACAGAAAATTAAAAAGGCCCCAAATAATTAGCAAAAATGTAACAATGTACCAAATTTAAGGAAATATTTTCTCCCATGGTCAAGTCCCCAGGGAAAAATTAAATCTTCTGGTAATTTCAGAACCAAAGACCAAAGGAATCTTAATCAAAATCAGATGACTTGCCCTTGAAAGTTAAATGCCAGAGAAATCAAAGCCCTCCTCGGTGTTATTTGCATGGTGTCAGCATATGGATTCTAGATGTCTGTTTGGCACTAATGCTTGTGTAACGTGGACTGTATTCCCCAGAAATTGAAAGTGAACCCCAAAGACTCAGAATTTGAATTTCCCCAGTGCCAATTCTGTGCTGCAGCTCCTTTGTAAGGAAGCCGAACGCCTGCTGGATGCGCAAGAGGATCCAGGACTTGGCCGAACACACGACAGACTCAGTAAGCCAGCTGGTCACCCACAAACCCCAGCTCGAGATCCTAGGAAAATTATGTCCAGAAACTTGCTTAGAGTTTTATCAGAAAACAATAGTTGTTACAAGAAGTGAGTCACCCAGGTAAAGTTTGGTTCTCAACTCTCCAGGAAGACTTTTGATGCCAAAGGCCCAGAATGGACATTTTTCCATTCCAGGCACCAGGACTTAGACCAGAAGTGGTGGCGTGGGCATATGCTTCCCACTGGCTTTTTTTTTTTAAGACTTATTTATTTATGCATACAAGAAATGAGGTACAATCCAGAGTCGCAGGAGGTGAGAGGATTCACCAGAGACAGAATGCGGAGCAGGACAGGCAGATTGACAGATATACACTGCTGAGGGGAGCAGCGGGCGAGGCAGGAGAGGTCTGCTGCAACATGTGGGTCCCCTCCCTGGCCGTGGATTGAGCTCACGCTGCTATGCCACGGATGCTTCACAGTGCAATGCTCAACCCGCTGCACCACCAGGGAGGCCCTCCCAATAGCTTTTTATTTTCCCCATAGGGTCACCTAAAGTCAGTTATTATTTCAGCAAATGAATTAACATCATCAGAGTCAAGAAAATGTTGCAATTCATGACCAAATTTGGACCATATGACTCAGAGGGAGCGCTGGAGCACAGATATGCAGGAAGGACCAGGGGAGGCTGAGCAGTGACACATGGGCTAACCCCGCTCTCCTTCCTGCTCAGGTTCACCGCCTCCTGCTCAGGTTGACCCCTGCTGCACTGGAGCCTTGGATGTAATGAATCAACTGCTTTTGTAGACAACAATCTCGGAGCTGTTGCTTGTGATCAAAGTTGTACTATTGACCTCATCAGTGTAACAAATTACCTTAAGTCTCGAAGACTGGAGTTGACAGCAAATGCCTATTCCTCTTTGTCCCAGACTGTCTTCAAAACAACAGCATAAGCGCTCTGCAGCTGGTCCTGTCTTTCCTGGGGACCCGCGGCCCTCCATGAATAAAGTTGAGAAATGTCCTGACCATTTGGGTGCCTGGAACTGGGCAACCTGATTTCTTTGGTTAGGCTTGCATTTGGGGGACACAGTTTTCAGTCTCTGAGCCCCTTTGGTGCAGCACGCCCTCTAAGGCTGACATCCGCAAAGGCATCGGTGCAGTCAGTTGTTCTCTGGTGGTGAAGACCCCGGAAGAGGTACTGCCACACTCTCCCACATCTAGGTCTCTGCTCCAACATGGCTTATCAAAGTCAACTAGAAAATTATTCAAATCGACTCAAAGATGTCTTTACTTTGCAAAGCCCAAAGGTCAAAAGGACCCAGTTGCCCACACACCAGGGAAACCCCTGGACTGTATCTTTCCCAAGGGTGGCCCCAGTGCTTCCACCAGTTGCCTCTCAGGAATACCATCCCCCCATACACCTCCCCAATATCTAGACTAACTACCCGATCTAGTCTCCTTGGTGTTTTTCAAAATGACTTCTTTATTAGTGTTTCAAAATAGGATTGAATTTGGAAATGCTGACTGTCCCAGAGGCCTTCAGTTTTACTTTATTTGCCATGTCATGGTCCAACCGGTGTCTGCATGGACACTCTTTGCCTCAAGGACACTTCATTGAATGTAATGTTACCAGGAGAAGAACACCTCTGTCCCATTATCATAACAGAGAAGGAGGCAACATGACCAGGAATAAGAATCTTCAGACCCCAAGAAGCCAGAGCAAACACCCCAGCAAGCACACCCACTGCTGCTGGAAAAGGCATGGTGGTTCCTCGCTCAGCCCTCTCCCGCGTCAGCTGCACAAACCACCCAGACCCACAGAACCTCTCTTCCTGGGCGTGTCTGCAGCCAACCTGCACTGTGTCTCTGTTCTCTTTGTCCCCAAGACACGCTGATACATGGTACCAACACCCCACTACCTAAGAGAGCTTAGGAGGGGGCAGTAGGCAGGCTATGGGTGGAGTCCCCATCAAGGCTTCTCGCGAGCACAGTGTCCCATGTGGACAGCAGTGAGGGAATGTTCTGATTAAGAACTTCAAGAGAGAGGCATGAGGGGACCAGGGGAGGAAGGCTGAAAGGTCCCTGGAGTGGAGTGTGGCCGTGCAGATGAGCGGACGGAGCGAGAGGGAAGGGGCCATGGCACCAGGAGACTCCCGGTGACTGGGCAGCTTTAACATCACCACAAATCCTGAGCCCTCATCCTGCCAGGAGGCGACATTCCATGCCACTCCCTTGGAATGTGGCTGGATTAGTGACTCTTTTACATATGGAAAAGAAAAAGGTGTGACTTCCCAGCAGAGAAGCCTGGCACTGCCAGCCACAGCGAGCCCCAGGGTGGTACCACGTGACTGGTCAGCGGATGTCATGCTCACATGCTGGCTTGGATGGAGAGTCATGCCACCCCTCCTTCTTCTGGATTTGCCCTGTGCCCACCCACCTCGATGCCACCCCTGCCCTCTTGGGGACAGTCACAGGCTGGCGTTGCTTCAGTCATAGGAGCTCAGTCTGTCCCCTCCTCCAGGGCCCCCGCCCCTCTCCTTTTGTTTCTCAACAGCTAAGCCTCATGTTCTCTATGAAAGTTCCGCTCTGCCTGTCCTCACCAGCCCCTCACTGCATGGCCTCCCTTCCTTGCAGAAGAGCACTTGGCACATCACAGATGCCAGGTAGGCGCAGAGTGAACAAACAACCTCTCTGGAAGGAGGCTGTGCTTCAGAATCCCATTTCATGGTACAGGCAGGGAGCCAAAAGTGCCAAGAGAACAGTGGGTGGACTCAGGAGTGTGTGTGTGTGTGTGTGTGTGTGGTGTGTATAAGTGTGTGTGTGGTGTATATAAGTGTGTGTATGCATGGGCATGGACTTGCACTCTTGTAGGGAAACAGTAGGGTGCAAAATCTGGGACAGTGTCGCCCAGAGGCTGCTGGGTTGACCCTGTGGACTCCAGGAGGGAAGAATTAATCAGAGACATGCACGAAGGAGGGAGCAGCCTCCCAGGGCACACAAGGACACCGAGGCCAGCTCTGAGAGCAGGCAAACTGGGACACACTCCAAGAAGACAAACGCTTCTGTGCTGATTCTCCAGCTGGACCTGGGACCCCAGCCAGATGTTGAGCATGGTGTGCTGCCCGGATCCAAGAGCACGAGGAACCCGGCCAGCGGTGCCCCCTGCGCTGGCTTGGAAGCCCATCCCATTTGGACGGATGGGGGCTGAAGACCAGCAGACACAAGGAGTTTCTCACAAACTGACAAGACCCTTTCCTGCTCACACATGGTAAACTGCCTTTGTGGAATGTTCTGGATGGTGACCACTAGGCTGAGAGAAAACTACATCTGTTGAGTGTGAGGTCACTTTTCAAAAGGTTAGAAACAAAAAACATCATATACTGAGCAATGACTTTATAGTAATTCACTCTGTTCATCATTCGGAGGTCTATCCATGCCTGGAAGGTCTGAATTGCCTTTTTATGAACTTCATGTCCAAGGACTAGCAAAAATTCTGGGGGAAATGGGTAGAGACAGCAGTTTAATTTAAAAGTCCTTAAAACAGCAATGCATTTGCAAAGCAGACTAAAAAGAGGTGTGTATCACTTACAAACACAATAATACGTTGATGGGACTCCCTTTAAAACAGAAAACCCAGTTCTCAAGGAAAATATTGACTCCCCAGTAGAGAGTAGAAATCTTCAAAATAGAAAGATGTAGTCTTCCCTTTTCCGGAAGTTCTTGCATTCAACTGCAAATAAGTGTACTTTGGACTTTGCCTCAATTGAGCACCTTTTTCATTTTTTAACAAAAGGGTAGGGAGCTACAGAAATGTTGAATCTCTGAAGAGCCCTGCCTTCTTGGCTTGGTCCTAAAGAATCCAACAGACTCACCCACCACACAGCGCCTGTTGCTGGTGGGAAGATGCCGCTTTCTACAGCATTGCTCTTGGTGGTGACCTTTGCAGGTGTTCAGATGACAGTGTACAACTCACAGAGTCTGAGAAAGCAAACGTGGATCTCTACTTTAGTGTCTGACAGGGAGGCTGTTATTTGAGGAGTGAGGATACCAAACACACAATTTTCACCCACATCTTCCAAAGCACAGAGCACGCACCACACCTCCCTGCCCTCTGAAGAGAATGTCCTCAGACACCCACCCCACAACACACGTTTCCGAAGCAAAGGCAGCTGCTGAGGCCAGGTCATCCTTTTCATTGGACTAACAATGTCCCACCCCCAAGCCACCAGTCATCATCCTAGGAAGTAGGACAGAACTCTGTCGGGAAGACCAGCTTCTGGGACACTGTTTCAGGGGTGTGTATGAACGTGGCTGCCACACGCGCAGACTTGTGGCTCCCAGCAGGGAGGCTTCCGGGGACACAGCCTGGCATTTTTCTTTTGTGCTGTCACCACTCCCATTCCCCAGAACTGTTTCTTGAATGAATGTTGATACAGCGAACACTGCCCCTGCCCAGCCACGCCACATGCCTGGAATCCACCTGTTCAGGCCACCGTAGCAAAGCACCACCAAGCCGGTGCCTCAAACCAGAGAAATGTGTTTCCTCACAGCTGTGAGGAGCAAGGTCTGAGCTTGCCCTGCAGCAGGGCCACTTTCTGGTGAAGCTGTCTTCCTGATGGTGGGGAGAGTTTCCTCATAAGGATCTCATCCTTATGAACTCATTTACTTCCTAAAGATATTGTCTTCCGATATAGTCCCATTGGGCGTTCTGGTTTCAACATATGACTTTGGGGAACACCTTTCAGCTGTAGAGGCGGTCCCATGATATCTGTTCTGCCTGACACTGTGGCCCCTCCCCCACACCTAGTTCCCTAGCTACACTCTCCTGGGCCCCTCTCCTACTCATTTGGCACTCTCAGTTTCCATCCTGGTTACCTTCCCAGCCTCTCCCAGCTCCCTCCTTATCTCGCCCTTCCTCTCCTCTGGGGTGAGCTCATCCTTACACAAGGTTTTATTAATGCTTCCTCCCAGTGCCCAGAGGTCCTAAATCCACCACTTCCTCACTCTGAGATCTTGGCTGTGTCAACACCTTCACACCCCCATTCCATACCAGTAAGATGGGTAAACTATCCACCACCCACCCAGCCCACCACGCACACATCTGCCAAACCCCTTGACCGCTTCTCTCTTTTCATTTCATTGCCCGAATGTTTTGTTTTGCTTTGCTTTTCTAACTTCTACTACATACATGTCCTTCCTTTCCCATTTTTTTTTTACCATTTTTAGCTTAAAATAAATGGAGGTAGAGAGTACACTGTCTTCTATTCTTCATTAGACTTCATTAGACACTTTTGTCTAGTCTTCATTCGTTTATATGTATTTTTCTCCTATTTTGATAGACAAAAATGTTGATCTCAATGTTTATATGTTTAACAAGCCTTTTCAAATAAAATGGAATTCAATTTGCAAAGACCTTGGTCCATTTTTCTCTCTAAGTGCCCACTGGTAAGTCCAGTTGCTAAGAGAAACCATCACTGGCCTAGACACAGCTTTTCGGGAACAGAGACTGCAGCCTTCATTGTACAGCACTGGTGCAGGTCCTGGGAGCTTGGCTTCCACCAAGGGGAACAGAGAAGGAGCCAGTGAGAGCCTGGATCAATGGAACATGAACAGAAGGCTCCCAGAGCCCAGCCAAGTGTGTGGTTGGGACACCCTTGCAGGGACAGGACTGGAGGAGAAGAATGTTTGCTGAGGAGAGGGCTGAAGGCAGGCAGGGCACGCAACGCCTGGAATGGTAGGAGATGTGGTGCCGCTTGAGCTGGGCTACACTGGGACAAAGAGCTAAGGGGCCAGGACCCCAAGAGAGACTGTGCTCTAGCTGCTCTACTGGGCACTGGCCAGGCAGGAAGGTAGGGATGGAGGGCAAAGGAAATCCTTCTCCTCTGAGCACTAGAAGGAAGCCCCAGCTCTTAGACCTATCACTGACCATGGCTGATAGATCTCCTTCTGTGAGCTACACACAGACTCACGTTGATTATCTGCTTCAGGCTTCTCAGAGCATCTCCGGACAAGAGATAACAAGTGTGACTGGGACATGAAAATGGAAAACCTTGTGCACTGCTGAAGGGAATATAAACTGATGCAGTCTCTATGGAAATATTATGAGGAGTCCACAAAAAACTGAAAATAAGATTTCCATAAAAGCCAACAATTTCACTTCTAAGTATCCCCAAAAATTAAGACACCACTCAAAAAAAATAAATCTATTCTCCCCTTGATGAATTAGGAGTAACCAAGCAATATTATCTACAATAACCAAGATATGGAAACACTCTGTATGTCCTTGAAAAGGGAAGGAATCCATCAAATTAATTTTTACACAGGGAAAGAAAATATTCATAGACTAGAAAGACAGACTCCTGAATGGAACAAAATATCACAAGTCACAGAGCTAACAAAGGGAGGGTTAATACCCAAGGTGTACAAAGCACTAATCCAACTTCACACCAACAACAACAACAACAAATTAAAAATAGGCAGGAGATCTAAACAGGCATTTTCCAAAGAGAATACATAGAAGGCCAACAGACATGAAAAATGCTCATCATCACTTCTAAAATGGAAGATGCAAATCAAAACCACAATAAGAAATCCTCTCATACCTGTGAGAATGGTTTACATCAAAAAGACTCTAACAAGTGTTGATGAGGAGGTGAAGAAGGGAATACCATTGGTGGGAATGTAAATTGGTGCCTGGACCTTTCTAACAAACCAAAAATAAATACCATACCAACCAGCAATCCCATTTCTAGGTACCCCAAGAACACCAGAATATAGGAGCAAAAACACAACATGATCTACCATATTTACTGCAGCATCATTTACAACTGGTAGAACATGGAACCTCCCAAGTGCCCACCGACAGATGAATGAATAAATAAAACATGGGATGTGTACATAACAGACTACTGTTCATCTATAAAGAAAGATGAAATTACGCCCTTTTCAGTAAAAGGAGCGTGGGAGACTATTTGAAGCTAAGTTAACCAAAAAGATAAAGACAAATATTAGATGATTTCACATACATGAGTAATATACAGAAACCAAGTGAAGAAAGGGACTAAGAAAAATCAAAATAAACTAGTGGGCATTGAAAACTGAACTGAGGTTGCCAGAAGTTAAGAAGGGATAGCGGATGGTGATAGGTATTTCACTTTTGCTTTTTTGCCCCATCTTGTTTTGTTTTCAAAAAGAAAAGGCTAGTGGAAAGAATAACTCCCATCATCAACTTCACAACTAAGGTTGACTGTGTGCTAAAGTGCCAGGTCATGTTTGGGCTCAGTCTCACAGCAGAGAGATTGGATCCCATTTTACCAGGAAACTGAGGCCCAGAGCGTCTCGTAGTCCAGGACCTCATAGCCAGTCAGCAGTGGAACTGGGACTGACATGCCCCAAACTCCCATCCACGCCCACTCCACCCCACTGTCTCGCCAGGAACACATCATGTCAGCCCTCTCAAGACCCCACCAGAGCCCTGGAGCCTCCTTTCCTGCCTCCTCCCATCACCTCATTTTTGTCCTAAGTCCAAACCAGAGAAGGAGCCTGCCAGCCTCCCCTAGTCCCTGAGAGGCACAGAGGCAAAGAGTGTGAGTTACTGCGCTGCGAGCAACACAGATGCGCTCAATCATCAGCGATAACGATCCTTTCTTGAATGTCCCTACCCCCAACCAGTGCAGCGGTGCTGGCTCTGCCAGCTGCACACCACCTATGCCTGTTAATGATAATTGATATTTATAAAATGATAGTCCGTGAAAGTGGGATGATAATTTAGAAGCCACAAACAAATCCAATTGTCCTTGCCAAATTCGGGGGTCAGGGATGGGGGCTGCTCTGGTGTTGCGTGTGTTTTGAGCTTTTTCCTGGGGTGAGAAGCAAAGGGTCCTTCTTGCTGGCTGGAGGGCGGTCTTCCTCCCTGTGGCTGGGACACGAGGGTCTGTTTCCTCTGTTTCAAAGACCTCAGTGAGCTGTGGAAACCCACATTAGCTCTGGAGAATTGTACTTTGATGAAGTTAACAAATAACATATGAAACGACATATGCAGCATCTTTGTGGGTGAGAGCTCTTCTATAGTTGAATAAATAAATTAGTTCCTTTGGAAGTCTGGGTAGGAAGGGAGAGAAGAAGAGGGAAGAAAGACACGGGACCCCGATTTCTAAAAGAAGATGGAAGAGGGTAGGAAGTAGAAGAAAGGGAGTTTATGCTCGGTCTGCACATCACCTCCAGGGAAAACAAAACTTCTCTGGTTGATCCACTTTCCTCACAGTAAAGAACTCCTGTCTGTCACAAAGCCAACCAAACACGGGCATTTTTGTCACCTCTCTGAGCCTTGATTTCCCCATCTGTTCAATGGAAAAAGTATTGCCTCCTCCTTGCGTCCTGTGACAATTACATGGTTTGACCTAAAATAAACTGGAAACTTTTAAAAAAAGATAAATGAATAAATAAATTATAGTAAACATACATATGGTGGAATATTATTCGGCCCCAAAAAGTAATTCTCCCTCTTACAACATAGGTAGACCTTGAGTGCTAACATGGTAAGTGAAATAATCCACGGAGAGAAACGCCCAGCACAGAGACCCAGCAAGGGGCCCAGCTTTACTTCAAGAATCAACTTCAGGGTCACCATTTACTACTCTTTCAAGAAACTTTTCTGATTTTCCAAGAATGTGTCTTCCTTCCATCCCACTGAAAATCCCAGCAGACCTTGAAATGGGTGAGACAGATGTGCTTGAAATGATTGGAAAGACATCAAGGTACTTTGTTCTTTGACAAAAGAGGTTTCTAGAACAACACGGACATGGGTGGCATCATTTCAGTATCCTATTTGGGGGATAGTTAGATGATACATAGAGATACATAGGCAGGTAGGTATTCAGATACAGCTTTTAACATACATAGTAAAAGGTGTAGACAAAAACCAAAAATGAAAAGACAAGGACAAATTGGGAACACTTGGTGGGGAGGGAAGAGGGGGGACGGTTGAGGGTAGATGGGAGCACGGGGGACGGAGGTGAAAATGCACTGGTGATATGGTGATGGGGAATACATGGGGATTACAATTGATGTCAAATATATATAAATTAAAGGGAAAAATAGAATTAAAAAGAAAGAGCCTCAACAATGAAAAAAAAGGTGTAGAAAAGAATACATCATACTTTCCATTAGACAGCTGACAAGACAATAAATATGGAATGAATATATCACATATATTAATTACTTCCATGTGGGTTACATCTTTTCTATCTTAGCTATTACTATTTTTAAAAGTAGTAAATGCTGCTTGTCAAACATTCAAAATGCACAGAAGGCTATAAAGTAAAAGATAAAAATTCTTCGTCCCTCCTAGATAAAAGCATCAGTAACATTTCCTTGTGAATCTTTTTATAAAACACACGCTCATGTGAACTCTCCACGCAGACATCATTCACACACTTCTAAAAGTGTACATGTATACATAATCCTTGCTATTTAACTTTCTATTTTAGTTAATACTATATCTGAAATATTACCATGTAAGAACTAACAGAACTATAGTTTAATTTTTTAAAAGTGGCCTAAGATTTTATTTCATGACTCTAACAATCTATTTAATAGATCCCTTAGAGATGGACATTTTGGTGGTTTCCAAAATTTTAAATTTTCAAACAATGATGGCGGTGACATCCCCACATTAAATCATAGAGTGTCAGGGGAAGAAGGGTGTGCACATGTCAAATATATTTCAAACATATTTTAACTCATGGAATCTGCATGGTCAAAAGTTGACAGCTCTTGAAGAGTGCTTGTCCAAAAATGTTGCAGTGAATCACATTCCACCCACACTCTATCACATGTCTTAGATTTCCAGTTGTTTAAATTTAAATGTAGATCTGTATCTCCTCAGATATTCCATGGTGATGTGCATTTCTTTGTCAATAACCTTTTGGTGCTCTGAAAGACACAGCTGGGCATTGTCTCATGTACATAGGTGTGCCTATGTGTGTCAGGTATGGGCTCACGTTTTAGAGATAGTTTCACTCTCCTGTGGTCATATTATAACTTGAAATAATCTGCTGCGGAGCTCTTTCTTGGTTCATAGAACATGCACATCCCGGAACAGCTCAGCAGACTGGCTCAGAGGACTCCAGCTCCTCTGTAGGTCTCTGTGTCCCTGGGGGCAGAGTCAGCAGAAGAGAGGTATGGGGATCACCTGTGCCCTCCGGGGTCCCTGTTTGTTCCAGGGGCCTCTGAATGTGCCCTCATAGGTTCTAGCATGTCCTTGTTCTCCCCACTATGTGGGCAGCGATGACTTGAGGCCATCCCTTGCACCAGCGGCAGAAGCACTGGCTCCATCCCCAAGGGACCTGCCACTTCCTGAACCTCCACCAGCATTGTCCCAGAGGGCTGTTGGTTACTATTTTCCAGGCTCCTCCTGTTCTTTAAGGTCTTATAGGCTGACCCCCATCCCCGTTTCTCTCTCTCTCTCTCTCTCTTTCTGTGTCTCTCTCTCTCTCTTTCTGTGTCTCTCTCTCCCTCTTTCATACACACACACAATCTGTTCTTTCGTAGCATCTAAGCAGTTCTGTCTCCCTGATCAAACCTAAGTAATAAAAAGCACGTACTATGGATCACAAAATGTTTCCCATTAAATCACAAAGCTCATCCTGTCTTCTCCTTTGCAATGCCCTCTCTCGTCCAGTGCACAGAGGACACAATCATGTTCACAAAAGCCCTGCAAGTGCCAATTTCCTTCACCATTGTGCTGTGAAGCTCTCTGGCTTCACACTTCAAAGGGCCACCTGAGCATCTCCCAAGCATAGGGCTGAGGAGTGGGGAGGGTGAGTCACCTGCTGCAGCGTGTCCTTTCCGGCCCTCCCTCCCTCCAGCGCCCGGTGGGAGCAGCCCTGCGTGTCCTCTCAGTTCGCCTACATCACCTGGAACTACATAAGGGCTCTCCACCCCAGGTGGGCAGGAAACACACGGGAAGCAGCCCTGTTCTAAAGAGGACTCACCAGGTGCTGCCAGAGCAGCCCATTCTCTCTGGGCAACACTTGCTTCTGGTCTACGCTCACTTCGCTTTTTCCCATTGATTTTTACGGTTGTAAACATTTCATGGGGAAGTCAAAGGGAAGCAGGGAGAGACGGGCTTGAGCATGAGGTCATGGCTGGTCAGGGGTCGTCGGTCACATACCACTCTCCCACAGACCTCAGCCTGCTACCAAGAAAACTTTCTCAGGCTGCCAGTTTCCTTGAACTGTAATTTTGGTCATGTGACCTTGATACTTGAGTAGGGCCATTTCCTTCCCCAGTAGGAAATGTCACCACATCTCATAAAATATGCACAGGATCGAGACCTGCATGGAGCAGTCCCAGAAGTAGGGTCAACTCTGAGTTTCAGCTTCCTAAGCTTTCAGAAAGATGATGACGCCATCAAACAGTATTTTATGGAGGAACGTTTAATGGCATGGGAAAATATACACCATAAATTAAGTTCAAAAACGATGTTAAAGATAATGGGAAATCAACATGATAAAAATGCTATAAAAGTTATAAGTATAAAGCACAATGTGTGTCAGCTTGTAACATTATATATTATTGTTTAATATTTCTGGGTAGCCAGGTTTTGAGTTATAGTTTTTTTCTTTTTTTTTTTTGTGAGTTTTAAACTTTACAATGCCTATGTATTACTATTTTAATTAGAAATAAAATAATAGTGACCTCCCTGGTGGTGCAAGAGGTTAAGCAACATACTATGAAAACTCCACAGCCACTGAAGCATGAGCTTGATCCTTGGTGAGGGAGGTGGCCCCCATGGTGCAGCAGACCTCTCCTGTCTCACTTGCTGCTCCCCTCAGCAGTGTATTTCAGTCAGTCTGTCTATTATGCTCCCCACTCTGTCTCTGGTGAATCCTCTCACCCCCCACCATACCTCTGGCCTGTACCCCAGTTCTTGTATGCATAAATAAATAAAATCTTTATAAAAATAAAATAATAAGGGCCTCCCTGGTAGCCTAAGGGTTAAGTCTCAGTGCTGCCATCTCAAAGGTCAACCATAAAGGTCAGAGTTCCATTCCCAGCCAGGGAGCTGACCCACATGGTGCAACAGACCTCTCCTGTCTCACTTGCTGCTCCCCTCAGCGATGTATTTCAATAGATCTGCCTGTTCTGCTCCCCATTCTGTCTATGGTGAATCCTCTCACATTCCACACCTCTGATCTATACCCCAGTTCTTCTATGAAAAACTAAAACTTAAAATAAAAAATGAAATAAAATAAGTGCTGTTTCATAAAAGAGATATTCAAGTTGGTAAGACATTGCCCCTAAGCTTGTACTTCGCACCACAATAATGTGTATTTCCCCAAAGCATCAGAAGACATGCTTTTAACTCAATTTGTCCAAAGTCAGTCTCATGATACTTCCTCCCAAACTAGTCCTCTTCAGTTCTTTTCTAATTCAGGGACATTCCTTCCTCCCATTGAATTAAACAAGCCACTTCCCTCTTCTCCATCTTCTCCAAAGCAAGAAGTCCTGAATGCTGACATCTCAAAACATCTCTCAGCTCTGGCCCCTGCTCTTCTTGCCTCCAGACACCATGCGCCCCCACTCCCTTCCCCAAGTCACTCCTCTGTTCTGGGAAGTAGTTTAAGATCTGCTTTCTCAGCTTGCCGCTACCCGCCTTCACCCCCCCACACCAATCTGCATCCCAACCTGATGCTGGGGTGGTGGCTGTTCTCTACTGAATATCCATTTCCAGTAGAGAGCTAATAAACATGTCAGGCATAATGGAATGGAAACCCACCAAATCTTGGTCTTCATTATCTCAGGAAATAATAGCATCGTTCAGTCATCTCCAAGCTCTGAGAGCATCCAGTTCATTCACCAGGGGAATTTCTTGTCAACCACAGCTTAAAATAATCTTGAGCTCAAGCTCCTCTTCCATTCCACCTTCCTTGCCCTCCAGAGGCCCAGCCAGCATCACCTCTTGTTTACAGTCCTGCCATGACCTCCTAGCTGATTTCTGTGCTTCCACTCTATAATCTGTTATCTGCACATAACCCAGAGACACATTAAAGGTGAGACAAAACAATCCTTCCAGTGGATCTGCACTATATATGTATGGCGGGGGGGGGGGGGGAGGGATAGGGATGGACTCNGGGGGGGGGGGGGGGGGGGGGGGGGGATAGGGATGGACTCCATCTCTTGCATGACTGGCTGCTGTCCATGTCTCAGAACTCATCTTCTACTCACCTGTTTGCTCCCTGGGGCCTAAGGACACTTATCATTGCTATTCTCAGGTAGGTCAAGGCTGATCACAGCTTAGGATCTTGGTGTTCCCTCTGCCAGGAATCTTCTCTATTGCGTTTTTATGATTGGTTCCTCTTTATCTGGTAAAGCTCAGAGCATACATACCTTTCTGAAAAGCCATCCTGGTCACCAACATAGACAAATACCCAGCCACCCACTTTGCATCCCTCCCATCACACATCCACTTTTACTCCTCCTTTGCATTTATCACTACCTGAAAGTCATTTTTAGTAATGACATTTGATGTTATTTAGTCTTCCTCCACACTACAAAGAAACCCATGATTAGATTTTTTTTCTGTTATTTTCCAGGGTCAAAGTGCCTATTAAAATATTTTGTTGAAAGGATAAATGGATGGACCCCTGGAACCTTCTCTCACAATTTTTCCATTAGTATGGTTCACTGTAGCTCCAAGACTGAACCCCTGCCATCATCTAAGTTTTCATAGTTCAAATTTAGGTTAGCTATAGAGAAGATTATTTCCTTAGCTGGAACTGGAACTCAAACTGCCTCGCAGCCATGAGAACTGTTGAAGACACTAAGAAAAGGACACGATTAGTAAAACTTTGCTTCTGCGTTCTTGGAGTGAAAGATCTGAAAAACCCATTGCTCCACTCCGAGTGGCCCAGGACACCATCTGTAACCCTCTGGCATCTGTGGTATGTGCCAGGGAAAGTGAGCAGTTCCCATAAGGCAGATCACAAGACTAAAGCCTCCAGTACTTTTGTGCTGATCAGGAGAGACCTTGTCCTTCAGAGAAGAAAAACTCAAGGGCATTCCACAAGAAGAGGGGAAAACAAAGGTAGACAGAAGTCAGGACAGAACTATTTGCTTCTATTCTCACTGACCCCCTTCAAACTCAGTCATCAAAGTATTCCTATCAGTGTTGGTGTTGCCCACCTGCCGATGGCTCTGGGCCGATGGCTCTGGGCCAGGACAAGTCGTGTGTGACCGGGACGCAGGGACACTGACTTCCGTGTCTGCCCATCCTGAGGGCAGTCCTGAGGAAAGTGTTCTTGAGCACAATGGCCATGGTCCAAGGGCAGTAGATTAGGGTGAGATGGCTAATCAGCATTCAAATATTCCAGACAGACAAAGCCCACCTGTCATTATTTTCCTCCAACTTCTCTAAAACAAGACAGATGACCCACCGCCAGCCACTATACCTCCTCCACCCTTGCACCCATCCCCACACTCTTAACATCCAGTAAACTCATTTTAGTTTTCAGTGCCACTAGCTTATCTTTATTTTGTGTTGTTTTTATTGATAGCTTCCTAATAGTGCACATACAGGTGAAATCATCTAATATCTGTCTTTATATTTCTGACTAATTTCACTGTATAATCCCCTCAAGTTCCTTCCATTTTGTTGCAAATGGGAAGATTTCATCAATCCTTATGGCTGAATCATATTCCAATATGTATCTACACTATCTTTTCTGTCTCCAAACATTTAGTATTTGGGCATTTAGGTTGCTTCCATATCTTAGCTATTGTAAATAATACTGCAATAAACATATAGTTCTTTGAGTTGATGACTACATATTCTTCAATAGATACCCAAAAGCAGACTTGCTGGACCCCATGGCAGTTCTAGTTTTAGTTTTTTGAGGAAGGTCTGTAATGTTTTTCAAAATGACTGTACATTTCTCCAATTTCTTACACTGTAATGTGAAACCCTTGATATTCTGAACTTTCTATTATGTGTTTAGAGAGACAAAGTGTTTAGAGAGCTATATTAGTTTAAAAACCATGAGAAAATCTTGGGAATTCAGTAGATGACAGTGGCCTGGTGTAATGGAACAGAATACTAGTAGCAGAGAATAATCTGTGTGACAGATTTGCCTCACTTTCAAAGTGAATCGAATCTTGCCTTGTGTGTGCTGGGAATCATAAAGTAGTAAATCTGGTGACACTCTGCTGGAGAGTGGAGGCCAGCATTAGGGCAGCATCAGGGTGCTATGGAACAAGAGTTTATAGCAAGAGCAGAGGTAAATCACATGGCTTACAGGGCCTTCCTCTTCCCATTCATTCTAGCATAACCCCAGAGTTACAGGATAATAATCAAAGCACAAAGAAAAGACATTATAAAAAGCAAATTCAGGGTTAAGACTAGAATCAAGATTACCTAGTCCACACTCGGACTCAGAGCCTGTCCTCTCACGGAGTACTTTAGCTCTTATATGGTGATTTCTAAAATCACCATAATAAGCAGAAACCAGAACCTGAGTTATAGACAAATGTCATTAGTCAGGGTAGTTGAGTCCTTGAAATTTGAGCTCACAAGGGGAGGGAGGGGGAGGAAATAACTGATAATAACCAATGATGAAAAATACTAAAAGGGACAGTCCATATCAGATAAGAGAGAATTAATAGACTAAAACATTTTAAATATAATGAATATTCTTGAAAGGATTAAAGTTAGATTGCTAACATGAAGTAGGAACAGAAGTTATTTTAAAGAACCAAGTAAATACATTGGACATGAAAAATATCCAACTAAAAAATCCTCAATGTACAAGCTCAATTGTTGAATGGATACAGCTAGAGAGGGACTATGTGGTCTAAAATATTAGGAGAAGAATTTTCCCTAGAGATACTAAAGAAAAATGAAAAGATGGAAAATGTTAATGGAAAGTTAGTAACAGCGAAGGACAGAGCTAGCAATACCAATACTCATATACTATAGGTCTAAGAAACAGAGGGAAAATGTATGGAAAAGAAGAATTGTTGGGACAAATGAACTTTACACAATTAAAGAAGAATGAAGTTTTCCAGTTGAAAGGCCTAACACATTAAAAAGAGAGATAATCCAGAGCAGAAATAATATAAGGATAGTCACATCATAAAGAAAAATCCCAAAAGTGCTCAGTGAAAAGGGGTTAATCACTGAAAGGAAAAACAAAACCAAAATCTGAATGTCCTCAATCTCCTAATAATAGCAGGAAGAATAGATGACAATGGAATAATGCTCTAATAAATGATAGAAAAGAGCTTCAAAATCAGAATTTTTTGTTCAGCTATATTCTAGTTTAAGTGAAAAGGTAAAAAGGTGATCTTAGGAGTATACAGCCTCAGACTTCTCAACACTAAAAGGACCTCTTTGAAAATAGTCTTGACAAAGCACTATAGCAAAAAGAATGGGTCTGGAAAGAAACCAGGTGATAATGAAAAGCAACTTTAGTAACTTGCAGAGAAATTGGTGTTGTCTAATAAATTGAGTAGTTCTAACATCCCAGAACTAAATGTGATCAATTCTAAGCAGCCTCATAAAAAGTTACAGCACAACAGTTCCTCAAACTACTAAGAATGAAACTTCCATATGATTCAGCAATCCCACTCCTAGGAATAGACCCAAAAGACAAAAACACTGATTCAAAAGAATACCTGCACCCCTCTGTTTATAGCAGCACTCTTTACAATAGGTAAGACCTGGAAACAACCTAAATGCCCAGAAACAGATGATTGGATCAGGAAGATACGGTACGTATACACAATGGAATACTATTCAGCAATCAAAAATGATAAACTAGGCTCATTCATAGGAACATGGATGGAGCTGGAAGGGATTATGCTCAGTGAAATAAGTCACAAGGCAGAAGAAAAATACTGAATGGTCTCCCCTCAGGAGGAATATAAGGGAGTCAAATAAGGATCAATGAAAAGAATAACAACAACAACAACAATAATAATAACACAACAAAAAAAGACAAGGACAAATTGGAGACACTTAGTGGGGAGGAGAGAGAGAGAGGGTTGAGGGCAGAGAAGAGCGCAAGGGACTGAGATGATGGTGCACTGGCAAAATGGTGATGGGGAATCCACGGGGACTACAATTGATGTCAAATAGATATAAATAAAGAAAAAAATAAATGCTATAATGATAAATTAAAAAAAAAAGTTCCAGCCCCACTGTTTTAGTTTCAGAGGGCTGAGGGGTGCTGATCTTCCTTCTCCCCTTGCCCCTGTTAGATGGACACGAGGCGGCTCTCTGCTCAGCATGTGTGAGGGTTGAGCCTGTGCTCACTCTCCAGCTCCTGCCCAGCAGAAGCAGGTGGCTCTTTGATTCCACAGCAGGGTGGCATCACCAGGCAGCTGAGCTTTCATCCCCAGCAGGCAGAAACAGGTGGTGCTCTGATTCCCTCCCCATGGTGGTGGGTGGGCAGGGGAGAAGGTGGAGTTCAGTAAGCCGAGTGTCCATGCCCAGCTCACATCAAACAAGACAGTGTACGGGGGGCCCTAACCAACACACCATTTCCCCCACCCTGGTATCAGCAGGCAATGCTTCTGCCCTCTTCCAGCATCATCAAGGTTGAATTATGTGGTTGTGAATGGTGTTTGATGGCACCACTTGAAGTCCTAGGACTCCAACAAGAGCTGATCTTCTGCCCCCACTTTGCAACAGCAGAGTGGTGGGGGCCAGCCCTTCCTTCACCCTCTATGGGGTGCTGGCACTTTCCAAGAGAACTGAGTTTTCATCTCTCTACTTGGAAAAAATGAGGTAGTGTGAGCTAGCGCCCCAGTTTTTCAGGAAAGGTGTCAGTGGACCCAGAGGGAAGCTGAATTTCAAACCCACTTTTCTACAAAGAGGTAGTGAAAATTAGCAGTTCATTTTCACCAGAGTGGTGCTGACCACGCCCAGCAAGAAGCTGGTCATTATATATAATGGAGGCAAGCTCCAGACTTATATAAGTCTGGAGTCTCATCATACAACACCCAGAAAGTCCAGGATACAACTGAAAACCCCTGATCATATCAAGAACCAGGAAAATCACAACTTGATTGGAGAAAGAATAATCAATACCAATGTATACATAAGTACTCAACTGACATAACAGCCTTATCCATAATAATCCAAACTAGGAGCAACCCAGATGTCTTTCAATGAGCCAAGGCTAAACAAACTGTCCATCGTACAATGGAATATTAATGAGCAAATGAATGGAAATGAATGCAAAACAATTTGGATTTAGGTAAAGTGAAGAATTCAGTTTCAAAGGGTTACGTACTGTGTGATTCTATTTATAAGGTATGCTAGAACTGGCACAGTCACAGAGATGGAAAATAGATTAGTGGTTACCCGGTGTGGAGGAGGGGAGAGAGGGCTCTGCCTCTAAAAGGGAGCACGAAGGACCTTAGAGAGCTGGAGCTGTGCTCTACCTTACTGTGAGGTGATCACAGGAATCTTCGACATATGAGAAAATTGTATAGAATTAGTGCACACACATTCATGTAAAACCAATGAAATCTGATTAGTTAGATGCATTGCTTCAATATAAATTTCTTAGTTGAGATATTCTACTATTTTTATGCAAGATGTTACTATTAAGGGAAGTTGAGTGGAGGGTACAGAGAATCCATATTAATTCTTACAACTGCCTGCCAATGTACATTCATCTCAAACTAAAACACTAAAATATCAGTTTATAAGCATCTAAAGACATAGCCTTGAAAATATGTCTTGAAAATAATGAAACTAATAAAATACCCTTCTCAACAGATAGAATCAGATTTCTTAAAGAAACAAAGACATTTGAATCGATTATGTTGAATAAGCTCAAGCTAAAAGTTACATATAGAACATTTTCCAAAAACAACAACAGCAAACGAGATATTTTTCTCTCTCCCCTTTCCTCCACCTGCTATCCAGGGCACTATATGGCATTCGCGATTAACTCTATTGTGGCTAATGATGGCAGCAAGTATTGGCAAGACGTAAAACGGACCTGGACTCTGTCAGCGCAGGCGGGCGGTCTTGGGGATCTGCTCGGCCGGTAGTCTGGTCGGTGAAGTGTGGGGGTACAACTTCACAACGGCTGTGCATTGGGGAGGGGAGAGCACACACAGTCCTGACTACCTAAAAAGTGGGAGACAGAAGAGGAGAAGGCGCACTTACACCCAGGTGGGCAAAAACAAAGCAGCATTTACCAGGACGCTCTGTCCTGAGGGTATAACGTGTAACAGCGCGTCCCTCTCCGAGGTGGGGTCGGAGTAGGAACAGCTAGAAATAGACAGGGACAGAAAAATAAAAGCCTGGATGGATGAAAGAGTGGTAGTGCCTTCCACATAAAGAGAAACACGAAAGACCTGTGCGGAGGGAGGGTGGGGCAGGAGCAAAACCAGGCCTTTGAGGGGCCCCCCCAGGGGCTCCTGGCTAGGGGCTGGTGGGTGGGGTGAAGAGGGAAGGAGCTGCTTCCATTTGAAGAACTTTTTTTTTTCTTTCTTCTACTTTTCTTTTTTCTTCCCCTTTTGTTTTCTTCTATTTTCATCGTCTCTTCTCCTTTCTTTCTTCTTCTTTTTTAAAACCATGGTCATGTATTGCTTTCCTAAAAAGAGAAGGAATAAAGAAATCGAAATCTGTCTCAGGCCCTGCTTCTGCCTCAGCTCCCCTGTCCTCAGGCCCCTGCGTCACCTGCTCTTCAGCATGCGGACACCCCTGGAGCAAGTGGTGGTGGTGGGTGGGGGCCGTCACACAGGTCTTCCAGGTCTCCTGGGCAGTTGCTCTGCAGAGTTCCTGCTTGTGGATCCTGAACCTGTGCCCTGGCCTCTCTCTTGAGGCCCTCCCCAAGGAAGGGAGCCGGTCTGGGGTGGTAATGGGGACCCATGGGGACCCACAGACCCATGGGGAACAAGGCTGTGGACCTGCTTTGTGTTGCTGATATTTTGCTTTTCCTAAGCAACAGGGTGCTGCAGAGACAGCCAGGGTGGAAGGCAGGCATGCAGGGGCATCTGCCCCAGACGGAGGCCCTGCCAAAGTAAAACTGCCTGGAACCCAAGTTGTTTCCGAAGGAAAATGCAACCATTGTTCCTACAGAGAGCAGAAACGTGCCCTGACGCCAGCCTCCCATTCAT
The DNA here is from genome assembly GCA_019455555.1 of Galemys pyrenaicus. Taxonomy (NCBI): domain Eukaryota; kingdom Metazoa; phylum Chordata; class Mammalia; order Eulipotyphla; family Talpidae; genus Galemys; species Galemys pyrenaicus. The sequence goes on from JAGFMF010011576.1 coordinate 4,065,254, forward strand.
TCGTGGCTCTTAGCGAACTACATGAGGCACTTTCGCTCAGCCTGCTGGCGCAGGGCAGTCAGAGGACAGCAGCCCCGGGCAGACACAAGCTGCCCGCCCATTGCTCCGCTGCTCCGGAGACCCCCAGTCACCACCCAGCAGCTCCTCAGTTTACTTTTCCCCAGATCATAAGTGACCGTTGGATCACTGGGTCCTTCCCACTCTCTGCAGCCTCAGGCCTTCTCCAAAGACCTAGGCCTTCTCCAAAGACCTAAGCCTTCTCCAAAGTGTGTGCTCTGGAACCTCTGCTCACGTCTCTACCGACCTTCCCTAGAGTCCCTGGACAGTGTGGTATCTCCACCAGGTTTCCTGAGGGCAGGAGGAGATGAGCCTCCTCCCCTGGGCTGAGCCTGAGCCCAGCACAGCGCTAGGAGCAGTCGATGCTGAGACACTCCTGCTGGGAGGATAGCCGAATAAGCAGAACCGTTACAGAGTCCTCACGCGCTAACTTTTAATTCAGAAAGTTAACCTGCCAGCTGGGAATGAGATGTTTTAATCACACTGTGATCCAGGCAATGGCAGCCGCACCCCCCCCCCCCCACCACAGCCACCAAGGCCGCGGCCCATCTTGGAGGGTGTCTTTGCTGGGACTTCCACTCCCTGACACGCTGCCTTCACGCTCGCTGTCACGCTGTTCCTGGGGACTGACAGGCATCTGCAGGACCCTGCTGCCAGGAGACCTCTGGGGCACCTTGATATGTGACAGCACCCAGAGGAGCCCCGCTGGGACATAATCAAGGACACCAGCTTGTGTCTCCATGTCCTGTGGTCAGAGGGGCCGTCTGCAGAGGCTGCCTGGTGCAGCAGGAACCCAGGCTGGGCCTGTGGCCTCGGAGGCAAATGCCCCAGCGACACTCCTGGACATTGGAAAAAGCTTTTGCTTCTCTACTTATGACTCCCAAAGCTCATCAGCCCTGGAACCACCATTTGGGTTATTTACTCTTGAAATGACCACACTGCTGGCAGGAAAGCCTGAGCCAAAGCCCACGCGGAAGAAACCCCTGAGGCCAAGTTTTGCTCTCCTAATGACTCCAGAGCTTGGGGGATCGTGTCCTCGGACACCCAGTTTCTGTGTCTCTCCCCAAACCCAGGACACCTGACTCAGACAGATCTGATGTGGACCCTAATATGGCCCAGGTAACTCCCTGTGGAAGTGACTCTTGTGAAAAATGTAAGGTTTCTTCTGCCCTGTGCTGCTACTGCACATGCCACACCTTCTGGGGCCTCATTTCCATAACCCGCTCTTCCTCTACATTGGTTTCTTTCAGCACCTTATGTGACCTTCCCAGAAGGAGCTGGTAAACCGGTGGGATCACTGCCCTGTGGAGTCTTGGGTGGAAGAGAAAGGGGCTTGCAGGAGTGGGCTGGTCGTGCCCACTACACTGACGGCATGGAGCCCCTGCCCACAGCACAGCTACCAGCCTGCTCAGTGCCGTAAGCAATGCCATAGGCAGTGCCTTCAGAGGTCTGGAGGCTGAGGTGTCAGCAGAGCTGGTTCCTTTTGAGGTCTCTCTCCTTGGTGTGTATCCCGCTATATTTTCCACGTCCGCCGTGGCCATCCCTCTGTGCATGTCTGTGTCCTGATGTCTTGTTACGGGGACACTTGTCAAGCTGGAGTCAGACCAGCCGGTGACCTCGTTTTAACTTAATCACCTCTTTAAAGGTCCTACCTCCAAACACAGTCACATTCTGAGGTCCTGGGTGCTAAGACTTAAAGCATGGATTTGGGGACACAGGGGCACAAGTTGTACAGAGGGTGTCTTCCGGAAGAATGTTCTGCTGCCTCACCTCTCCGGCAAGGTGACCGGGGTTAGCACAAGTTGCTCTCAGATCGGCCTCTGGGGTGGAAATATTCCACGAGGGAATCGAGAGGCAACTAAACCAGGCAGAACTTGACCCTCAAAGGTCTCTTCCCTGCTTGTACCCTGGAGCAGCTTCCAACACAGTTGAACCCCACAGACAAGGGCCTGCTGGGGCTTGCAGACAGGGCTGGGTTGCACCACAGCCATGTCCTCTGTGTGTGTGTGTCTGTGACTGCTTTCCAGAATTGGGGAGCAGCCGGAGGGGCCACAGACCTCCAGACCTAAAGCACTGATGGAAAGTGAATGCCAATCCAGCAATGAAAGGCCATTCCCTGAGGCAAGGATTTGTTGTCAGCTTCCCCTGACCAGCCTGGATGCTCTGAGCACTCCAGCCTATAGGCTCTGTTGAAGACACGTGTCTCACCCCTGCTCCTACTGTAATGAGAGCATGACCCTACCTCCCTGGTCTCTGTCATACGCTGGCTTGAATGTTCTAGTCACTATTTAGATTTTGAATCAAAGTGACAGGTGCTGGCCAGGTCACCGGCCAGGCAGAGCCGTTGCTCAAAGGACCAGACCAAGCTTCTTCCCTTTGAAGGGTAGGATACCTTTGATTCACCCCAGGATTCCAGTCACAAGACATCCTTAAGACTTTGCATCAGGGGCTCCCTGGTGGTGCAGTGGGTTGAGCAATGCACTATGAAGCAAACCGCAGCCACTGCAGCATGAGTTCAATTCCTGCCGCCGGCCAGGGAGGTGACCCGCATGGTGCAACAGACCTCTCCTGCCTCATCCGCTGCTCCCCTCAGCAGTGTGTTTCAGACAGTGTGCCTGTTTTTCTCCCCACTCTGGTGAATCCTCTCACCTCCCTGGACTCTGGCCTGTACCCCAGCTCTTGTATGCATAAATAAATAATCTTTTAAAAAAAAACTTTGCATCACCCCAAAGAAGTCAGGATCCAGGAGACACAGCACTCTTACCTCCCTGACACACAATCACCTGAGGTCTGAGTGGTCCTAAGCCCCGTTCCTCCCAGTGGCCTCAGTGTTCCCAAGAATGCCCCTCCATTTCCTAGGGGTCTGGGATCCCCACTGTGGTACCAAAGCCCTTCCCCCAGTTCTGCTCCCTGGTATAGATGTCTGATGTATATTGAATCCCAGGAATAGCCTCCAGCACCTCATAATTTCCCAAGCTACAATTGCGAAATAAACTCCCATGCCCTGGTTCCAGGAGCCCCCAGACACGCCCCTGCAAGGGGCAAGCGGAGATGGGGCAGGGGGAAAGAAATGACTCCTGGTGATGCTGACATTCCTGCCCAGAAGTGCAATGTGAATGTGGCCCACTGGGTGGGGGCCTCCAGACCCTCCCCAATGTACTAGGAGGCCCTGCAGAGGTGGAGCTGTGAGCGCTTCAGCATCGGACACTTGGGAAAGCATGGCTCTCACTCTTCCTGGGCATGGAGCCAATAGAAAGCCTCATTTTCCCATACTGGTAAGGAAGACCTATTCAGACTGGCCTCACAGACCTTCCAAGGGAACGAACAGTGGTAACTGACACAAGCACTCAGCCAGGTGTCTGGCACGTAGGAAGAGATAAAAATGAATACAGAACTTCTGTGAAGCCTGGGAGATAGGGCAGGAGGGACAGATTAATCAAATCAAAAAAGACAAAAGAATAAAGGGAAGGAAAGCAAGTATATTTTCTAAATGTCCTAAGGATTATTTTTCAAAAATTTTAGCAAACAGAGTGGGAGCAGATAGTTGCATTTTGTCCCCTGGGTCTTCACATGCAAACACTCACATACACACATGTGTGCACGCATGCACCACACGTTCACATGTGTGGACCTGCTATTCCCACAGTAACAGGATGTGAACAATTCACTGCTTATGGAGATGTACCCGCCTTGCCCTCTGGTCATGAGGTCTACTCATCACACTCGGGAGCAACTTGAGAGCTGATTTCTATCTCAGCTGCCAGCCCCACTTGAATGAAGGGAGCCATACCAAAAGCCTACTTTGGACATGGTTTGGCCCAATGATGAGTAAGACCAAGTGTTTAGCACTGCCCAGAGTAGATGGGGACACCTTGAATGCATTCCTCAGATAACTTCGTTTCTACTCAGCTCCTTCACAGGTAAGACACCTCATCTTCCAAGGCCAAGCCATGTGGGCAGAGTTGAGCTCAGTGAGAATGTATGAATGAGTAGTGCTTCTATTATTAAGCTGACACAAGAGACATATTTCTCGGATGACATCGAGCAGTTTTGGCCTCTGGGGACTGCTCTCCCAAATCCTTTCCAAATAGGGAACTTGCAGCACTCGAAACATGCAAAGGGGAACCCCAAGGAATTTGTGGATTTGAAAATACTCAACTCATACTCGAAATACCGATTGCCTTAGGTATTCAGAAAGAGGTGTAAACGCTGAAATATGAGGCTCGTGTGACCCCAGAGGGTTCCAAAGCACAGATGGCACTGAAATTCCTTTCAGGTTCCCCAGCCAGATCTTCTAGAAACTGCATTAGCGCTCTCAGTTAACTTGCATTTTTTTCTGGATACTAACATTTTCAGTCTCAGCTTTTAAAGTACCATGAGTTCATCTCAAAAACACTAGCTCACCAGAGGACACTGAATGTATTTCTTTTCCAAGGAGATATATTTTAAAACTTCAAAAGTAAAGAATGACCTGAAAATTCAAAGAAATTAAAACATCGTGATACCTAGTTTTTATTGAATGCCAAATATACTCTTGGAACTGAGCCTGGCCCATTTCACTGATGTCAGCACAGCTCAGTGACATCAGGAAGGCAACCAATTTCATTTTTCATTCGCTCCATCGTTGTGACAAATATTTTTTGAGCTTCTACTGTGCACGAAGCATCATCTCGGCTGCTAGACAGATGGCCGGGGGCCAGACACATGCCTTTCCGAGGTGGAATGGATAATCTCACTAGGAGACAGACCACAGTGGAATCAGGTGTTGGTAAGAGCTGGAAGAGAAAATGAAACAAGGTTGAGGGGCACAGAAGAGGAAGCAGGGTCAGGAGTGACTTCTAAGAGAAGGTGACCTTGGAGTAAGGGCAAGGTGGCCAGATGGGATGGGGGAAAGCCCTCCAGGTGTAGCAGACAGAGCATGGGGTCTTGAGGGTGGGGGGCTGGGAACAAGGGCTCTGGGCCACTGGACACCAAAAAGGCAGGCAGGACACAGTCATGAGGACCGGTGGAGCGCAGGGCACCTAGCAGTTACCTGAAGTCAAACAGCACCCAAGAAGGGGGTCTGGAGCCCTCGGTTTTGCCTTTGCCATCCTCTTTCACAATGCCTATCACACGCCATTAGACTTTTCCACAACCCACTAATACAGTTATAATGTACTTTGAAAGCACGAAGCCCTGACTTCTAAATTATCTTCATCAATAGATAGACATTTAACAAGAGATCTAACAATGTGACTAGATTCCACGCCACCAGAGGAGATTTTGTAGGTGGGATCAAGCAACCCTCTCTGCTTTACCTCTTATGTGTATAGTCCTCCACGAAGGAAGAAGAGATGGCCCAGTTGCCCGTGAATGGGAAGGTGAGGCTGCTGGTTCCCCAGAGCCAGGAGCAGTGGATGCACCGCTGCTGTTGTAGGAAGGCAGCTGTCTGTGGAATTGCCACTCCATCCCCATTCGGCCCCCTCTTCCCACTCCCGTGTCAGCGCCACCTTTGCAATGCCGGGCATTTGTTGGCACTGAACAGCAACAGAAGGTGGAGGAATTTAGCTCCACATATGTGCTTACAAGGAAAAAGCCTCCCCGCAGCCCTACATCTCCAATTCTGGTTAGGTTTGTGGCCACTCTTATCTCAAGTTGACATTCCTGTTTAATCATGGAATTCTGGGTGTTAACAGATCGTGAGGAGTCACGGGTCCCCATGTGGCCCTTTGGCATCACATCCAGTTTCCCCAGAGCAGGCAAAGGCAGACTCGGGCTCTGACAGGTCCTGTAGCGCCCCCAAGATGCTTGTCCCAAGTCTCAGCACTATCAGAATCTTTTTTTTTTTAAGATTTATTTATTCATGCATACAAGAACTGGGGCACAGGCCAGAGGAGCAGGGTGGGGGAGAGGAGTCACCAGAGACAGAGTAGGGAGCAAAGTAGGCAGATCGACTGAAATACACTGCTGAGGGGAGCAGCAGGTGAGACAGGAGAGGTCTGCTGCGCCATGTGGGTCAGCTCCCCGGCTGGGGATCAAACTCATGCTGCAGTGGCTGCGGATAACTTCATAGTGTTGTGCCTTAACCCCCTGGCCCCTGTGCCAGAAATCCTTGCTAGATAGAGAAGCAAATTCTGCTACTTCCACACCAGGTCCATCCTGTTTTTGAAAACCAGCCATTCATCAGTCACCACCCTCCCTGTCCCGAAACAGAGGTCCTCACTTCCCTTCACGGCCACATGGAGAGCTTCAGTTTCAGAGTCCAGCCCAAAGGCCCACCTTGACCTGGAAGTCCTGCTCCACAAGCCCACCTGTGAGCCCGGGCCCGAGGCAGCCATGTCAAGTTGTTATCAAGCACTTGCCCTTGTCCTCAGGTGTGGCCAGTGGTCAGGAACAGCCAGGGCACAGGCAGCTGGCAGGGCGAACTCTTCTTCAGATTCTTCAGCTATCACCATATCAGACCTCAGCTCAGCCTGCGGAACACTGTGCCCACTTCGTTGCTTTCCAGCTCAGCTCCCTCAGAACTGCCTCACACAGGGCTCTGCCATGGCTCACCCTCCCTATCAGCCCACCTGGGGACTTGGCCCATTTCCTGTCTGCAACCTCCAGAACACACCCGTGTTTCCACCAGTCTCCCTGGGACAGGCACTGTCTTAGTAACCCACACGGAACAAAATGTCCTGCGCATGTCTCTTCCTGAGTGTGTGACTTGGCAGAGAATGAGCTGGCACCCCTGTAGACGCCCAGTTGAGGATGGCTGTCACCAGGGATGGTGGAGTGGCTCTGTCTAGTTAGCGAGGTAGCCTGGGCTGCCCCACACTGGGCCATAATCTCCCTGCACCCCACAGCAGTGCCCTCATGTGGAAGAACAGGTGGCCACAAGATCAAGAACACATTATCAAGTAAAGGGCACAGTCCGTGGCATCGGGGGTGTGGCAAGGACAGCAGCGAGCACGGCCCTGGAGATCGCCTGGCCCAGGAGCAGGGCCCCTGGGAGAGGCTGGCTCTGCACATCTGAAGGGCTCTGCTTCTGTTTTCTTTTGGGCATGTGGTTCAAGGCCTACAGAGTTCTTTCTTAGGAACTCCTGGCTGCTGAGTTTAATCTCCTGCTGATCAAGTAAGTTGATTGTTTGCAGTTACTCGGCCATGAGGAATTTCTCAAACCAAAGTGTTAGTGTAAGAGGCATTGTGAGCTGAATTTTCATGGACTGCAGGTATGTGTATTATAAATGTGGAGGTGCACATGCACCAGACCAAAGCTGTCACTCAGTGTGCATGCTCACAAACACATGCTGACTTGTCTTGCCCAATTCTGACATGTTATATTGCAGTAAAAACATGTCCTTTCCAGCTATGGAGAGAAGTGTGTGTGTGTGTGTATGTGTCTATCTGTCTGTCTGTCTGTCTAACTTCCATGCCTTTGCATTTCTGTCACTTTTGTTACAGCTTCTTTTGTAGACCTTAAAATCTTTTACTCCATGCTCCTGTAGCCAAAAATATGGAAATTGGTCATTGTTTCAAGACCATTACATTGTAAAAACAGAAAACTGTTCAAGATGGTACCTTCAGCACAGACTACACTCCCTTCTCTACCAACCACAACATGGAGACACTATTAATTGATTTCACATATGCACAAGCATGTGTTTATATGCATACACACACACACACAGTGCATCAGAAGGACTCATTGTATCTCCAAAATGTAAATGAGTGGTTGCTCCTCAACCCTTCCAGAAAGAGTTGTGCTCTGAACACTTCTCTTGAGACCCATGTAAGGCAGAGAAAGCAAAGCTTGCGCAACCCATGACCTCTTTGCAGGGAAGGTCCTGTTGTATTCAGTCAACCACTGTCCATGCCTTCCCTTATGGTCCCTACAGGTTAAATTCCCAAATCTCCAGGGCCTCTGATAGGTGCCCAATGGACACGGTGCAAGAGCCTCCTGGACATCCAGCCCCACACAAACCATATCTCCACATGTATCATCTGTGTCCTCTGGACTGTCCTGTCCACACAGCCTTGTCCTGTAAAACTGTGCTCCCACATTCTCTCCCTTGCTTGGCTCTCTTCTTTCTGCACCCACTGCCTCAGCTCCACTCTCTGTAACAGAGCCCAGCGTGTGACCCTTAGTCTGCCTCAGGCACTTTGGTCTCCTGATTTTTTGCTTTGTTCTTGGAGGCTTCACCCCTTTGTGGATCTTGGTTTCTGCATCAGGGATTGATTGACTCCATGAATTGTTGCATTTTAGGACTGCAGTGAAGCTAGACGTATAGCAATTCTCGCTCTGGAAGCTGAGTTTCCCCTTTCATGGCAGTAAAGATCTCCAAAGAGTTCTTCAAACCCAACTGCTTGTCTTCTCTGAGGACACGGCTTTTCGCGATGCTATTCTCCTCAGTTCGCTTTTGTAACCACCACTCATCTTCCTTCCCCTCCTTGGTCCTCTGGGGACGTACTCACCCCCGTGGGGAGCTGGAGCAGGTTTATAATGTGGTCAAATTTCAAGGAAGCTGGAAACCAGCCGCTCAATGCACAGTGCAGTGACCGGCTCCCCAGGGTGCTTTGCTCCACCTGCTCCCTTCCCTACTTCATGCACTTGAAACTCTCTCTGGCTCCTCCAAAATAAATTTTAAGGAAGGAATAAGCAAGCCAGCAATAAGTCCCAATGAGAAGGGGGACTGTGGAGGGCCTTCTCTCTAAGGAACCCTGATAGAACTAGGCCTACCACAGGCCTACCACAGGAGGCCCCACACCCTGCAGAAATGGTTTCTGTTCATCCTCTAATATCACTGCATGTTGTAAAGGGGTGAAGGAGGAGGTCTTCTCCCTACATAAGGGAACCATCATCTGTATTGCTTTCTGGGGCTTCCACACAGAGCTCCACCTACCAGGAGCCTTAAACAACACAAATCTATTTTCTCACAGTGCCAGAGGTCAGGAGGCCAAGACCCAGGCGTGGCCAGGTTCTCCTGAGGACTCTCTAGGCTGGGGATGCCGTCTTCTCCCTGTGCCTGCACAAGGACACAAGTCCTGTTGGACTAGAGCCCTCTCGAATGACCTTGTTTTTATCACAGTCATCTCTTTAAAGGCCCCTTTTCCAAATATAGTCACACAATTACATTTGGAAATCCTAGGAGTTAGAACCTTAACATATGAACTTGGTTAAGACCCAGTTCGGTCCATAATGCCCTCTGAGGGTAACGTTCTACCTGCTTGGAGGTCACCCTGTTTCCATGAGTGAGAAGCAGAAACACAGGGCCGGCCTGGCAGCACCTGGAGCAGGGGACGGGCCCTGCCCAGAGAGACCCGCCTTAGACTTGGCACAGCACCTCTTGGAAGAGGCTTCCAAGAACACACCCTGTTCTTGGCCTCTGACAGCAGAGGGAAGAGGAAGAGGAAGGCAGGTGTGTGATGGGACCAGAGAGCCTGCATGCTCAGGGCCAAGGACGCTGGGATGGGGCACTGCCTGTTCCATGTGGGCTGCCCCTCAAGGCAACAGTCACCTCACTCAGCCTGCTGGAAGGGTCTTTTGCACTTCACAGAGTTCACCCTGACTCCATGGCACTCTGCCACTCCTAGACCACTCAGCCCCAGACCACTGAGCCAGTGGGTCCACAGGTCACATTGGCAGAGTGATGCAGGCGAGGGCACATGTACTTGCCCAGGTTCCAGAGCCCCACCAAGAGCAGATGCCTGCCCCGCCCATGGAGGGGTCCCTCCTGGGCTGGAACGGACTTCACGAGTCAGTCACATTCCTGCCCACCAGTTTTGGAGACTTGCGTGCCGTCTGCTTCCCTGGTTGGGTGCGTAGTTAAATAGGCTCTCCGTCTACCCCCAAGGATGCAGAGCTCTGCCTTGCGGGACGTAAGTGAGCACAGCCACCAGAACTGACAGCTGTGGTTCTCACGTGGAAGCCAGAGAGTCTCACTGCGGTAGGGGGCTCAGAGGAAGCCCGGCTCCCAGGCTGCTAACCACTTCTTCGCAGAAAATGAGCAGAAGAGGAAAAGATACAGGAGAAGAAGTCAGGATGAGAGCAGAAAGATGTGGGGGAGACTGCTGGGCAGTTATTCTCTGCGGAACGTGGAAGAAGAAATAGGCGTCTACCAAACAGGCCATGAGGAGAACTTAGCTCAGCTGGGAGCGGGTGTGGGGCTGGGAACCAGCTTCGGAAGTAGTGAGGGCGGCTGCCGGACGCCCTGGCTGGGAACTGCCCTCTGCCCACATCCTTCTGAGAGGGCGGGTGCTCCAGGAAGCCCCCAACTATGATGTTCCTTGGGGCTCCAGTTGCAAAGTAAACCCAGAGCAGCCTGGGGTTGCAGGAGGCCACACCCCAACCCTAACACACTTGGCAGTAGAAGTGGGCGCACCGAGCCGCAGAGCTCAGACCCCGGCGGGACTTCCACGGCAAACGGAGCACACTCAAGCCGGCTGTTTGATGTGTGTGCTCGTGGGCATCTTAATTAGTGGAATTCAGGCCTAGCCCAGAATGCTCCAAACACCCTCTGAGTGGAGACCCTCCCCCCTTCCAGGGTCCCCTTTCCTCCCAGTGCAGACCAGCCTAGGGTGGGGTGGCCCCGGGCATGCCTGTTCTGGGCTGGGCTGTCCAGGTCCCTCAGCCAGCAGCGGCCCAAGGACAAGTCCAGGAAACCCCTGAGAAGGGGGCAGCTGGGCTGCACAGTGTGGACCTTGCCCGTGTGCTGCCCTTGGCTAATGATAGGCATTTGCCGGCGAAGGCTAATTATAGATATTTGCTGAGCGTCCAGGCTGCAGGAGATGCACCATGGGAGACAGGCCTGGCTCTCCTGCGGTTTACACAGAAACAGGAGAGGCGAGAAGACAGTGCCAGGCAGGAAATGCCCTATTCCAGAGAAATGGGATGCCGGCTGGGGCAGAGGCGCCGAGAGGAAGCAGAGCAAACACAAGCTGTTCTGCATACGTGCCAAGGTAAACGCAGGCCGCGCTCCTGAACTGGGCACTCTGGGTCAGCACTGCGACCCAAGTGCAGGCTCTTCCCTGGATCTGGGCCTCTCAGGTCCCTGGTTTGGGCAGAGGTGTGTGGGGGTCTCAGAAGGGAGCATCAGGCCTCAGAAGCGTCCACAGGAGCTGAGTCCTGGGATCCCAGAGAACACCCTGATCCCCAGCACTCCCTCAACCTACCACCCCAAGGGCCCTCTGAGAAGCAAGGGTGCTTCCGTTTCACAGAAGGAAAGCAAGACTCAGGCATCCAGGAAACACCCAAAAATGCTCAGCAAATGGGCCCGCAGCCAGCCCCACCGCAGCTGTGCCCAAGGAGCTGCTCGGGACAGCACAGGTCAGCACAGACCCTGAGGACACTCTGGGTGCCTCTAAGTCCAATGGTCACGCCTCTGTGAGATGGGAAATGTTAACCCATTTTCAAGACTGGGATGCAGCTATCCCAGAATGAACTGACCTGCTGAACTGAGAATGACGTGCAGGAGACCAGAACCCTGACTCCTCGGGGTTCCTTCCCAGAGGACACAGATGGGCTGGTGGCTACAGAGACCCAGCATTTGCCAAGGACCCTGAGGTCCTTTGGCACAGATCAACAGTTCTCAACGCCTCACTCCAGATCTGCAGCATCAGGCATGAAATGCGAGTCTCAGGCTCAAGTCCAGATGCTCTGCGGCCGAGCCTCCAGAGCAGGACAGCAGCCTGGGAGGTCACAGTCTTTCAGGGGCTGTGATGCTCCTCCAGGTGAGAAGGGCTGAGCCTGGCAAGAATGGTCACGCTGGGCCTCCCTGGTGGCGCAAGGGTTGAAGACACAGTGCTGTCAAGCTGTCAAGCTATCACCAGCCACCGCAACACGAGTTCGATCCCCGGCCAGGGAGCTGACCCACGTATGGCGCAGCAGACCTCTTCTGTCTCGCCCACTGCTCCCCTCAGCAGTGTATTTCAGATCCACCTGTCTGCTCCCCTCTCTGTTTCTGGTGACTCCTCTCACCCCCCACCCACCTCTGGGCTGCACCCTAGTTCTTGTATGCATAAATAAATAAATCTTTAAAAAAAATGGTCATCCCACAAGCTGGCACAGAGTATTCCTAAGAGGGAAACACACAGCCCATGCAGGCCCACACTTCCACGCCTCAGCCTTTCCCTGGTCTGCAGAAGCCAGTGGGTTCCTGACCCACCATATGGTCCACGTGCCCCAGTAAGTCAGGTGGGGATGCATGTGGCAGAAGGCATGGCCAAGGGTGGGGTTCCACAGACCTCCCCTTCCTGTCCCCACCCCAAGAGGGGGTAGGCTCGACACGTGGTCCCAGCGGAAGATAACTGCTCACCATGCCTCTCTCAGCCCTCCATGCAGATATTCCAGGGAGGTGCCCTTTCTTACTAGGTGGTGAAGTCAGTGTGAACTTCAAATAGGGCAAAAATAGGATTCTAAAAATAGCCTGCAGAAACTGTGGGAAACCAGGGAGGTGTGTCTGGAAAGTTCTGGCCTGCCTGGGTGGGGCAGTTCCCATGTGTCCTCTGCATCAGAGGACAATGCCAGTCTGACCCCCAGTAGACCTCTGGGCATAGTGAGGGGCACAAAAAGTCCAGGCAGGGTGTGGAGAAGGGCTGGGGAGCACTCAGGGCGTGGACTGTGCACGCCTAACGCCTTCTGTATTTCCAGGATACACTGCTCAGTGGCCTTTTCAATTTTGCATTTGGGTTGAGATTTGCTCCTGCATGTACAAGCTGGCTCACTGCACATGTAAATACACATGTTCATCAGATTCTCTCTACTCAGACTACAGCTCATAGACTAGAACATCCGCATCCCCCTCCCTCAGCCCAGACACGCCGAGTCCTGCATGTTTGTAATGTCAAGGAAAGTCTGGGAAGCCCTATTGCAGGCTTCCACCATCCTGCCCCAAATCCCAGGCAGGACTCGGGGTGGGGGGTCCCATGGAGTCCTCGTAGGGTCAAGATCTCAGCACACAGGGCTACTGCTAGAGGGGGGGTTTGTGTGGGCACGAGGGGCCCAAGAGTGATGGCTGTTGGCCAAGTGAGAGTGGGAAGTCACATCTCTGGACAGAGGGAGCTGAGTGTGTGGTCCAGATCCTTCCTCTGGGCTCCTGTACAAGTTGGGCAGCGGCAAGCAGTGCTGTGGACACTGGCCATGACCTTCAAGGGCTGTATCAACCAGAACTCTGTGCCCATGAGGGATATGCCTGCATTCCTGCTGCCTGCATGTCCAGGACGGAGTCCTGGCTTCATGGGGCCCTTGACAAACTTCATAAAGCTCCTACTATGCTCCCAAAGGGTGTAGCTCAGGTCTTCCCTCCAGGACTCTCAGGCCTGCAGGGATAGAAGCACAAATCAAGAAGTGGCAATGGGATGAGGAAGCAGAGGGGCTGAGCTGGCCCAGGTGCAGCTGGACGCAGAGAAGGGCCGGCAGGAGACAGTCCCATGTGGCACCTGGAGAGTCTGGGGTTAAGTCTGTGCACAATGACTTGTGTTTCTTTCTCTCTAAATCTATCTCTCCCTTTCTTTGAAGCATGATTTACATGCAGAACAAGAATGTGACTTGACTCCTCTTGACAATCATAAAAGCCCCACCCAGAGCGGTACTGTCACAGCAATGTCTTTTGCATTTCACTACCCCTGAAAATCCCTCCTGACAGAATCCTGTGTTCTTATTCCAACACCACAGGCTGGTCTTCCCTGTGCTTGACCTTCACGTGACTGGGTGACCTTCACATGGATGGACTCGTAAATGTAAGTATGCTGTGTCTCCCCAGAAATTAGCAGGCGTCACCCACTGTCACAGACATATCCCCTTCCCCTGCCAGGCAGAATGCAGTGTGTGGGAAAAATACACTTTGTTCTGAACTTCTGGACAAGTGAGTTGATGCCAGTTTTGGACTATCACGAATAAAGCTGCTATAGGAAGTTTTTCTTTTAATTTTTTTTTTATTTATTCGGGTGAAATTCACAGAACATAGAACTAACCATTTTGAACAGTCCCATGGTATTTAGTATCTTCAAAATGCTGTGCATTTTGTGCTCTAGATCTAGTTCCAAGACATTTCTGGCATCTCCAAGTAATACCCTGACCCTTTCGGTAGCAGTTTTTCCCAGCACCCCAGCCTTACCTGCAGGCCCAGCCACCGCCACTCGGTGAACTCACCTGCTCTAGACATTTCTCCTACATGGAGTCACAGAATGCACTTTGGGTCTGATTTCTTCCACTGAGACCCTTTCCAGGCGCCTCCATGTGGAAGCAGGTCTACATTCCTCTTTATGGTTGAAAATGAGTCCATCGTGTGTCTGGACCACAATTAGTGTGTGCTGTGGGCACATTACTGGGTGTGTTTTAGAGGACACGAGCTCTCATTTTCCGAGTGTGCATCAAGGAGAGGATAGCTGAGCCCCCAGTTGTATGTAGTAGCTGTTCATTTACACTTTCTCAATACTACCTAACAGGGGCCTTCCTGGTGGTGCAGTGGGTTAAGCAACACACTATGAAGCAAACCGCAGCCACTGCAGCACAAGTTCGACCCTTGCTGCCGGCCAGGGAGGGGCCCCACATGGTGCAGCAGACCTCTCCTGCTTCACCCGCTGCTCCCCTCAGCAGTGCATTTCAGTCAATCTGCCTGTTCTGCTCCCCACTCTGTCTCTGGTGGATCCTCTCACCCCGCCCCCCCACCTCTGGCCTATACCCCAGTGCTTGTATGCATAAATAAATAAAATCATTAATAATAAAAAAATACTACCAAACAACTTTGCCCCAGGCCCAGGGCAGAGTTCTGGGGTCCTAACCAAGAGGAAAAGTTAGAAGTGGGCCTGTGAGGGCTGGTCAGCCCCAGTGGACACTGTGCAAGCTGCATGGGGACAGCTGTGGGCCCAGGATGGGAACCTGATGTCTAAACTCCAGAACCCCATGAAACTATCACGCTCACAAGTCCTGCACCTCCAGAATCCCATGCAGACCTTAAAGTACCAGCCCCTGTGCCAGAAACCCCCTTCCTGCTGTGGGCTCTCTTCTATCCCTCTCCAGTCTGGCCCAAACAGACACCCCGCTCTATGGTCCCCTTCTTCCTCAGGCTGGATTAAACTGACCCTGCGGTGAGTTCAGATTTGTCCACATGAAACTTAAAATAGGGCTGCTCTGGGCTCAGTGGTACCGGCCCTGAGGTGATGGAGCTCCAGGACCTGGTGGTCTTCCCAGGCTTACTGGTATGGTGCTGTGTCGTGCTGTAGTTTGTGTGGGGGAAGGGATGTGGAAACAAGGCCAAGTCAGTATAGGCACGAGGCTGCCTCCACCTGTCATCCCTGGAGCCCCTTAGTGGTCAGTCATAACCAGACACACCTAACCCCAGGAAGACCAAGAAGGGCGGGTCCCAGCCCAGAGGTCCGGATTGAATTTGATGTAGATCAGGTCCTTGCAATCACCGAACCCACTTCGCTCTGGCCCGCCGGCCATGTTCAGCAAGCATCTTTACAGCACCTCCTTCAGCAGTCAGCTGATCCCTCCAGCCTAAACCCAGCCACAAGGGAGCCAGCACCAGCCTCTGAACCCTGAAGCCTTGAAAAGGCATCACACAGTCCCTGGACGGCAGCCTGCCTCTCAGTCCCAGGCCTGCCCTGTTCGGCTATTGTCCTCACTGGAGCAACTTGGAGCAGAGACTGTTCACAGGTGAGAGGCCAGTCAACAGGGCCCTCTGGGGGCTGGGCGGATTCCCTGCTTCCTGCTGCATTTCCTGGTTGTGTGGACTCTCTCTGGAACGGCTCTGGGTGGGCAGCGCAGTCCCTGCTGTGCACTTCAGGCCCGCAGAGACAGACGGGGCCTGCCCTCCAGGAGGAGTGGCACGGGGATCCCTGCTGAGCCACTAGGCAACCCTAGTTGTCTCCAGCTATGCAGGTTTGGGGAGACACATGTTGTTTTCATTTCCCTGTAACCCCTGAGGGTCCAATTCTTAGTTTTCCTTTTCAGTAGAACAGATATTCCAAAGAAACAGACACACAACCCCCAGGATCGAGGTGTTCGCTACATGATTTCTTTGTAGCCCTTAGTGAAATACAGTAGCCGTCTCTGGTGTACTTTCTACCAGAGGAGAAGATAACTAAGCAAATCCAGCCCTTGCCAGGGGATACCAGGGCAGGGACCAGACAGAAGTGTCCCCACGCTTGGCTCTGCCGGGACATAGCCACTTTCCACTGATACCCAAGAAGGCTCCAGTTGTGAAAAAGCAAAGCGGGCTGGAGCTTGCCTATAAAATCATCAGGACGGGCGCGGATTCTCAGTGGCATCTAGAGCCTCCCCACCACCTCCCTCCTAGATGAGTCCTGTGCGTGGCCACGCCTGCACACCCAGAAAACAGAGCTCAAGTTAGCAGGGCCAGAGGCTGATTCGTCACCTACAGGAAGGCAAAGGGGTAAGTGAAGATGGAGAAGCCCAGCTCACCCAATAATACATCGGCCATGAGCAGCAGAAAAGGTATTCAGCCAACATTTCCAGGGCGCCAAGCCCACCCAGAAGGGAATTCAGAGTTCGGAGCACCAAGACCCATGCTCCCTGTCTTCCAAAATGAATTGAAGCCAAAATAAGAAAATTATTTATTACTTTTAAGTCAAAAGCAGCATACCAGAAACAAGCCTCCTCCACACCATCTGACTTTTATTGACACGCTCGACCATAATCCACTGCTAGACCAGTTACCAGGAAGTGGCATCTCTTAAAAGGTAGCAGGTGCTATGCAGAGGTATCTGAACCAACAGTCCCTGAAAGGACAAGAAGTTAAAATACTGATGAAGAACATTGTGTAACCTGTAATTATCAAAGGAACCGTAAGATAATTTTTAAGAACTAAAATCTATCAAATAGTCAATGTGTGCCGCACTATAAATGCATTATTATCATCCCATTTCAAAGAATGTTTAAAATGATGCTCATTGGCCACAACTGGATGTAATAAAAAGGACCAGAAATGTGTTTACACCCAGAGGGTCCATGGAGAGTGCAGTTCCTATGGGAGCCCAGGCAAGTTTGGAGGGGGACAGGAGGAGGAGGAGCCCCAGGATAGGAGTCATGAGCCAAGTCCCATATATCCTCCCAGCCCCCCAGGCCTTACTGAGAGAGGCAATAAGGTCCAAGCTCCTCCAAGGGACAACTGGATGTCCATACACTTGAAACTGCTGTACACCTTTCCATGCACATTAAACAGCAACCAATGGTCTGCCAATATTTACACCAAAATGCCAACAAGAATACCAACCTTGTATGGGCCCCTTTCACTGCCTTCCCATTGACCCCTTCACCAAGTCCCCACAGTCCCTAAATACCCCTGTTGGCCATGAAGTGCCAATTACTCCACATTAGGAGGCTCAGAAGCATGTGCAAGACTTGTTCATTCTAGAACATTCTCCCTTCAAGCTCTCAGCTGGGAACTCAGGCAGAATAGTTTTTATCAAATTATTACCTGTTGAGCACAGCCTGTCTGTGAAGCCATGTCACTGGGGAAATACAAGGACAAGGCCCTATTTCACAGGCTATTCTGTGCCAGAAGTCCCTACATGCATGTGTGGTGTGAGGCAGGGTGAGCGTTAGGGAAGATGAGTTTAGACCATCTGCCACTAGAAAGGATCTACTGAATTGGGCACTTACATGTGTCTTGGTCTCATCATCGGGGTCCCTCGTGGTCTCCCAAAATCCCAAACCACTTTCCTCATAACTCAGTTGCCTGGGAAGAGGGGAGGAGCACGTGGCTCCATCCTGGGCTTCGCTGCCCCTGATAGTTCCCTCTGAGACAAAGATAGAGTGTGGGAGTTTGAAGATGACCACAGATTCTTCGCCACCCTGTGTCCCAACCCCTCCCCCTTGACTCTGGCAGCGCTGAGTCAACTTGGACCAATAAAACAAGTTGCCTCGGGCCTCCCTGGTGGCGCAGTGGGTTAAGCAACACACTACAAAGCAAAACCGCAGCCACTGCAGCACAAATTCAATCCCTGCTGCCAGCCAGGGAGTGGACCACATGGCACAGCAGACCTCTTCTGCCTTGTCTGCTGCTCCCCTCAGCAGTGTCTTTCAGTCGGTCTGCCTGTTCTGCTCCCCACTCCTCTCACCAACCTGGTCTCTGCCTGTCCCCCAGCTCTTGTGTGGATAAATGAATCTTTTTAAAAAAAGACAAGCTGCCTCAACTCCCTGAGCTCTGAGGTTGTCACCCAGTGGGTGGTCAGCATGATCCACGGATGCTTCCCCTCAGGTCTTCCAGGCTCACGTGGACTGGCCACAAGGCCCCTCACCACCTGAACAGTCTCCTGGGTCCCCTGGGGCAGCGGCACACCTGGTGGGCCTGCGTGTCCAGCCTTTGAGGACAGCAGAAGCTAGCATGAAAGGACCAGTTGACCAATCAGCCCCGGGTGCTTTGGTGGACACGAGTGCTCCCCTCCCTCTTCCTCTGGCTCAGGCCGTGGGAGTCATCCAGTCTGCGGAATGGAACCGGCTTCCCACGGTGGCCCGGCAGGACGGAGCTGTCCACCTGGGCACCAAGCACATCTGGAGCGGGTGACTGCCGGGAGGGAAACGGTGTAGCTGCGGGCCATTGCGGTATCCAGGGGAGACACCAGGAGAGACAACCACACTCCTCCAGACACTGCCAATGTCCCAGGTGGCAAAATTGGCCCCGCTGAGAGCTTGTGCCCTGGAGTATTTTCACTTTGCCAAAAAGAGACAATTCCTGCCTCCACTAGAACGCCAGCTCCAGTGGGCTCTGTGGCACGCGTTTATTCCCACAGACTCAGCCGTGGGAAACGTCTCTGTTTTGTGGTGCCTGACCGTACCCCTCCCCTTAACCCTCTGTGTACAGACTGACAGGGAAGCACTCCCAGTGACGCTGGCCCTGGGTATGGAGAGAGCCAAAAGGTGGCACACCCACTCTCTCCAGCACTTCTCTTCTTCCTCCTGGGTGCTGAGGATGGAGGAGGGGAAACCCAGGAAAAGGTACAGACAAGGTGCAGCTCACACTGTTCAGATTTGTAGGGGCAACAGCACTCTCCAACCCAGCCTGGTAGACAAAGCTGTCAAAAAAGCATCCTCCCACAAAGATAAAGAACCTGCTGGAAAGGAATTCACTAGTCCTCGAAAGATTCAATTTGGCGAATGTTTAGCCACTAAATATCTCCTGCAGTCAGGGAGGCCTGAGACCCCCAAAGAGAATGTGCATCCTAAAGAAATGGGGCCCAAGGAGACAGCCCTGAGGGTGCCTATTATATGGAGGGGGTGAATGGAGCCACAAATCTGGCCCCTTCCTCCCTGGTGGCGCAGTGGGTTAAACAACACACTATGAAACAAACCGCAGCCATTGCAGCATGAGTTCGATCCCTGCCACTGGCCAGGGAGCTGACCCATATGGCAGACCCATGAGGCAGACCTCTCCTGCCTCACCTGCTGCTCCCCTCGGCAGTGTATTTCAGTCAGTCTCCCTGTTCTGCTCCCTACTCTGTCTCTGGTGAATCCTCTCACCAACCATGACTCTGGCCTGTACCCCGCTCTTGCATGCATAGATTAATGTCTTTAAAAAAAATCTGGCCCCTTATCTTCACTCAGGGGTCAGGGAGACGCTAGAAAAATGACCTCTGAACCACATTCCTATGGGACAGCAGGGGTGGCCGAAGAAGCCAGGGCCATGCAGGCCAGTCCATTCCAGTTCAGTCCTTCCTGTGTTCCCGCGAAGGCAGCCATGCACATCTTCATCCCGGGTTGGGGCCAGGCTGCCATGCTCCTAATAGCCAGTCGGGATTCTTCCCCTGGAACCCAGGACTCTTCCTCTCCTTCTGTTGGTTCCTCTTAACTCTATGTCTGCCATTTGCTGCATAAAACTTGATCACAGGGAGGAACAATCTCACCAACTGTGTATTACACTGATGTGTTCCATGGTGTTCCCCATTGCAGATTCTCTAGACAGAGGAAAACAACTAGTGGGGCTATGCCCTCCACACCATTCCACGCCGTTACTGCATCTTCAGGAATAAGTGCATCGGTGACCTCAACATTCAGAAAGTTCTCCGATGTAGTCCTTAACATGTCCCAGGTCCACTAAAATTTCAAAGGCAAAGTGCCCTTCTCAATAACCTAAAAATCCTGGGAGGAACTTTTCCTGGCTTTATGCAAATGTTGATGACACTCCCTTGAAATGAAGGTATATTTCCTGCATTCAGAATGTAGAACTAGAGCATTTCCAAGTTATCCATTTATTGAAAATACCTTTTGACACTTCGGTGAATATTTATACACACATGTATGGAATCATCATCCCATTATTCAATTCCTTTGCTTTTTATAAATACAGAACTGATATTCAATGGTGTAATTGTTATCCTCCAAGTATTCATGTGAGTAGTTTCCACCCTAACAGAAACAGGAGACTGAACTTGCCATGTCCAATATACAGCAACAGTCACCGGCCACCTTACAAGGCCCTGCCCTCCTGTCTCCCCTCATCAGCCACTGTGCATGGAGAGCAGAGGGCTCGCTCCTCAGTGGTAATTTACAACACGTCCTTGACTCCATCCTCTCCCCTAGAGCTGGTACTCCCCACCCCCAGCCCCAGCCAGGCAGAGGTGGGGCTGGTGCACGGACCCCTGGGAGGAGGGGCTTTAGAGGTTAGTACCTTCATGGAACCCAAAGCTGCCACCCCCACATACCACCATTTTCACGTGGAGCATCATATGTTTGGAAACAGAACTCAGAATGCAGGACACGCCAGTCCTCTTTCCACACCTCGCAACCCTCTGCCATCCCCCAGAGGCAGCTCAGTTTCCCAGGGAGACCCTGGCCAGCGGGCGCCAATTGCATCACTTTTGATTCATAGGACTGAGAAAGCTGGTTCTTTTCAAAATGCAATTGCTGGAGGCAGCATCTTCTCTCCCAGCCAACTTTCAAGGCTAAAAAGTCATTTGCTTCCTGCCAAGAAGCATTTAATACTGTTCTCCTGGTATCACCAGGCAGTAGAAAATTCTGCCCCAGAAGCAAAGCCCTTCTCCTCCTGACCCTTAATTCCACCCCCATAATTATCCAGATAAGGAGCACCTGGGGTTCCTCTGCGAGAAATGAGGCAAAACGAGGTGGTTGTGACTCCTGCCAATGTCCTCGCAGGCGCTGACTCACCTCTTGGTCCGGCGCAGGGCTCAGAAGGGCCTGCGGAGGAGCTGGCGCGTGTCCAAGGCCGTGGTGCGATGACGGCGATAACTGTGGCTGTTCTCTGAGCTCTGCAGTGCACCAGCTCTGGGCACTCTCCTGCAGGAGGGGAGAGGAGGAGGACCACATGTCTCCAAGGTGCTGCCCAGAGCCGGGGCCATAGGCCGTGTCACCCAGAGCTCGATGCACCATGGCCAGCCCCCGCCTCACTGCCGCCCACCCCCAGCAGAGGACCATGTGGCTAAGATCCATCAGGCTGAGAATATGCCATCAGGGGCAAGAAGATGTCCCCCCAATCACGTCGCAAAAGGCAGTCCCCAGGGGAAGCCAGAACAGAGGGAGAACAAGAAAGCCAGGGAGGAGAGGCCCAAGAGGCCACAGAAACTCAAGGCCAACTCCACAGTGACAAGAGGCACCTGCTGCCCAGGGTCAAAAGGCACGTTGCCCTGCTCTCTGGATGCACATGGGCCCCTGGTCAGCTTCTGGCAAGGTCACCTTGTCTGGGAGATAGTCTGTATTGCAGTTCCCCAATATTGTAGACTAAAGGCACCTATTGGAAAGCCCGCACCCCACGTCACAGATGCCCAGAGAAGGGGATGATGTGTCTGGGGTATCAGATCCCATCTTGGGCGGCACAGGTCCCAGGGCCCAGTGTACCCATAGCTTGTCCAGATAGTGCTCTCAGGGACAGGACGAAGCCTGCTAGCTCCCCAGCAGCTGGAGGCTGGTGGAATCCTAACATGTTTCCAGGATGGAAAGAAGGGTGCAGCAACTGCCTGCATCTCCCTGAAGTCCTTCCAAGGGCCAGATGTCTAGCAGACTCCCCAATACGAAGTCAACCCTCCGCAGGGTGCAAACCTGCCTTCCAGATTGGAGAATCATTAACCTCACGTTCTTAAAAGCAACCGCTCATCCTCAGCCCTAAAAGGCATCAAAGCGTGGCGCCCGGAGCATGCAGACCGCTATCTTCCCGGGTCATGTGATGTTCGAGAACACCGTGCTGCTGAGGTCAGAACCCATATCACAGGGCCATAAAAGTGGTAATAAAGCTTAAGGAAACCATTCTCATTGAGGCCAGGTGGTTTCAGTTTTGCTGAACCTGGGGCAGGCGGGGAGGGGACGTCCAGGAAATGGATCATTTGGGATTGTTTATGCAACGATGCCGTGTTCGTGAGCAGATAGTAAATCCACCTCAGGTGGCTTCTTAGTAACCTCACCACACACATGTCAACAGAGCAGACCAAGTGCCCACTCCTCAGGATGGACACAGACATCACCCTGTCCGCCACAGGTTGGCTGCTGCCCCTCTTGATAACGCTCTGCCTTTTCCCTGGAACAGGGGTCTCTAAATGGGGTCCAGCAGTAGCCCTCCCTGGACCCACTGAATGGGGTCTGTGGGGGCCACCTGTACCTGCAGTCTAGTAAGTGCTCTGGTTATCTGAAGTCCTTGGAGTTTTGAGAACCATTGATGCCTCCAGGCCAATTCCTCACTGCTTCCCTGCGCCCAGTCCATACTCATGCAAGGAACTGCCATGCCCGGTCCCTGTGGCCAAGTCCCCTTCTCACATGGCTCTGGAGTCGTTCCTTCACCCCTGTGATAAATTCCTTCCTCCCCATTGTTTTCATGGCCCTTCACTCTCATTTAACTTTAGGACAACACACATTTTAAGTATGCAGTGCAGCAGTATTAAGTATATTCACATTGTTACACTAGCTCCAGAACATTATTACACCAATCTCCAGAACAACTCCTTACTCCTCTTCCCTTCCCCTGGGTCCTACCTTTCTGCTTCTTGTCCTATAAATTCCATCACTCGGTACCGCATATAAATAGAATCGTATAAATGGAATCAATATTTGTCTTTTGGCAACTGGCTGATTTTACATAATGTATGTTCTCATGGTTCATCCACAGTATAGCATGTATTAGAATTCACTCTCTAAAGGGGAATGATATTAGACTGCATGTATACACCACATTTTATTTATCCATTCATCCAATCATGGACTTGGGTTATTTTCGTGGTTTGGTTCTCATGCATAATGCTGCTATTAACATGGTATCTTAATATTTCTTTGAGATTGCTTTCAATTATCTTAACTATATATACAGAAATGGAATTCTGGGTCGTATGGCGATTCTATTTTAGATTTTTAAGCAACTCTCTCAAAAAAATTGCTTCCTATAAACGTTGCACCACTTCATATTCATACTAGCAATGCACAACATTTCCAATTTTTCCACATATCATCAACACTTAATTTCTGGTTTTTTTAATGTTAGCTATCCTAATTGTGGTGTTGATTCGCCTTTCCATTAATGATTAGAAGTACATTTAGCATCACTTCAATACTTGTTTGCCATTTATCTATCTTTCTCACAGAAATACTTATTGAGTCTTTGCACACATTTTTATAAATCAGGTTGTTCAATTTTTTTCATTATTGAGTTATAGGAGTATCTTATGTATTCTAAATATTAACCCCTTACATATATGTGATTTGTAAATACTTTCTTCCACTCCATGCATGGACTTTCATCTGGTTGTGCCCTGTGATGCACATGGATGTTTTCCTTTATATATTGTTCAACTTATCTGTGTCGTTCTTTTGTTGATTGTGCTCTTGGTATTCATAGTCAAGAAATCTTTAGCAAATTCAATGATATAAAGAATCTCCCCTGTTCTCTCTCATAATGTTTTTTATAGTTTCCAGTTCAAATTTATGTCTTTGATCCATTTAAATTAATTTGTGTACGTGGTATTCGAGAAGAGTCCAATTTCACTCTTTTGCATGTGGATTACCAATTTTCCCAGCACCATTTTTTTTGAAAAGACATTTTTTCCCCACTGAATTGTCTTGTACCCACATCCATATATGCTTGACCATATATGGGAGGGTACATTTCTGGAGCCCACACTCAATTCCTTCGGTCTATAAGTCTGTCTTTGTGCCAGTATTATGCTATTTTGATTACTCTAGTTCTTTATTAGGTTTTAAAATCAGAAACTATGAGACCTCTAACTTTGTTCTTTGTAGGATTGTTTTGCTATTCAGGATCTCTTGAAATTAGTTCCATATAAATCATGGGATCAATTTTTCTGATTATGTAAAAATACCATTGGGATTTTGATACGATTGCATTGAATCTACATATAGTGTTGGGTAGTTCTGATATCTGAGCAAGATTGCACCTTTCAGTCATGAACACAGCAGGTTATTCTGTCTGTGCCTCTTTAATTTCACTTAGCAACATATTTAGTTTTTAGTGTACAAGTCTTTTGCCTCCTTGGTTAAATGCTTATTCCTCAAGTTAATTCTTGTCAATGCTTTTATAAGTGGGATGTTCTTAACTTTCCTTTCAGATTGTTCAATGTTAATGTATAAAAACAACTGGCTTTTAAGTATTGACTTTACATTCTGCGACTTCATTGAATTCATTTATTAGTCTGAACAGTTTTTTAATGAGATTTTTAGGGTTTATACATATAAGCACAATTTGTCTGAGAAAAGATATCTTTATTCTTGCTGTTCAATTTGGATGATTTTTATTAATTTTTCTTGTCTAGTTGCTCTTGCTAGGATATCAAATGTTGTGTTGAACAGAAGTGGTGAAAAGAGCCATCTTTGTCTTTCTTCTGAACTAAGAGAAAAAGCTTTTGGTCTTTCATCATTGAAAATCATGTTAGCTGTGGCCTTCTCATGTGGGCCTTTGTGTTGAGGCACTTTCCTTCTGTTCCTAGTTTGTTGGTTTTTTTGGTTTTTAGTTGTTTTTTTTTTTCCATGAAAATATGTTAAATTTTTAAGATGCAATTTCTACATCAATTGACATGGTTTTTTTTCCCATTATTTAGTTAATATAGTGTACTATGCTGATTATTTTCATGATAAATTACCTTTCATTCCAGGAATAAGTGCCTATAATTTATTGGTTGTGGAGTATCATCTTTTTAATGTTATTTGAATTCTGTTTGGTAGTAATTTTTGGACAATGTTTAATGCAACATTCACCAGGGACACTGACTTGAACTTCTCTTCCTTTGTAGTATCTTTGCCAGGCTTTGGGATCAAGGTGAGTCTGACCTCAGATAATGAGTTTGGAAATGGTCCTTCCTCTTGAACTTTTTTCAGCATTTGAAGATATCTGATACTAATCCTTCCTTAAATGTTTGGTAGAATTCACCAATGGTGCTAAAATGTCCTGGACTTTCCTTGGTTGAACAGTTTGTGACCAGTAAATCAATCTCCTTACTAGTGACAGTTCTGTTTGGATTTTTTATTTTTTGTGTTTCAGTCTTGGTAGGTTGTATGTTTTTAGGAATTTATCATTTCCTCTAGGTTATCCAAGTCATTGGCATATGCACAATTATCGGGGAGTCACTATTTTCCTTAATAAGCTTCAAGGATTCCTGTTAGAGTTTAAAGTGAGCCTTTAATCTCCTGGTAATTAGAAGTCCCACATGGGAAGGAAAGAGCAAGAGGGAACTGGAAAAAAGGCTTGACTGGGTCCACGGAGCCCTGGATGACAGCTGAGTCGCTGGCAGGCACCGTGGAAACACTCTTTCTTTGCAGCTGCTTGGCAGGCACCTGCCCAGTGGATTAAAGAATGGCTCGATTTAGTTGGAGTTGGAAGCTTCTCAAACTTTCCTTAAAATAGATATTTTCAGAAAAGTTAAATGGAAAAAGTGTGGATCTATTAATATTTCATATTGACTCTTAAGACATGAACCACTGCCTGAACCCATGCAGAGCAACAAAGAGGAAACACCAGAAAGATGAAATCAACATGAAGATACCATCTGGGTCCTTCCCACTTGGTCTTCCCATCCCTTCATCATTAGCCTTCATACCAGCAAATGACTAAGCCCCTAGATTTCAGACTCTCGGTATCTCAAAGGCAGCGCCTGCCTTCCTTGTGTCCATGACTTTTCTGATCACTGAAATGCCGTGGCATGCTTGCCAAGAATATGGCCATGGCTTCCAAGAACGGCCATCCAGAATCTTCTCTGGCTCCTAACTTTTCCTTTTTCAATGGCAAAAGTGGATCAGCTGTCAGCTCCACCTCCAAACACCCCACGCACTTGCTCCCTGTTCTCCCCTGCCACAGATCAGTGCAAGCTGCATGGTGCTGACCCGGAGCACACGACAGCATCCGACTGGCTCCCTGCCCAGCCTGCCTCTCCACCCTCTTTCACGCTTCAAGGTCCTTGTGGATCGATCTCCTGCTCTTGAACACCTGTCCCCTGCCCTTCAGCAGTGATGACTTCCAATACGTCAACCTAAAGGTCACACTCAGAGAGACGGTCTTTAACCATCCTGGGCGTGGCGGGTCCTTCCCTGTGCACTGCACTTCCTTCACACTGCCAATCAGCCTCTAGATCACTTCTCTATTCACTGCTCTTTCAGTGTTGCCACTTTGGTTTCCGTAACAGCACAACAGAGGGAAGAGGGTGCTGCTTTCCCTGCCTGGGATTTCCTTCCACGTGATGGGAGTGGCACAGAAGGAATCTCTTGCCCATGCTACCTCCCCTGACTCACTTCTTCCAGGGTGGATGAGAGACCCTTTCTGGGAGAGGAACCAGAATGCTTCCTGCCAGGAGTCCCAGTCCCAGAGAGCCTGTGAGCTGCTCTGCGCTGCTTTCCTGTCCAGCCCAGGACAACTCCGCACGGCGAGGCCAGGCCCAGGTGGGTGAGTCCATCTCCAGCACGTCCTGCCAGCATCGCTTGTCTGAGCTGTGACTCAGACTGAGCACTTAAAGTGCCGAAGTCCTGACTTACCCTTTTATGGTATTTCTCAGATAGTCAGGAATTTAATCCTATATGATCATTTTTGGCCCACGCCAACACAACAAATGGACCATGAGCTCCCTGAGAGCTCAGCGTGTGCCCCCGGAAGTCCTGGCTCCTCGTGGCCATCGGCCAGCATTGAACGAGGACGTCAGTGATTCAGATGGATTCACGAGTGGGTGAGAGGGCGGGAAGTGAACAGGGGAAATGCTTCTTGTGCAGGCAGCGGTGTGGCCAGAGGGCCCAGGGAGAGCCACTGAGGCATGCAACCTGCTGTGCTGGCCACCACTCTGTCTGCTTCAGTCCTGCAGCCCTGTGTGCTCCGGGACAGGATGACAGGCCCTGGGTGCCCCTATCACTCCACCAGAGCAGGTGCCCGCAGGCTGATGGATGCACCTTCTCACCCCGCCACCCTGGCCTGTGGTCCCACGACATTTGATTCCCTATGTGTTCATTAGCTCTGGCTGCCAGAACAAAAATAGGCTGGGTGACGAAACAGCACGCTTCTGTATCTCGGTCCTGGAGACTGGTTTCTGGTGAGGACCCCCTTCCTGGCAGGCAGGTAGTCAGTCACCTTCCCATACCCTCACGTGGCCTTTCTTGGGGGCACCAGCTCAGAGGGGACAAGTGAGCTCCCTGGTATCCCTCCTAATAAGACCACCTTTACCTCTAGGGTTAGGGTCCACCCTGCTTACCTGGTTAACTCTAATGCCCTCCTAAAGGCCCATCAACCACACAGCCACATGGGGGTGAGGGCCTCAATATGTGGACATGGGGGTGTTCTTCAGTGCAAGCCCACATGAGATGCCTGCACTACCTCTCCCCAGCCCAAGTCAAGGCAGGCCAGCCCAGGAGGGCTCCTTTCAGCACTAGAAAGTCTCAATATAGAAAAAGCCCATCCATAGAAACCCATCAGCACACACCAAAGATGACATTTCAGGTTTCTTTAAATTGTTCTTACACTTTTCCTTGAGATCCACTTAAACCAAAATTGGAAAATGGGCCCACCTGTTTTTCCCTTCTTTGGTCTAATTTCACTGTGCAGATCCAGGGAGTTTTTGTAGAAAACTATATGATGATTTGTTCTTAAATAGGACATCCTCAAAGAAAAAGCCAGTTTAAAATGCAAAGCAGCAAATAGCCATGGCTTTAAGGAACTGGAAATTGGTCCAGGAAAGTATTTTATTTTCCAAGTATTTTTCTGAGTCCTTGGATACCTGGCCGTGTCCTACCTGGGGACCAGAGTGCAGTGCCCGTCCCACAAACAGAGGCAGGGCCACGCAGGTCCAGCTGTCCCTGCACGGGCAGGTGCTCCCAGGCGAGGGGAGGCAGCAGCGTGGATGCCCATAGCATATGCCACTTCCTCAGTAAGGGTCCCACAAGTAAGCCCGGGCTAAACACTGCACTCTCCAAACCCACTTCCTTACACAAGTCCATTCTAGGAAGTCAGAGAAGAAAAGCATGTCAACAGAACAGCTCCACCTGTGCGAGCAGGATGGCAAATCCTGGAAGCACTCTGAAGTGCATTGAAGCCTCTAAACTCTGTTTAAATATTTGAGGATATTAAATAATGCTGTGAGGCTTTGAGACACTCACAAAGAGACGAGGCTTTCCTTCCACCTCGGCCCAGCATGCTATTGGTGTTGGCAGTGCAAACACATATAAAGTGCTGCTAACTACTTTCTCCCATCACAGCGTGGCTGTGGCCAACCCCCAGAAACAGTGTGTTCTACGCTCCTGTCCTAGTACAAGCCACCCCAATAGGGTCTCTATGGCATTATGTCCACAAAATAGCCTATTACCTTACCTCTGCACAGAAGCTCCCATTTCCTGCTCCTTGCATCCCACTGGCCACACCTCAGAGTCCCTGAGAAATTTCACTGTTTCTCCAGCATCCCAAGTGAGGACACCTCAAGGGCCTTTGGCTTCTCTTATCTCCAGAAACCCACATGAACTGTCTCACTTTACATCTGGTCTCTGCTCCTAGATCTCCCAAAGGTGTCCATGGCCACACTTCAATGCTGCCCACCCCCTTCCTTCACCTCCTCATAGCTCCCACGGCTGTGTACTCTGAGCGCACACCACGCAGTCAGTGCAGGCCGGCCCCTGGCCACCACCATACATGGGGCAGGGCAATAAAGGGAGGCACAGGAATTGTTTGGTTTCAGTGCATATCACAGTACTGATATGTTTATCGTATATGGTAGTCCATTAGATGTGCAGTAGCTATATGTCTAAAAGCACATATACCTTCTCTAATTAAAAACATCTCCTTGCTAAAAATGCTAAAAAAAAAAAAAAAATCACCTGGGCCATCAACACATCCTAATTCTTCTGCTGGAGGAGGGTTTTGCCTCTAGATTAATGGGGGAGGGGTTGCTAAAGGTTGGAGTGGCTGTGGCGATTTCTTAAAGAAAGAAAATGCAGTTTGCCACATCGGTTGACTCTTCCTTTCATGAGAGATTTCTCTTTGGCATTCCATGCAGTTTGATAGCCTTTTATCCACAGTAAAACTCCTTGCAAAACTGCAGTCCATCTTCTCAAACCCTACTGCTGCTTTATACACCAGATTTATATAATATTTTAAGTCCTTTGTTGTCATTTCAACAAGTGCTCAGCACTATCACCAGGAATAATCCCCAGTTCCAGAAACTTCATCCATGCTGAGTCTCAGGGGGGTAAGGAGACTGAGGAAAGGAGAGGAGAGGAAAAGGACTGGTCCACAGGGCATTTATCAATTAAGTGTGTTGTCTTATGTGGGTATGATTTATGGTAGCCCCAAAGGATTACAAAAGTAACATCAAAGATCGCTGGTTACATATCAACAAAGCAGACATAATAATAATAATGAAAAACTTGCAATATTGCAAGAATATGATACAGAGACTCAAGATGAGCACAGGCTGTTGAGGGGAAAAGTGGCACCAACAGATATGCCAAACACAGGGTTGCACAAACCTTCAATTTGTAAAATGTACAATATCTGCAAACTCAACAAAATGAAGTACAATAAAAAAAAGGTGCATCTGGGGCCTCCCTGGTGGCGCAGTGGGTTAAGCAATGCACTATGAGGCAAACCACAGTCACTGCAGCACGAGTTCTATCCCTGCTGCCGGCCAGGGAGGGCACCCCCATGGCGCAGCAGACCTCTCCTGCCTCGCCCGCTGCTGCCCTTGGCAGTGTGTTTCGGTCAGTCTGCCTGTTCTGCACCCCACTCTGTCTGGTGAATCCTCTCATCTCCCATGATTCTGGTCTGTACCCCAGCTCTTGTATGCATAAATAAATAAATCTTTAAAAAAAAAAAAAAAAGGTGCATCTGTACTGTTAACTGTCCTGTATCCCATTGAAGAAGCTCAAGCCAGGACAGGGACCTAATTCCATAGACTCTATTACCTGCGATCAGCCAGATGCCTAGACAGTGCCTACCTGGAGCCAGGACTCCATACATTCTTGCTGAATGGATGACGCATCACGCCACCAACATATCACGAACCCCTAGAAAGCAGGCACATTCATAGTCTTATGTTCAACCTGTGGATCAGCATTGAACAAATGCTTGAATTTGATTGCAGGCAGGTCTCACACAGCTGCCTTTTGTTACTACTTTGGGTGTGTGCATCTTATCTCAGTCAGACACAGGGCTGGACTCTGCCTTGGACGTCAGTGATCAGCCTCCGGGTGAGGGAATTGTTGGGTGCGTGATAGACACTTGCAGACAGAAAGCAGGCCTTAGTGGGTCTTTAGTGCTTCACAAGGCACCTCCAGAAAGTTCATCTTCTCTTTCTATACTTGGGGAGCTGGGAGCGTGGGAGTGTGGGAAGCTTCCTATCTGCTTGAATTGGTGGGCAAAGCCCTCTTAGAGCTATGTCAGGCATGGTAGGCTGGTTACACTGCTGCAACAATCCAGCTCAAAGTCTCCATGACTTAGCACAGCCAGCTCTGTTTTTCAGTCATCCCAAGACTGCCTGGGGCCCAAGCATTTCCTGCATGTGGGATTGACATCCTAAGCCACCCACAGTGTCACCAAATCAGTGCACACTTCCTGAATGAGGGAGGCAGGGAAGGAAGAGAGGCAAGTACTACAAAGAAAACACTTGAGGCTGGGAAAAACACATCACTTCCACTCACCTTCCACTGACTACAATAAATTCCAGGTGCCAGGAGGGATCATTTTCTTAAGCGAGGGTGATAAGGAATGTCACACTAAGGCCACAAAGGGCCCCCTTTCATTTTGGAAAATAGTTGTCAAGAGGGAGGCCTCACCAAAGCAGTCAGTGCCCACGGTGGCTCTGACCCCATGTCACCTACACAGCCCCACATATAGTCAGCCACGTATCTGTCACTCTAAGCCACGGCATCAGTTCAGATGATCTAGGAGAAGTTGTAGACAACAAAGGAAGGGCCAAGAATTACACCCTGAAGGACACTAATATGTGGGGCCGGGAAGGTGGTGGGCTCCAGGAGAGGCATTGCGAGATGGGAGGACCCTCCCTGGAAGGCAGGAAGAATGTGTGGAAGACAGGGAGAAGCCCCCAGGCCAAGTGCTTCTCTGTAGCCAGTCCGTGCCTCACCCTCATCAAGTGACAAAGCTAATGCCTCACTCTCCTCTTGAATCTGTGGCATCTGTGTCTGTTTTGACCACTAGAACAAGGAGAAGGAGCCCAGACAAGGCCCAGAGGAGACCTGGCAGCTTCTTGTCTGATCTCCAGGAACACTCACTTTCCTTTGGAATGTTCTCGGTGGAATCAATGCTCAGCAATGAGAAACCACATGGAAAGAACTTGTGTGGATCCTCTGGCCAAGAATCTGTTTTGTGCTAGAACCACCTAGATGGGCACATCACCAGTAAAATCATAATACCCAACAATTTAGTATCTAAATGGGAGGTGGCTTGTTATATAACAATAGCGACAGCCAAGAGTGAAGGTTGACCACTGATGTAGCTTGACCTTGATCTTGGAACTAGAAAAATAATGAACCTGACTAAAATGGGAGTATGGGCATGGAGGGAGAGCTGGGAAGGGGGAAGGACAGGCAGACTCATTCTAGGATCTCACTGTAAAGGAGCAAAGAAATAAGGCAGCCTCTGGAAGGAGCAGGAGGTCTCCTCTCAAGGTAGGAGACTTATTATGGCTGATATAGTTATGCTGATGCAAATGGCTCAGTAGAGTTGAGAAAATCAGTGATGCAAGAGAAAGGGGGTGATTGCTACCACAAAGTTAAGGAGTGAGCAAGTGAGTATAGAAAATGGTAGAGACCCCGACTCTGCAGGAGCTGTGATGGCTCTCCCCCTCACCCCAGGGGGCTAGAGACCTCACCCAAAAGAGGGAGCAGCAGCCCCAGTCAAGGTCCCATTTTGCACCAGACCCCCTTCTCATCTATAAACAGGCAGGTGCCACCGGGCAAAGGGGTGAGTCTGAAGGGTACAGTCTCTAGAAGCACCCTCAGAGCACAGAGCTATGACCCCCATACCATCTGGGAGGGCCACCACAGTCACCCCCACCGCTGGCCTCAGTGACCATACTGAGCACACTCCTATGTCCCTCCTCTTGGAGATATCACTGACCCTCAGCACATCCCCAGGTATAGATGTCACTGCCTCCTGATCTGACCTGCTCAGAGGCAAAGTATTGGAAGTTAAAGGCAGCTTCCTAGGACCACAACCCAGTGGGGAGGTCGAGATTTTCACCTGCATCCTTTGTATCCAGAGTTAATGTTGGTTCCAGTTTACTAGTGTCCAATCCAGAATTCTAGCTGTTGTGAGCTGTAACTAAGCAACAGTTATCAGGTTGGATAATCATTCATTTTTCTTGCAAAAGCACCATTCACACATATGTCTGGGAGGTGCATAGCAGCTGGCCCTCTAGAAACCAGCTGTGTGAGACCACAGGAAACGGCATTCTCTCCATGGCCCACTGCTACCTGACACCTGCTTGTGAGAAGCCCTGTGCACCAGTAGAATTGAGGGAAATGTCATAGACTGAAGTCCCCCTTAAGCTCCTGAAGGGAAGTATAGAAACTGACAGCAGATTCTGGGTCTGTCCTCGAGGCCGGCTGTCTTATTTTATTTCAGAGAGGAAAAAAAAAGTAGAAAGGCGGTGTCTTTGCATATAGCAACTTGGAATTCAAAACAAAGAGACAGATCAGAAATAAAACATGTCAAAGGCAACAACACACATGGAAGGGAGAAGAATGCAGGCTCTTGTAGTCATCACCTTGGAAGGAATCCAGAGAACGTCATTGCTTCATCCACCCAAGGTCAAAGTGGGTCAAATGGTCTCCCAAGAGGCCCTGGCACCTCTCACTAGGCAATGTTGTCTCCAAAGACACTGTCTATCTTTGCTTCCCGGAAAAATAGAGCTTCATGATAAGCAGGTATGAGGCCTTTATCAGTGAAGTCCCTAAAACTTTCTGAAGAGCATCTCATAGAGAATGGAATGATGGTGGAGGAGACAGCACCGTGACACCTTACTAGTCCCAAAAACAGAGACAGCCCCACGTGGGCCTGCAGAGGCATTTGAGACATGAGCACAGGGGACCCACCCAGGTTCTCAGAGACCAGAGAAGGTCCATGCAGGTCACTGAAGGAGGAGGTACACACACCTGGTGTGGTAAAATGTCACAGACACCAAACCATCAGGTGTGGGCATCTTCCCACACTCAGTTTGGAAGCAATCAGATGAGAGGGAGCAGCCTAAGAAAGAGGTACGTTCCTTACTCCCAACAATGGGCAAATAGTTTCCCAATAGTTATTCCAGAATGAAAAAGTCCCAGCACATATCATTTGGTAGTTCCCTGACAGAGGGTGGGGAGCAGATTAAAAAATGAAGACTCTGATTCCATCTTAAAAACCTCTTGCCGATGGGCCTCCCTGGTGGTGCAAGGGGTTAAGTCCCAGCACAACAAAGCTATTGGCAGCCACTGCTGCATGAGTTTGATCCCCAGCCGGGGAGCTGACCCACATGGCGCAGCAGACCTCTCCTGTCTCACCTGCTGCTCCCCTCAGCAGTGTATTTCAGTAGATCTACCTGTCTGCTCCCCACTCTGTCTCTGGTGAATCCTCTCACACACAAACATACCTACACCACAGTTCTTGTATGCATAAATAAAAAATAAATCTTGGGGAAAAAAATATAAACCTCTTGCCAAGCTCAGAAGTGAGAAAGTACGGTTCTTAGTTGCCAAAAATGAAGCAGAGACTCAAAAGGGGGCATAATGCATACTCACAGGTGATGCCCTACCACCTGGACATAGGCCTGGCATTTTCCCACCCTCAGTGGGATGTGGAATGTGAACCCTCCCCCGAGCAAGAATCAAGAGCCCAGCAGCTGGCTGGGAGAATGAAAGGGCTATCCACAGGTGACCACCCCACCCTGTGAAAAAGGCTAGAGGAATCCCAGCTTTCAGTCCAGGGATGTGTCAAGCAAGATTGTCACCCGCCTGAGGCTCTGAATGAGAAGAAAAAGGTTTCCCATGAGAAATCAAAACCTCAGGCTGAACCACATGCATGTAACTGTTCCAAATTTGTGCTCCAATGTGGTCCAGAGAAGCTTGAGCCAAGAAGTGAATGTAAAAACTTGTCCTGAATAGGTGAAACCCTGGGGCCCCGCAGCAGAAGGAAAACAAAGCCACTCTGTGGGAACATTTTCACAACCCGGGACACACACGTGCCACGGGCCTCCTAGAACGCTCAGGTTCGGTCTCTGCATGCCACTTCCATTTTCTTGTTAAAACTTTGCTACGGTTGCAGATTGCAATCTCCACATTTCCCACTGAAAGGAACGACGGCTTCTTGCAGAATGGTTGACTCCAAGTCTCGGGCAGCAAGTCGACTAGATGCATTGGGAGCAATTACTCATCTCTGAAAGCAATGACACTAATGAAATTATGAGGGTCAAGTCCACAGGAATCAGCAGTCACTTACAATGGACTCTGTCGGTCACCAACTGGGCAATACAAGCAACAAGAAAGATCAGAAGGGCAATGGATTGAAACACAGTGTTTCAATCCAGAGTGCATAATGGTACTTTTCTTAAAAGCTCATTACAAGAATTAACTCATTATTTTTGAAAACTGGTAAATGAAAGAGGAAAAATAAAACAATTATGCCTCTGGCTATCAGATAGCTGATGAGAGAAAATTTCTCTTTTATAGAAATATCCCAGTTAATGAATGTTGAAAGGATGTTAGAAATAGAACATTACAATTTTGCCACCTTTAATGAGCTTATGTATTTGGGTCAATGAACATTAATGGCTTCTGACCTCATAGAGAATAGTAGACATTATGTGCTACCTGATGGCAGAACTTGACACCCCCATGTAGTAGTCTTGTCCCCAAACAAAGCAATCAATCAATTAAATCTAAATGTAAAATAGGCTGCTGAATACAACTACAAAGGACACAGCAAATAAAAATGTGGAGATGAATCAACAAAATCCAAGCTGTTGAGAACTCTCTAAGTCAAATGTTTGAATTTGAAAGAACGAGAAAAAAACACACAGAAGGAAGCTATAGATGAGAGGAGAATTGTAAGGCATGACAACCTTTTCCAACGTAAGGAGCTTACCTGAATAGTTATTCAAACAGTTGATTTTTTTTTTTTAAAGTATACACCACAACTAAGTGGTATTGCTGGATGTACAAGACTAATTCAACATTTGAAAACCAATTAATATAATCCACAACTTGACCACGCTAAAAGAATTATATGATAACATGTACTACAGCTTGTTTATCTGCTCAACTTATTGAAGGACATTTGATAACTTCTAATTTTGTGGATTTTGAAGAAAACTAATTAGAACTAGTTCTAGAATTGAACTAATAAGTGACTATTAAAGGATTCATATCCACATTATTTTTAAAATACTCTGAAAATTCAGCATTCACACAACAACCAACTCATTTAAAGATGAGTGAAAAAATGTGGAGAAATACAAATGACAAATAAATATATAATTTATCATTAGCAATTGTAAAATGAAATTTATCATTGTAAAATGCTAGTTTATCATTAGCAATTGTAAAATGAAATACCAATGAATTAGCACTACACACCTATTAGAATGACCAAAATAAACAAACAAACAAACAAAACTAGCAACACCAAATGCTGGTGATGATGTAGAGCAACAGGAAGTTTCATTCATTAGGGGGGGAGGTGGGGGTGAGAATGCAAAATGGTACCAACAATTTGGAAAGCATTTTGTCAATTTCTTAGAAAGTTCATCAAATCAGATGAGTCTTATCCGGCTGCCATAACAGAATAGCCCAGACCGGGTTACTCAAGCAATAAAAATTCATTTCTTTTTTTGGGGGGTTGTTTGGTTTTTTATTTATGCATTTATTTATTTTTTTAAATTTATTTACACATAAAAGAGCTGGTGTACAGGCCAGAGTCGTGCGAGGTGAGAGGATTCACCAGAGACAGAGTGAGGAGCAGAACAGGCAGACAGACCAAAGTACACTGCTGAGGGGAGCAGCGGGCGAGGCAGGAGAGGTCTGCCATGCCATGTGGGTCCCCTCCCTGGCCAGGTATCAAACTCACGCTGCTCTGCTGCGGATGCTTCACAGTGTGGCGCTCAACCTGCTGCACCACCAGGGAGGCCAGAAATTCATTTCTTCCCAGTTCTGGACATGAGAAAAAACAAGGGGCCTTCAGAGCTTATTTCTGGGGATACCTCTCTTCTTGACTTGTATAGAGCCATATTCTCACATGACCTTTCCTCTGTGCAGAGAGAGAAAGCGAGATCTCTAAGTCCTCTTCCTTATCTCACAAGGACCACATTTAACCTCAATTACCTGGTTAAAGGCTCGATCTCCAAATAAAGTCACTTTGGCAATTAGCGCTTCAAAATATAATTTGGATGGAAGAAGACACACAATTCACTACATAACAACAGTCTTAGGGTATAATTCATAATCATGCTCCTAAGTTCTTTTATCCATGCAACAATCTTCCCATGAATATTTATAACAGTTTTATTCAAAATCCACAAAACAGGATGTACCAAGATGTCCTTCAACAGCCGAGCAGATAAACAAGCTGTGGTACATTCATAGAATCAAACGGTATTCTATGATAAAAAGAAATTGATCAGATCAGGGTGAGAAAACAGATATCCTGCCACTTGCTCTCACTTTTTCCTCAGGTTGTCCTGCCGAAACCAGGTCTGTCTGATTCTTCTATGAGCTGGAAACTTCTCCAGGTCATGCTCTCCCTTGAAACTAGTCTCCTGCTATGCCAAGAGAATCAGATAACTAGTTATTCTAGTATTGATTACATCTAGTTAATCAATCAAGAATTATTAGTTTTACTAATTGTTAATTCACAGGAATAAAACATATCATTCATACTTTCAAGATTTATCCACATTACACATATCCATATGGGTGAGGGCAAAAGCTGACAGATACATGGAAATGGAGGAAGGAGAGATGAGAGGAACAAAGATGAGCTAATTTGCTCATTCTTTTCAAGAAATAGTTTAATTGATGTTCTCATTGTGGCAACTACCAATGATAATTCAAATTTTAGACACTTCGGCATATTTAAATATATAAAATAACCAAAATAAGAAAAAAGTACTTTCAATTACCAAAGTGAACAAACAGAAAAAGTAAGGCTACATAAACTGCAAAGGAAGTCATTAAGAAACATCTTTTAAGTAAAAGGAAATATAAAATTAACACTGAATTATCTGATGTTAATAATAAATGTAAGATAAACTCAAAATAAAAAGCTCAAAACAGATTAATAAACAAAACTTAACTATATGCTACAAAAAGGAACATGTATAACAATATTCAGCAAAAAGTTCATTAGTCACTCACATTTATATTACTAAATAAGAAATAATAATTCTATGAACTAGACCATTTTACATTTGTGAAATTAACCTACAGAGAAATGGGAAATTAATCAGTAACCATGGAAGAAACTGAAGAAGCTACCTGAAAGCTACCTTGACCAAAAAAATGCTTTATTCTTAATTTTATGTGGAAAATCCTGAAAATTTTCAAGGAATAAAAAAGTCCACTAACATATGCACTTTTTTAGAACACAGCAAAGGAAGAAAACTCCCTGATTATTTTTTTCAAGACCAGCAAAACACTGATGATTAAATTTAATAAGAAACAGAAGCAGCAGTCTTATGCGAGAAAGCAATGTCAAAATCAGAGTAAAATATTAGCAAATCTAATTCAATGGTACTTTAGAAGAAGACTACACTATAACCAAGTTGAGTTTGTTCCAGAACTGCAAAACTGGTTCGGTGTTAAGAAATCTGCTTATGTAATCCACTGTATCGGTGAGGGTTCAGTTACAAACACCCTCTCTCGCTAGTTAGAGCAGAGAGAGATGAATGTGGGGTGTTTCATGGCTCAGAGAGATGCAAGCAAAACTGCAAAAGCAGACACCAACGCGAGAATTTGGAACTGGTTCCCAAACAGCATCACTGACTTGACGGTTGAAGGCACTACCCCATCTACAACCAGAAAGCCCAGGTGCACCCTGGATACCACCAAGTTGGACATCACTTCCATCAAAAGCTGCTGTGAGGGGGTCCCATCTGCTGCCAGCTCCAGGGTCACTGTGACCATCCAATCACTGCCCTGCATCCTGCCTGACAGCCTACACACTCATGGGGCCAATACTGATGTGAGCTAGATGGACAATAGATAGATGATAGACAGACAGTCAGACAGACAGACATACAGATAGATATAGTAGATAAATGATAGATAAAAAGACAGTAGATACATGGTTGATATAGACACATGACAGATAGGAGATCAATTTATTATTATGTATACATGTAGAATAAGTTATTGAGCTATAATTCACATTACACCACGTAATTCCCACAGTTTGATTGAACAATTCACTGGTTTTTAATATATTCACAGCCTTGCGCAAACAGAATCGCAATCAGTTTAGACCATTTTCATCACTCCCAAAAAGAAAGCCCATATCCATGAGCAGTCACTCCCCATGTGGTTCCCAAACTTTCCCATTCTGGCCCTAGAAAGCCAATGCTGTATTTCCTTTCTCTAGATTCCCCTGTACCACATATTCCACATAAATCGAACTTCCAATATGTGGTCTTCTCAGACTGACGTTGTTCACGGCATGATGTTCTCAGGGTACCTCCCTGCTGCAGCATGTATCAGTGCTCCCTTAATTTTTATCGCTGAATCGTATTCCATCACATGAGGATACCAAATTCCACCCATCCACTTCTCAGTGAAGGGACATTTGCGTCATTTCCACTTTTTGGCTATTTTGAATAAATTTGCCATGGACATGTATGCGCACGATTTTGTGTGGAAATAGGTTTTCATTTCTCTCGGGCATGGCTTGGAAGTGAAATTGTAGGTCACGTATTTACTCTGCGGTTAACTTTTTGAAGAACCATCAGACCGTTTTCCAAGGCAGTTGTGCCACTTACATTCCCACCAGCAGGTGTGAGAAGTTTCCCCACGTCCTTACCGATGTAAGTCATCGTCTGTCTTTTGGAGTCCAGCCCTTCTAGTTAGTCTACATGGTATCTCATTGTGTATTACAATTGCATTTTCCCGTCGGCAAATGATATTGAACATCTTTCCATGTGTTTGCTGGCCATTTTTACATCTTCCTGGGAGAAGTGTTTCATCAGGGCCTTGGCTTATTTTTTAATAAGTTGTTTAATGTCTTTTAAAGAAGCAACAAGAGGAGTAGAAAACAAGTTTATGATGGGGTCTGTTCTAGCAACCTATTTCCCTGGTCTGATTCTCTTCATTTGTTTCCAGACTTGAGTTACCACCTGGTAACTCAATACAGATTTGTGTGCTCATTGTCAAGTATGTTACATTTCTGCAGGAGACAAGCAGATTCCACGCATGGACAACTGGGAGAATATATCACCATCCGTGCTGTGATCACTTAAAAAAATAGGTAAATCTACATGTGCTGATGGGGAATCCTGTGGTGCAGCAGGTTGAGCACCGTACTGTGAAGCATCACAAGTGCAGCACTGCAGCACAAGTTCGATCCCCGGCCAGGGAGGGGATCCACATGGCGCAGCAGACCTCTCCTGCCTCGCCCACTGCTCCCCTCAGCAGTGTGTTTCAGTCCATCTGCCTGTTCTGCTCCCCGCTCTGTCTCTGGTGAATCCCCTCACATCCCGTGACTCTGGCCTGTACCCCAGCTCTTGTATGTGTAAATAAATATTAAAAAAAAAAATCCCGCATGATGTAAAAGAATGATGAATGCAAACCCATTGGTCCCCTTAACACATACACACAGAGGTGAAGAGGACACCCCCTAAGTGTTATTCCCCCAACTGCGAAGGGACCCCCTACTCCCCACCCCACCCCCACCCCAGCAGTGGTACATTCAGGTTTAAGTTGTGACAAAGACTCTGTGCCTGTCACGTCACTGCTGCTTCAGGGTCTGTTCGAGCATGAAATCCCTCTCGGGTCTGCCATGCTCTGTCAGGCAGGACAGGCGCTGCGGGCAGTGAGCGCCAAGCCCCCAGGGTTCGGAGCCATCACAGTGAGATGGGCCCTTGCGTCTGTGGCCCTTACAGGAAATGACCCAGCTCCAAACACTTGGGCTTCTCCCCCCGGTACTGCTAGTTCAGTCAGAATGACCGAGCAGTAAGACCAATAAGGGAAAGGTAGCAGTGATTTTTCACTCAGAGAAGAAGGGTCAGCGCAGGCTCAGACAGTCTGCACCCGAGATAGCTTTCCTCGCTGATGGATGCCACACACCCTGGCGGGCCCTCAGCCCAGGCTCCCACGCCTGCTTTCTCTTCCGTAACGTGTGTGTTCCTCGGGACACTCTCAGGAGAAGCCTTGTAGGACCCTGTGAGGTGAGACTAAGCTCTTCTAGGACATATATTTTACTTTAAAAACGCAGCTCAGAAGTGGCACCAGACACTAAAACGAGCATTTCTGTGTGCACACACATCCATGCCTACATGCGACCCTTGGAGAACGGACAGTGAGTCCTCCAGCTAGACTTGAATTCCAAGAAACCCCTGAGTAGAAGCCAATGGGGTCCCCGTGTAACAAGCTGGGGACACCCCTCACCAGAGCTGCTTAGGATAGGGGGGATGAGGCAGCATCAGCCCACGGCTACCACCAGAGCCCCCAGCCCCAAAGTCTCAGCACTGGACGGAGGGGCCTTCTAGGCCACCTCCAACACCCGCCACAGCACCCACTCCGCTGAGCAACAGGCAGCTTGACATTTCAAGAAAATGAAACTGCTGCTCTCCCCCACCCCACGCCACAAGCACACACACATCCCTTAACACAAGTTCACGCTGCTCCACCATCAGCTCCAGCTCCACCGGGGCCCCTGGCCCCGCCATGGGCTTGCATCACCCGCTGGGTCTCCCCTCTGGGAAGCCCTGGTCGTGTCTGATCGACCCATCCCCTCCTACTTCCACGGACACTAGAGGCTGCTCTCCGTCTCCCTGACAGCCCCCTGCGATGTCCTGCCTCACACACCTGCCTAGAGTTGCCACTTCTCCATGCAGACCCTGCCTACTATGGTCCCCCGCTGCAGGGTGCCCAAATCACATTGGAACCCCCCACCTCACTTCTGGGGCCTCCACTGTGGGGCTGACTAAGTAGAGCACTGAGCATGGTCCCCTGCTGCCCCTCATCCCTGAGGACAGTGTCTTTCCCAACACCCACGTGTGTCCCACCCCGCCAGAGGGGCTGACATCTCTGTTGCCCAATCTCTGCCTGTGGCACACTTTCACCCCAATTCTGGCTTCCTGCCTGCTGCTTCTCCTGCTTGTTTTGCCCCCCGTTTCTGTTCTTCTCTCCCTGCTTATCCAAACTGTCTCCCACCTTCGAGGCCTGGCCTGAACATCAGCGTCTAGTTCTTTCCACTCCTGGATTCCTGATGTGGCTTCATTCTGCAGCACACGACAGGGAGCCAGTGTTCCTTCACTGCCAACAGGCTCCGTGCCTTTGACATAAAATTTTGCTTATGTTTCACAACGGCCAAGGAAGGGAAACATTCTTATTACCCAAGAGGAAACCAAGGCTCGGAGTGGCCCCATGAATTGCCCAAGGAGCAAAGTGGGGAGCAATGGATTAAGGACCACACTTCCATCTCTGAGCTGCAAAGCCAGTGCTGCTCCACAGTCTGCTGGCCGCGCCTGCAATTAACAAGGGGAGGAGCAAGGGTGACAGCGAGCCCAGGGGTGCAGTCCGCTCCTCAGTCCATGGCTTCTCCTTGTGCTGCGTGGTGAATGGGGGTCACAGCTCTTGTGGACACTGTCATGGGCAGTGACGCTGTCCAAGCGAGTTACAGACTCTGCCACCATCATCAAGGCCTCAGCTCCCTGAAGCGGATTCTATTTCCAAATTTGGAGGAGAAAGTTAAGACCCAAAGAAGAGGAAAGAAGATGTGGTAGATACACAATAGAATAGGCCTCCACTGTAAGAAAACAATGCAATGCTGCCATTTCAACATGGACCTTGAGGGGATTACACTTGGTGAAACAAATCAGCAAGAGAAGGACAAATACTGGATGATTTCACTCATATGTGAAATATAAAGAAACAAAACAATTAGCAGACAACAAAACAAACACAACCCTTAGATTCAGACAAGAGGACAGTGGTTGCCAAAGGGGAGGGGTGGACAGGGGTGGAGCAGGTCAGGGTGTGGACTGGCTGGTGATGGGTGCAGCTAGACCTTTATACACACCCGCAGAGGTGTGAGGCTGTGCTCCTGAGAGTTATATAGTGCTGTAAATGAATGGTAACTCAATTTAAAAAACCTGTATTTAAGCATTCGTGTTAAAAAAAATCCAGTCTCCAGGCTGTGCATGGCCTAGTGTAAGGTACTAGAGACGCTGCGGGCTGGAGACACAGCACACTGCCTCTGATCCAGGAGTTTGTAAGCAAAAGTCAATGACAAAACTTGCACGTAAAAATAAACACAGGGCTTCCCTGGTGGTGCAGTGGGTTGAGCGCAGCACTGCGAAGCATCCGGAGCAAAGCAGTGGGCAATTTCGAGTCCCGGCCAGGGAAGGGACCCACATGGCGCTTCAGACCTCTCCTGCCTCTTCCGCTGCTCCCCTCAGCAGTGTGTTTCTGTCCATCTGCCTGTTCCACTCCCCGCTCTGTCTCTAGTGAATCCTCTCACCCCCTGCACCTCTGGCCTGTACCCCAACTCTTGTATGCATAAATAAATAAATCTTTAGAAACAAAAATAAACACAAATAGGAGTAAGTCCCATCAGAGAAATGGAGAGCAGTGAAGGGTAGAACATAGAGGAGCAGAGGGGTGCACGAGGCAGGGAGCCGGGAAGGCCTCTTCAGGCTCGGACTCTGCAGAGAAGAGTGCTCTGGCCCCATTCCAGCAGAGCTGACTGGTAAGGTCCTGCCACTGCGTGTCACTTCAGCCTGTCAAGCACCAGAACTCTGGTGTTCCCCTCACGCCCCAGAGGGACTCATTCAGCAGGTGCCTGTCTTAGGGCCTGCATTTCTAGCCGCTCCCCAGGGCTCTGCTGCTCCTGCTGACCCAGGGGCCTGCTTCGAGACCCCACTTACCAACCACAGCCCGAGCGCCCTTCCTGCTCTCCTCGGGTCCGGGGTCTCCTTCTTAAACGTCAGGACATTGGAAGCAGCAATGCCTCCTGGAGACACCAACCTTTCCCCAACCCCTTTTCCTCAACCCCCTTTCAGCCCCCTCTGCCTGAGCACCCAG
Organism: Galemys pyrenaicus; assembly: GCA_019455555.1. NCBI lineage: Eukaryota > Metazoa > Chordata > Mammalia > Eulipotyphla > Talpidae > Galemys > Galemys pyrenaicus. Next base: position 4,108,932 of record JAGFMF010011576.1, read on the forward strand.
CGGCCGGGCGAGGGGCTTCAGTGCGCATGGGAGGACATGGGCTTCCTGCACTGACCAGTGTGCCTCTGGGACACAGAGAGCTGCCCGGCTTTCCAGGAACCAGCATCCACCTCTCTAAAAATAGCCTTCCTCATAAACTATTTACTGGGCCTCAGCTCACATCAGGAACGTCAGCCCCATGAAATGGGAGCTTTGCTGGTGATTAGGGGAAGCGGGTGGACGGGCATGGCCAAGGCCGAAGCTGCATATCCCTAGTGTTGTGTTTCAGGGCACGGGAGCACTTTAGTCATCGGTGGGCGGGCAGGAACTAAGCAGCCTCATGGAGGATCCGAGGGCTGGGGTGGCCTCTGCTCTGGAAGCTGGCAGCAAGGAAGCCGCAGCTCTCTGTCCCAACTGGCTACACGCAGATATGCCCGGAGCCTGCGCAAGGCTTCCCTGAGGTCTGCCTTGTTTGTGTGCTGTTCTCTCGCTCACCTGTTAATAACCCTGGTATCGCCAGAACCCTAAGTCTCCCATTCTCCCCCTACAGCCTGCAGTACTAGAAAAGTGCTCTGGCAGAGGTGTTACCCAAAGCCAAAGCCAGGCTTTTCTCCGAGATCACCACGAGTACCAGGGCCCATGGCACACACACCATCTGCCCAGAGGCTTCAATTTTTTTTTTTAAGATTCATTTATTTATGCAAGAACTGAGGTACAGGCCAGAGGTGTGGGGGTGAGAAGAGTCATCAGAGACAGAGTGGAGAACAGAACAGGCAGATCCACTGAAACACACTGCTAAGGAGAGCAGGGGGCAAGACAGGAGAGGTCTGCTGCGCCATGTGGGTCAGCTCCCTGACAGCTGGGGATCGAACTCATGCTACAGTGGCTGGGGATAGATTCATAGTGCTGCAACTTAACTCTTTGCACCACCAGGGACACCCCAAAATATTTTTACAGATATAGTATTAGGACATAAGTAGCATAGTGGGGCTGTGTGCACACATGCATCTGTGTTATGCATGCATGTGAACACATGTGCATACTCACGTGTGGGGGGTGGGTGCCCACATGTGTTAACCTCTTCACAGTTCCTTCTGAACGGATTTCTAAGCTCTCTTTCCAAATGTGAATGTTCTGTGCCTGCCACCCCACACCCCAACTTTCAGATTTAAATATAGATTTCTATATCGCTTTGCTTGACTATTTAGATAGATTTTATCTCAAGCTCAAGAAGTGCATTAGCACTTTAAAATAAAAATTTTAGTCACCCCAATCTCCCCTTTTCCTCTCCCTAGGCACCTAGGAAATACATGACCGACAGTCGGAGACTCAAACTGGGCGGGATTGAAAGGACTCTCAGTTCTCAGTTAAAAAGCATCTGACCTCTATTATATACTGTATTTTGCATGCAGGCTTCTCCCAAGAATCCTGGATTCATTTTAGGCATCATCAGCAAGTGCAGTTGTCCTCACCAATTTCAACAGGTCCTGCAAGCCTTGCTTGAAACACTCAGGGCTTCTCCGCAAACGGCTTCCACCTTTACTGCGCCTACGACAGCTGCCCACATAAAGCCAGCGCCTTGTTGTCCGGGGACTGGGAGACTTGGCGAGGGCCAGCCTGCCCCACCGTCCTAGCTAAAAGCCTAAGGCATGGGAGGAGGGCTTTGCATCTTTGTCCTGACTTCCAGCCCGGAGCAGGCACATAATCTCCATGATAGAGAACACTGAGCATATAAGCCAGGGTTCTCCAGAGAAACCGAACCAACTGGTTATAAAAACACACAAGAAAGAGATTTATTATCAGGAAGTGGCTCATACAACCCTCAAAGCTGACACGTCGCGAGACGTGCAGTCAGGAAGCCGGAAACCCAGGAGACCTGCTGGGGCAGTTCCAGTCTGGAAAGTGACAGATGAGAGGCCCCTGTAGCATCGGTGCTTCAGTCCAAGTGTGTCTGAAAGGAAGAAAAGGCTGGGGCCCCAGGTCGGCAGTCCTCAGAAGAAGGCTCCTCTGCCTTCTTGGTCTAATCAGTCTTCAACTGGTTGCACAAGGCCCACCACATTGTGGAAACCAATTTTCTTTACCAATTTTAAGCTGAACTTATTCAAAACCCTCATAGACATACTAGAATCACTGGAACAAAATCTGGGCACCCTGTGGCCCAGTTAAATGGACACTTAAATTAACTTCATGAGGTCACGTGAGACCCTGCCGATGTGGCTCCCCAGGCAGAGCAGGGTCACGTGACTGCTGGACATCTGCAGGGCAGAGGGAGTACTCAGTTCCGCAAAAGCCTGTCAGGGAACAAGACATCAGACTGTGCCCTCACCGTGCAGCACCTGGAGCTCAGTTTCCAGCCCTGTCCCTGGAAGGAGCCCCGGAGCCTGTGCCACACAGTAGAGCTCTGAGCCGATCGTCCACATCCCACACTGTGCTCCCAGGCACTCAGCCCACCCCAGAGGTCAGAGGTCAGCCCCTTCAGACCCCACCACATCCATTTGCACGCAGGGGCTGTGTCAGCACACTCGGGTCTGCTTCCCGAATCATTGACACTCTCAGAACACGACATCAGTGGCTGATTGGGCTTGGGGGCCACCCTGTCGCGAGGCAGAGTGTTCCAACCTCCCACAGGAGCCAGCAGCTTCCGGTTCCCAGACCCTTCATCCCTGGTCCTCTCTATGCACAGAGCTCTAGGGTCTCCACCCCTGGCATGACATCTGGATAGAGGAGCGAAGTCTCAAGTTCTTTGAGGCTTCACCCCCGTCCAGCTATGGAGTAGAATTCACCCTGCAAAGGGGACATTTGTCATCACACAGGTCTCCCGGTTTCCTCAAACCTGTCAAGTTTTAGCCCAGATGGGGATGAACTACTTCAGAAAGGTACAGAAGGTAGGTTTGGGGGTAGGAAGAGGTGACAGACTTCCTGTCGGTGCAAGAGGGACCTCTTCCACCGTCTGCTCTCCATCTCTGCAGGATATGAGGTCAGAGGTCAAGGCAAGGCAATGCCCAGAAAACTGGGCATGACCACCTACACGCTGCTAGGAAGAAGCCACCCCTCTGCCAGACCCTGCAGTCAGGCCCGCTCCCAGGACATGTGTCCAGAGGGCTTGCTGAGTCTGTGCACATGGCCCAGCATGGGGCACCCCAGAGGGAGGGAGCCCATCCTGAGTCTCCACCTGGTCCTCCCTGGCACCTCAGCATCATTGACTGTAGCTCATTTTCCTTTTGCCCTGCCTTGAGGGCTTGTATAAATGTCCCTTGTTAGCGTGCAGTAGCAGATCATCAGAGCAGCAAGGAGAGGGGGATTGCCAGGGCTCCGCTGCCTGGGACTTGCAATATTGCCACCCGGACCTTCTTTCTCCACCCTGCCCCCTCTTCCATCCCTTTGCTTCCCCATTCACCTCCCCACCCACCCACCTCAACCCCTGATCATCCACCCCATCGGTCATCCCCTCTCTCTCTCCTCCACCCACCCCAGCCACATCAATACTTGGAAAGTTCTAGTCCCCAGCCTGGAAGGTGGAGCTGCTTGAGATCATTTAAGCAACAGTCCATGCAGCTGAAAAACACACTTCAGTTCTAGTCTTCACTGAGCCCTGCAGAGGAGGGGTCCTGGGCCAGAGGCAGAAACGGTGTGGGCAATACCGCTCTTTCTCCAAAGGGAAGCACCGGGTAGCCAGCTCCTGTCCCCATGTTCAGGAATACCTGCTACTCCCCCTTAAGTCAGAGGGTCTCATTTGCATGTCTCCCACCCCGGCCTCAGGGAACCCCTCTCCTGGCTACAAAGTCTGCACATGGCTGAGGACTCCCTTCTCCCACATCACCCAGGAAGGCACCCTCGGGTCTTAGCTTCCAGAGTTCTGCCATCCTGCCCCGATGCTTGGCTGAGAGTCTGCGCTACTTACTAAAACCCTGACATCAAAACAGGTTTCGCAGCACACTTCAAAACTAGAAATTCTATCCATCCACATGCCTGGCATGGTGCCCCAGCAGCTGGTGGGGAAGGAAGTTTAATCTCTTAGAACCTGCATGATATCTGCGCCCTGTGACTATATAAAGGTACAGCTGGGCAAAATGTCATAAAAATGTTCAATTCTGGGTAACGGGGTGTCAGATGCCTTGCACACTGCTCACATTTCCAGGACACAGTCCAAGGAACCCCTGGCGTGCCACCCCCACATGCTGCAGAGAACCGGGCAGCCAAAGCCTGTCTTCAAAGCCGAGGCATTTTTGATCTTTATCCCTGGGGGTGGGGGAACACCTGGAAATGTGGGGGGTGGGCATAAGAGCCAAGAGTTACTGGGGGCCCAGAAAGGCTACTTGAGAGACAGGATTCTTGTTGATCTGGTGTTTCTTTGAATTACTGCAGACTCATGTATCTGTGTCCCAAAGTTTTCTACCCCCGATAGGTCTGCTGCTTCGATATTTCCAAAGCCAGCCTGGTCCCGCTGCCACAGACCATTCTGATGAATCACCATATGGAGCTAGAGCAGCAGAGGGGAGATATGTCCGGGGATGCAGCTCCTGCACTTCTGGTAGTGGTCATGAGCTTCCTGCTTATGGCCCCTAAAGTCCCCCCACAAAGCAGGCCCGCACGCAGTGTCCTTGTCAGCAGATGAGAAGGGGTCTCATTAGAGTCTGTGGCCAGTGAGCACCTGCTACTTTGGATAAGATGGTCCAGTTAGTATCTATTCTGCGTAACCAAATTACCCTACACTTAGCAGCTTAAAACAATAGTAATTCTTTATTACTTCTCCCGGTTCCTGTGGTCGGACTTTAGACAGAGGGCAGCAGGGACGCTGGGCCCTGCCGAGTGGTGTCTGAACTTCCACTGGGAACAAAGAGTGGGGTGGGAGCCCCCTGAAGCCATCTCCCTTGGGTCTGGCAGCTGGTGCAGGCTGTTGGCCAGGGGCCCCGGTGGGGTTCAGGCTGGAACACTGCTCATGCCTGGACTTTCTCCGGATGGTGGCTGGACTTTTACGGCAAGTGTCCCAAGAGCAGGCGAGCCAAGAGACCAAGGTGGAAACAGCCATTGGCCTTCGGGATGTGGCTTCCAAAGGCACCAGCGCCACTTCTGCCATGTGACGCGATAGAGACAGTGGCTGGCCGCAGGATCCAAAGACAGGAAATGCGATAGAGTCCTCAGAGGGGGATCCCCATGTCCTGTTACAAGAAGTAGGGCGGGGAAAATAGAGGTGTATGCGTCTTCAAAAAATAAATACAAACTGCCACAGTGGTGGATGAGCAGGAGATGGCGGGGATAATTCCAGGCCCTGCAAACAATCCTGCACAATGCTGCCCTCACCAAGCCTTTATCCAACATCCCCAAGTCCAGTTACAGAGTCCAGCTCTGAGTCAAGAAAACCTTCCCTATAGAAAACCTTTATAAACATTCTTGATAGAAACACACAATTAACGATGCTTGACCTGGGCTTTCTCTGGAATTGCCCTTGTGCTTTCTCTAAGATTTTCATCCAGTAATTAAAAAAAGAAAGGAAGAAACATAACCAGGGCCCTCAAGGTGACCTCTCTGAGTTGTTTCCAATAATCTTCTGGGCTGCATTCTGCTGACAACAAATGGGAGTTCCTGCCAGAGCGCTCAGGGCTCTTGCTCGTGAGTGCTTGAGGGTCTTGCTTACACCTTCTCAGAAGCCATTCAGAAGAGGTGGTGCATCCAGGGCTCAACGGCCCTGAGAGAGGCCAGCAATGGCCCATGATGGGGGTGGGATGGGGGACTGCCACCTCTACCGCAGGGCAAGAGCTAGCTTTGGGCTGAACTGCCATTCCATCTACCACCCATCCATCGGCCAGACATCCCTACAGCCATCCTGCCAGGCAGCGATCCGGACCACGAACTGGCATGTTGGAAGGCCCCAGGCCTGCCTCCCAGACGCTGTGTGTGTGCGGGCTACGACCAGGCCCTTCCTTCTCTGCCCACCCACCAATTGTAGTCTTGAGTTAGCTGTGTCTGCTCACAATTCCAAAATTCCATTCTGACAGCTCCATCTCGTCCCCCTGCTCTAACAGCACGATCATTTTTTTACCACTTGTCATTGACTGGATTGGGATCACAAACAGGTCAGCCTGTGTTCAGCTTCCAGGGAAGTCACTGAGGTTGGAGGCATGGATCACACACCCGCCTGCTGGCTTCGGTCTCGCATGGGGCAGCCTGCGCTTGGCACTCAGTCCACCCTTCACGGAGGCACGGAGGCACGGAGGCACAAACACTTAAATTGTTTGACTGTCCTCATTCCGCGAGACCCAAGGCTGAGGCACAGTGCCAGGGAGGATTTATCAGTCTTTCTGGCAGATTCTTATTTGCCTTGAACAACACAAGCTGCTGCTTGGAGGAACCACATGCTGTCGGCATTAATCATCTCCGTGGAGAACCCACCAAGGACGCTCTCTGCTGCAAAGGGGCAGCTTTGAACTCCAGCTGCCACAGCTGGGGAAACATTTGATCGTGGAAAACAATCGACAGTGAGAGGAGGCAGGTCATCTGGCTGCAGAGACTCACAAGCACTCGACAGGAAGAATGAGCAGGAAAGAACCTTTCTATTGAATTGTCTCCTCCTGAACTGTCAGTTTCTGCATGATGCTGACTAGAAATAAAGAGCAGGAATTGAGAGTGGAGCATGAGGGGCCTCCCTGGTAGCGCAGCGGGTTAAGCGCCACACTGTGAAGCATCCATGACACAGCAGCACAAGTTCGATCCCCAGCCAGAAAGGGGACCCACATGGCGCAGCAGACCTCTCCTGCTGTGCCCGCTGCTCCCCTCAGCAGTGTGTTTCAGTCTGTCTGCCTGTTCTGCTCCCCACTCTGTCTCTGGTGAATCCTCTCACCTCCCTGGACTCTGGCCTGTACCCCAGCTCTTGTATGCATAAATAAATAAGTCTTTTAAAAAGAGAGAGAGTGGAGCATGAGACAGACACACTGTTCTTGAAAGGACTCTGAACAATGACCCGGAACCATAAGGAGCTCCTTGTGCTTCCCCCATCAGGAATGACCGACCTGCATAAATTGTAGAGAAAAGTCCCCAAAAAGGGACACTGCCCAGACCCAGATCCCACCAGCCTCCAGCTCACTGGACTCCAGAGGCGGGTGCCAGGACCTAGAGCGGACCAAGAAGCTCCAAGCTGTGCCTTATCTACCAGGTGGAATTTACTTCCTCTGGACAAACTGCGTTGTTGGTGGGACCTTTGATGAATCACACCTTCCCACATGCAATTACTAGGTGTTAAGAGATTGTGATGGATGGATAGGCTCCCCCCAAAATGTCCAAAATAGGCCTTCCCAGTCATTGGCTGCTGGCGATGGAACAAAACAATATTAACTTGAGCTGAGGCCAATAGAAGCTCTGCAAACTCAAGAGAAAATTAACACTTCTTTAAGAATATAAATTTTGGGTATTACCCAAAATCTACCTAGAAGAATATAAATTGGGGGTATGTAAGGTCAGAGAAATCAGGTCTTTCCTCCCTCCTGCCATTGGACACCTGTGGTGCTGCGTGCATGCCTAAGTGGGCATGCGCAAATGAGCACACCTAAGTTTGGACACGGGCTTATATGGGTGGCATCATGAGGACGCCAGTACTGACCAACGCAAGCAGCAAGACCAACAAGCAGCAGCAGCAGTAGCAAAGCAGCCGAGAGGGTGAGCTGTGCCAGGGGTGGGGAGGCCTGCCAGCCTCCCGGCCCCCCGGCCCCCCTGCCTGCCATGTACCTAGTCACCTCTGACAATAAAAAGCGTAAAAGCCACCGAGGGCTCCAAGAGTCTCCTTCCTTTACCCCTGTCTGCTAGAACCATCCCAAACCTTGCTCCTGTGCTGCCTTCCTGCCACTACAGGGTATTACCCAGAATTCAGATTTTTATCAGAGCTAGCTTTTCTATCAGAGAACCAGTCATACGACAGGGCAAACATGTGATCACGGAGCATCTGGTCTTCGTGATCTGAGTCACCCTTTCCTTAACACCTTAACACCCCCTCCTTTCTCTCCTCGTAGCCCAAGGTCCCCATCCCATTCTTTAGCTCAGGACATAAACATCACTATTTGCCTCATTTACTTGAGAATCTTCATCCACACATGGTTTGGATTCTCCATATTATGTAATTAAATTTGTTCTTTTCTCCTTCTGATCTGTGGGATGTTAATTTGATTTCTCTACCAGCCAGAGAAGAACGCACAGGGGTAGAGGAAATTTCTCCTCTACCTTACAGCTTCAAAAATCAGCAAGACCGGGGGCCTCCCTGGCGGCGCAGTGGGTTGGGCAGCGCACTATGAAGCAGACTGCAGCCACTGCAGCATGAGTTCGATCCCTGCTGCCGGCCCGGGGGGGGGGGACCCACATGGTGGGGCAGACCTCTCCTGCTGTGCCCGCTGCTCCCCTCAGCAGTGTACTTCTGTTGATCTGCCTGCTCTACTCCCCGCTCTCTGTGGTGAATCTCCTCGCCCCCCCACACCTCTGGCCTGTACCCCAGTGCTTATGTGCATAAATAAATAAATCTTTAAAAAAAAAATAAGCAAGACCTGCCTTCTACCTTCTTTAGTAAAAGAAAATTGTGCACACAACATGTAATAAGTGGAGTAAAACAGTATTGGAGGACCTCTGAAGAGAAGGAAGTAAATTCCAGTGGGTGATCAAGTTCATCCCACATTTGTGCCAAATGCCCCTGGGTCTCTAGTCTTAGAAAGTGCAGCTCGTCAACAGACACTATCAGCACCAGGTTTTCTCAATGTAAATATTGATTGTCTCTATCAATTTAACCTCAGTAGATTTAAAACTGCCTGGGAATTTACCATGGCTACAGCAATATTGTGATTTATTAAGAAATATTGATTTCACCATTCAGAGAATCAAAATATATTTCTCACACCTATTTGTTCTTCAGCCTCAATTTCTGGTTCACCGTTCCCCAAGTGCTTAGACTTTCCCAAGCACTGAGGGTGATAAAGACCTTCGTTAACGAGGTGACTTTGGGAAGCACCTAAGGTTGGGGGCTGGCTGTCAGGAAAACCGGCCAAGTGTGAAAAGGTTGGAACTTCCAGCCCCACGATGACATTTCCAGTTGCTGAGAGGGCTTGGAGGTTTATTCCCTTACCAAATGGCTAATGATTTAATGACCATGCTTCTAGGAAGCCTCCATAAAAATCCAAAAGGAGAGACTTCCAGGCAGTGACCTTGTGGAGACTTGGAGAGTGGCACGCCCAGTCCATCCACCCCTTCCCCATATAGAGCCCTATGTTTCTTCCATCTGACGTCTCCTTTGTAATAAATCAATAATCTAGTGAATAAATGGTGTTTGAGTCCGCAGAGCCACTCTAGAGCATTAATGGAACTTGAGAACAGCCTTGTAGGACCCTCTGACTTCGGGTCAGTTATCAGGAACTCAGATAATTATCTGGACTTGTAACTGGCACCTGAGGCCTAGGGAGGAGTGTGGAAATTTGCGCGGTATGACTGATTGGTCAGAAGCAAGAGTCATAGCCTGAACTTATGGTGGCACTTGAAGTGGAGGGTGGTCTTGGAGCCTGAGCCCCTTCACCTGTGGAATCTGATGCTCTCTCCGGGTAAATAGTATCAGCATTTTGCTGGACTCTCAGGCTCCCTGGTGATGTCAGAGCACTGCTTGTAGGTGTGGGACAACTCCAAGCATTCGTGTTGGCTTTGGTCTAGGAACCCCGAATAGGTGCTGGACTCCACACACATAGTGTGTCTCCTCGCTCCGATTTCATGGGATGCGATATGACAGCAAACACTGCATGGGAATTCAGGCCTGATCACATTGCTAAAGGTCGATAGGACAGCCTGACACGGTGGCTTCCAGAGAGAGGTCAGTCCCCCCCAGCTGGGGCACGGTCCTCCACATACAACCTTCCCTACAGACCCCAACCACACCCTCAAGGTCCCCACACCATCCAAATATCTGATCAATCTTTTTTGCAACCCTGTGAATATTTTACATAAAAATAAAGTCCATACAGTCAGTATAGTCACCCAAAAGTAATTGAAATAAAAACTTGATTTTGCCAAAGATTTGACATCATGTTTGCATGATGTGCCTTTTCCATGTCTTCATTTGCACAGCTATTGACTAATCTATCCTCATTTGGCTGTGGGCCTGCCATATATCACCGTTAAATATCTCCATCTGACAGGGAAGCAGAGCTCCATAAGTTTAATGAAGCAGCCAGGGGATCTGACTAAGCAAAATGGGAGATGTAACTGTGAACCCACACAGCCCTTTCTTAGAGTGGTACTCTGCCGTCCGCCCTGTCACCTCCACACCTCAGGACCCACCAGCACAAAAGGAAAGTGCAGTATTGAGATGCCTGAGTTCTATTAATATTCATTTTGATCACTGGTTCAGCTCCTTCTGTTTGCTCATACTTGTCTTCTAGAAACAACTTTTTAATGTATTTTGTACCGTGACTCTTTGACGTGTGCCAACACCTCACAGTTGTCACCATCAACCAAAAATGAGATAGTTCTTTATAAATTCCCCCACCAGATCTTTGCTTTGAGGCTCCCACCACAGGCAGGTAGCAGTGACATGGAGCTAATTATAATTGCGAACCCATGCTGACTCTGATTATCTTTTTAATTGAAAATTATGCAGAAACCCCTTCTGTTTCAACCTTATTGTTGAAAGTAACTCTACCGCATGCCAGAAGGAGTGTCCCAAGCCAAGTGCATTTCCTATGAGCAATCAAGGACCTTATAGAGTCTCTGGAGTCTTTATTGAAATAACAACCTCCCATTTCATTATCCTAGATCACCCAGAAGAATGATTGACTTGACCAGGAACACCCTGGAAATCCTCTTTGCTACTGAGTTACCATGTGCCTGCCCTTGTTTATAGGTGGGCCCCTTGGACCAGCTACTGGGAGCTAAGGGTGGGGCTGAGCCACCAGATGAAACTCTGCTTCATGGAAGCAGGTCAAGTCTTGGGGAGTAAGAGGGTTCTTGTTCCTGTGGCCTGAATTGCACCCTGGTTTTGCTGGTAGGAGACACTTGGAAGAGACATATGGATGAGAGACATGAGGGGAGGCTGACAATGGCCATCATTATCTTGGTGTGGAATCTCCATTTGTCCCAACTCTGGGATCTGCTTCAGAACCCTTTTCTGCTAGTAGGCACCATAGATCTGTGGCAAGTTTTTGGGCTTCAGCAACCCTGCTTTGGGACAACCCTATTTGGTTGGGCATTTACTCACAAGAGGATGGGTAACTTGACTGTTTGTTGGGAAATTCTTCTTTTTTTGTACACACATTAATTCTATTAAAAGTTGATCACCCTTAGCACATACTCTGTCTTTATGCAGCAATGGCAGGACTTTACTTTAGAGCATTCAAGTTTGGGGTTCCCAGGGTACCTCTCACTCGCGTGCTATCATCTCCTTTGCATTTAATAAATCCTCTGAATCACCTCTTTCTTCAAATAATGGAAATAGCCCAGGTCATCTCAGTTCTTGGAGGCTGACCTCGTAAACATGTGTTACTCGATATTAGGTGAACTCAAGACCACACACCCCTTCGAGCCACCCCATATAGACCAGTGTGCACGGGCTCGCCAGCTGGATCTGTGTAGGTGCACGCTCTGTGACAGCCACTTAACTGTGAAATCACCTAACAACGAATTTCTCAGAACATATCCCTGTCGTTAAGCAGCACATTGTGAACAGACTGTAAAATGTTCTGGGAACGTCCCTCCCTGTGCCAGCAGACAAGAGAGCAAAGCCATTTGCACAGACTTGAGGTCGAGAAACAGCTATGCAGAACCTGCTGCCTGCAGTAAAGTCAGCCTTTTCGGCCCCATTAATAACTGAGGAGCCCACTGGATCAAGAAATGTCAAACAATGAGCAGGGAGCCTTTGCATCTTCCTTTTCAGAAAGGAAGAGATTACATCCTGCACTGCCTTTGTCTGCACATAGATAGCATCAATGTACCTTTAGGTCAAAATTACTCAGAACCAGAACCACCCCCTCTCAAGAATAATAACACTTGTCAATGACGCTCTAATCCTGTCTATGTAAACTTAATTCAACTTGTGATTTTGAGCTGTGTTCTAGGTTAGAATCCTCGCTTTGGTTCCCTATTTAACTCTTTGTCTGTCATTGAGACTTTTACTCTGTCACTGTAGTTCAAGAATCTGGTTGTGCTTTGAAGTTTGATTCCGTAATTATAGGACAAAGGCATAGGATAAAGCTTTGAACTTTGCCTTCTCCTATAAGAAGCTTTTGAAAGGACATTCAGAATCTCAGAGTTATTTCCTTTTCTATCTCTGAGCCGATCATGTATGACACATGCATGGATTAGAATTTGAATCTCCCAGGAATAGTAGTAGACAAACTTCAGATGAGGCCTATCACTGTCTGCCTCGATTTCCTTATGAGTTAAATGGGCTAATAGGAAGACCTATGGCACAGAGCAGTTGTGACATCAAGGGAAACAGATCCAAATGTGTAAGGCAGTGTGCAGGGAAAGAAACAGTAACTATTGACAAAGACAGTGTTTATTTTTTTTAAGATTTATTTATTTATGCGTACAAGGCCAGAGTCCAGGGCGGTGAGAGGATTCACCAGAGACAGAGCGGGGAGGAGAACAGGTAGATCTGTTGAAATATGCTGCTGAGGGGAGCAGTAGGCGAGGCAGGAGAGGTCTGCTGCGCCCTGTGGGTCCCCTCCCTGGCCGGGTTCGAACTCGAGCTACTGTGCCGTGGATGCTTCACAGTGTGGCACTCAACCCACTGTGGCACCAGGGAGGCCCTATTTTTTTTTCAGGGGTTTCTTCCCCCCTGAATACCTCTGACCTTCCCCCTTTCACATTATACTGGGAGTTGGTCTTCAAGAAACTAGTGCACACGTGAAAATAAGTGAGACTGGAGTGGACAAAGCAATAGAGCAAACAGGCTCTGGGGCCAGAATCAAGATGTGACCGGGGCGGGTTGCCAGGGCTCTGATTGCAGGGACCTTCTGGCCTTGACCCTGAGGGAGCCAGGAGCGGGTAGCTGGCTCCTGGTGGTGGCTTGTCTCCTGAGAAGGCCCCAGTTGGAGCCCGAGGCTATAAAAACATCTGCCCTTCTAAAATAAAGATGCAGTTTTCTCAGTTAAACCATTTTCACTTTGGGAAACTTTGCTACCCAGACCATGGCAAGTGTCACCGCTCAGCTGTGAGCACCACCTTGGTAGACACTGGGTCACCTTTCCTGCTGTCCACTGCCCATTCTGTAAGAGGACATCGTTGGGCTATCGTCCAGTAGAGCTAAAACAGGCTCCACACTTGCTCAGCTGAACTGTGTTGAGAGAAAAGAAATAGATGAGGAAGGGAACCCGATGGAGTTGCCATGGGAACCTGGCTGTGGGTCTGCATGACCAGCAGGGGGCTATCGAGAATTCCCGGAAATGCGGAAACTGGGCAAACAGAGCCAGGCAGGACACCTCCCGCGCAGAAGGCGCACCCAGACCCGATGCCCCAGCAGATGGCAACCGGCAGTACCAACTCCCCCGGTCATGAAAAAGCAGGAGAAAACAGGTTATAAATGGGGCCCCAACTCCTCTCCCTACACAAACAATATAACCCATCTCTCCCCCTGCTCTCTTGCAGAATATTGTAATAAATCCACCTTTTCTGTTCTGCACTCTGCCTCTGGTGAATTCTTTCACCCCTACATCTCTAGCTGCCCCCCCAGTATTAGACCACACAGATGTGTGCTTCTGTGGAGGCTGTTCTATGGACTTCTCCACGCCCAGCTCCCGTGTTCTGATTCCCAGTTCCTTTGTCCACTTGGCAATCCCTAGACAAGCCGAGGACATCAGCTGGGGCTACGGTCCTCAGCCACTGTCCCCGAGATCCTGCAGTGACCATTGTAGGGTCGCCAGCTTCCGGTAGGGTCGGTAACACTGTGAGTTCACTGTCCACACTCTTAGCACACAGGTTTTTTCCTGATGCAAACTGGGAGTGAGCTTCAAAGACTTTTGCCTCAAAAACCTCCTCTGTGAACTTTCCCCCAGGTCCCTTTCAACTCTCCACGATTACCTGTGCCCCCAAGCATGATGCAACCCATGAGAAATAGAGTCACCTGCCGGTCCCAGGAGAGGCCCCTGTTCCGCAGACAGCACGGAGGTGTCTGTAAATATAGCCACGGGACCTGACTTCCCAAGAAGCGAGCAGATGGGTGCAAACACTGGAGGAGAGCAGGCAGAAACTTGTCGAAGAGTCCTCACACAGGCAAGCCAGGGTTTGGGATGCCAAGGGCAACAGCCACATCGTAAGCCCATTTCTGATCACAGATGCACCCGATGCTTCCACTGTCAGGGTCCTGGGAGGGGGTGGGGGGTCAGGGCTGGGGGCCCAAGTCAAGTCTTTGTCACTCACACCCACCAATCCAGCTTGCAGGGCATCTCCCAGGACTGCCCAGCCACGGGCCAGCAGAGACCCTGACCTGGCGTCTAGCGAAGAAGAAGCAGGAGAAGAAATATCATTCAGCTGAAGGAGAAGGTCTTCTTCTCACATGCCAGGTCTTCTCACGTTTTCCAAAATGCAAAAGCAAAGCATTACAGACCTGCAGTTGTTAATAATTCAGAAGTCTGTATTTGATTTCTTCCATTTTTTTGAAAGCCAACATCAAAGTATTGAAATTGACCTCCCTATTCCTCCTGGAATAGGGTGTACACCACACACACTCGGAGGCAGAGCCAAAGGGAGAATTGAAAACAGCATCCTGTCGTCTGCCCCTGCCAGCTCTTCATCCTGAGCTCAGCGAGATGCTGTCCCCAGAACTGCGGTCTGGGACTCTGATTTCACAAGCACACCCTCTCTTCCTGACGAGCCCTTTGGAGTAGCAGCGTGGACAAATTGAAAATGGCACATGAAACAGTCCCTTTCAGAGGGAGGGGGGTCTCTAATGAGCTCTGAACGAAAGCGAGGCATTGCCTAGCGGAGAGAAACTCAATGGCCACCCAGGCTTTGCCAACAACACTATGTGACTCAAGCCTGGGCGTCAACCTCTGATTCCACCAGAGTCATGAGAGTTCTCTGAGCCCCGACGCCCCCCTGACAACCCAGGGAGCCCAGCAGAGGTGTCTGTGGGAAGCCAGGTGGCACATGGTCTCCCACTCTGGTCCCACTTACCTCCTCCCCCAGGTCTGGAGTCTCTGGCTCCCAGACAGCTGCCCTCCCGCCTCGTGTTCATCTGGGAAGTTATCCTGAGCTCCCGCTTCAATGAGAGGAAGCAAGCCAAGTGCTTTGGCAGCCTGCACAAATGTGAAGTAGGCCCACAATGGAACAAAAGGACATGTTCTTATCAAGCCTTCTTGCACAAAAGTGTCTTATTCAAAGGTCCAAACCAGCTCTGTGAAAGTGGATCTCTTTCCATATTTGGCTAGAAACATGAGCTGACAGAGCAAATACTACTATTCTGAGATATGTGGGATGTTATTTTTGTAAAAGAGTCTATCTTTTGGTTTTATGTTCCGTAGTTGATATCAAATACCAGTCAATGTCAAAGTCAGAAAATGTTCAACCAAAATTGGGGTGGTAGTAATTGGGTGACGCTGTGCTCAACAACTTGCTGTGGGAGGCAGCCGTGTTATTTCAGTCTACAAGTGAAGAGTGGGGTATTTGTGACCAATATTGGTCATGCATTTAGCCCACCAGGCTCACAGTAGAGGAGTTAAAACATAAGACCACCGGAGACACAGAATGACTGCAGGCTAAGAGCAAACTGGTCCAGGAAGCGGCCCGACCATCACTTGGCAGTGAAGTTTCAAATCAGGACAGAGTTGTGTGAGTCCTTAGGCACATTTCTAGACCATGTCTCATGCCCAAATGGTCCAAATTAGACCTGTTTTGGAAGTCCTTTTCTTTAGATGAGAAAACTCACATGCAAAACTTCCCCCGAAAGAAAGGCTGGGCGGAGGCAACTGGGTAGGTGGAGGGTCTTTGTGGGCCACACACGCTGGAGTGTGGGGTTGCAGGGAGGGTGATAGCCACCAAGGACGAACCTTAGCACCGGTGTGGACAGTGCTCACAGGCCTCCGGGTGAGACCAGTGTCCACAGAAGACCACAGTGACATGTGACAGGGGCTTTGCAGCCCTTGGGGACCAGGACAAGACTTTGGCTGCAGCTCGAACATGAGCCAAGCTCATGTTTGGGAGACTAACCAGTGGTGAGCAGACTGACAGTCAGGTGCCTTTTCTTCTCTGTTCTCAGGCGATCCAGGCTGCTGTGACCCCAACTCACGGCAGGAGACAGTGTGGATGCTGCAAAACCCATGTCTCATCAACAGTCTCTGTGACTGTGTGTTTCTAGATAAATGGACATCAAACGGAGCCTGGAAATAATCCCATGGCACCTTTTGAAAGAGGTCTCTGAAGGCCACCTTCTCTAAGAAAGCCTGAAACCGTGAGAGCAATAACAAAGCCTCGTCTAGCCAGTCAGATTCAGACTTCATCGTGAAATGCACAGTGGGCCTCCGTCTAAGTAGAAATGTGTGATGCCACAAGTGGGCAGAGGTGGGCACCACCGCTGAGGACGCAGGGCGAGGGACAGACAGTGCCCTGGCGTGGGAGCATAGCGCCCCAGCTGGGGTGGGACCAGGCCTTTGGGAAAGACATGCTTCACAAGGCTCTGCATCCCAGGGTAGTTGGAGCCCTGAAGGGCTGTGGGTGTGGAGGGGATGAGGGGCACAGCATGGTTGTGGCCACTTGAAACGGATCGGTATTTATTTCTTCATAACTGAGAATATCAAGAATTGGAGCAAAGATTCTCAAACTTGTCTCACCCCCCAAATCCCTGAGGAAGCAGTTAGTTCTGTCTCCTTGCTGAGGTGTGATTTTACCAAGAGAAAAGCCCTGTGAGGGCAGGGCCAGCTGAACTCTGAACACTACATCCAAATCCAGATGGAGCAGACAGCTGCTTCCTGCCTCCAACCCCCATGGAATGTTCTTCTCCAGATGAGTCCCCATGGCCTGGCAAGTGGCACTTATCCCCTCCTAGGGCCACCGTCTGGGGCACGGGCCCAAAGGCAGACCACTTCTCTCAGCCTGCTTCAGTGAGGCCTCTGTGGAGGGCCCTCTGAGGGTGCCCCCAGCATCACAAGGCCCATCCAGGAGCTCCTGAGAACATTTCCACTTGTACAGTCACCTTCAGTGACACAGCCAAGAGCTCAGCTCTATCCTCATCCCCAGAAAGTATTCAATCAAATATCCACACCCCTCTTCTGTGATATTGGCTAAACCCACAAATAAACTGCCTCCGCCGTAGGCGATGAGGCCAGAACAGCCACCATTTGAGGCCATCCCATGTGCAGACAAGAGATGGCATAAGCTGGCATAAGCCACCTTGTGCCCCGGCCTCCACCACTGACCAAAGGAGGGACAGAGGAGCGAGCCTGCTTAGCTCAGGGAGCTGAACTCTATGTACGTTTGTGAAAGCCGCTTATCCTCTCTCCTTGCAGTCCCAGTGCAGGTGGCTGTGGACCTGGCATCCCAGAAGGACCATCAAAGACCCACACCACCTCACCTGAGTGATGGATTGTTCAGCAACCTCGCAAGTCCCTTGCCTGCCCACACTGCCTGTTGCACCCAACAGTGAGAAGGCAGTCTGTGGCCAACGCCAGGCTCATCGAAATGACAAGTTAAGTGCCCCATGGCCAGGAGACCTCGCATCTTGGAGTCAAGGGCTGAGGTTCAAATATCAATTCCAAATAAGTCCTCATGTGTGAGCCTGGGCCTTCTCACCCATGACAAATGAAACGGAGGTTTTGTGTCCCCCATACTCTAGGAGGCTCCAATGAGGAAACAACACAGAGTATGGTGATCCTCGCCCCACAAACACATTGGTGCTTTCTCTCCCCGCACCCTCAACCCCTGCTGCCAGACCCTCCCTGCAAGGCTTCCCAAAACCCCCAGCCCAGGCAGATGCTTGCATGTGGAAACGTCCTTTTCCAGCCCTTTCATTACGCCAAGTATCTGCACTGAGCCTGCTGAGGACTGCTCTGTGATGATGCAGATCCTGCAGCCTCTTTCCCACCCAATGCGAGAATCTTCCCCATCCCCCTAGCCTGCAACCAGACTCCACCTCCATGTGAGACTTCCTCTCAGCCCAGAAACTCCTTGCAGGGTATGGGAGGAGGGGGCACTTCTTAGTGGCACTGGCTCCATGCCCAGCCTCCTGCTGAGACATGAGGACTCTCCTGGCCAGTCTGCCCCGCTGCATTTGCCTTCCAAACCGAGTTTTTCCAGCATCTTTGTAAGCATGTGGTCGGCATGTGTTTGCAAGCAAGGGTGTCTGCATGGGACCTGCTGATCAAACACATCCTAAGGCTTCTTCTAAACTGGAAACTGTCACTAATAATCTGATTTTTATCTTTATAGTGTTTTGGCCCTAAAGTATCAGGCTTCATATTATCACATTTCAGTCAAGCTCCCAGGCTCACTTGACATGATGTTTAATCTTTGCACATCAAAGGAGAGAACTCGGCTACATTTGTTGCTATTGTTGCCTATGCCCAAATCCATCTGCTCTGAACAGAGAAACCTCCTGCTCCCAGACAGAGGAATTCACCCCCTTCCCACCTCCAAGCTCCAGGACACTTCAAAGCAATTTTCTACATTTCCTTAAGAATGAATGAATGAATGAATGAATGAATGAATGAATGAATGAATGAAAAGTAAGGGGGAGGGGGTGATCAGAGTAAACATTTTTTGTTTCTTTTCCAAAATGTTTCATTTTATTAAAATTGAGGCTATCAGACCCAACGTAGATAACCTTTGGATGTCCACCCCTGAACATGTCCATCCAATTTTACCCTCATGAAAGCAGACCGCTGTAGGTCCCTATAAGCTCTTTACTCTAAAACTCCCAAAGTTTTCTGGGAGAATTTAAAGGAGAAGAAGTTGTGGTCGTCAATGTCCGCCCATCAGGAAACATACGGGTCAGGACCAACCCAAGGATCTAGGCCTGCTCCCGGTCACCCTGCCCAGCTCGGGGCCATCATTCAAGACACGTCCACCCTCGGCGCAACCTCCCTAGGCCTCAGGGGCAGACTCCTGGCCCCGGCGCTCTCAGAGGGTCTCAGCTCCAGCGTCTCTTCCCTCCAGTGGCTCCTTGTGCAGATGAGGGCCCCAGGCCACCCACCTCCAAGGCCAGCTGGAGGGTCCTCCTGCCTCTGCTCACCCGTCTTTGGAGCAGTGGCTGCGGCCACCCTACATCGTGTCCATTTGCTGCATTTGCTTACAGCCACGTGTCCCTGCAAACATGAGAGGACGTTAAGCCCTAAGTATTCACCGGACATTAAGATGTGACAGGTGTGGGACACCCGGAGATACACGTCACCTACGAGAATATTCAAGGGAAGGTCAATGAAACTGGCCCTCACTAGCCACCCTTCAAGCCTGCCACCCCAGCAGGGAGAGCTGTTTCAGCTGCCTACCCCATTGTTCCTGCGTAGCTGGTGCTGGGTCACGGCACTCTGGACTCTTAGGTGGGAGGGAACGCAGAGAGCACCACCAGAGAGGGGATCGGAAGCATCTTCAAATTTCTTGGCAAGGGCTTCCAAGGTCACCTCCAAGGGGGACTTTGTTTCTACGCATTTTCTCCCTCCAGCTACCCTGACCTTGGAGGTCTAGAAACCTCCAGCAAGTTGGGGGCTGAGGGTATGAAAGGAGGGAGCCCCCTGCCACTCTCACCCTATCTACAGCAGCTCAGCAGCTCAGGAGTGAGGGGACACCACTCCGAGTTCCCAGTCTCACGACCATGGGTCTGACAGGCCACACTTTAAAGTCCATCGCAGTTTGTCTGTCCCTGAGGTTACATTACTTCAGATCCTCCCAGGAGGCAGTTTTGCTCACAGCTGAAGCTTAGTAAATGCTTGTTGAAGGAACAAGTCTAGTCACATCAAACAAACTCAATCTAAGTTTGGTTGTGTCAGAACCCCAAGTGTTTCTGCCTTGGTCCCTGTGTTCATTATTTCCCTTCGTTATCAGATGTAAGCATCCTGAGAAGGCAACTGGCTTACTCAGTCCCCCACAATCATAACAGGAATGGCTGTAATCGGGAGGGGGGGCTCCCCGACTGTGGCTGTGGGTTCAGCCCCACCCCTGGATCTCAGGGTGTCAGCCACCAAGACCTCATCCTGTGAAGCATGTCTTGGACAGTGCAGCACTCTGCAGAGAACTGTGAGGTGCCCGGGCCAGGCCTGCTGCCCACATGGCCCTAGCTCCTCCAATGAGGTCCTGCATCAGGACGTGACACCACCTGGTCGGGTCTGAGACGCCGAGCCGTGGGACTCCTTGAAGAAGGACCACCCCAACCCTGAGGTCGCCCTACCCCATGAGCCTGAGGACCCCAGCTGAGGAAGGTGGGTCGCGCCATCTACTCCCCAGCCCCAGCAACACAGCCAGAAAGGCGCCGTCATCTAGAGGGAGGAGAAGGTGCAATCCAGGGTTTTCCTGATGCTGCAGGGCCACCACTTCTACTCCTAAATCGCACAGTCTTATCAAAAGGAGTTTTCAAACAGAACCGAATCTGAAGAGGCCAAGAAGTCTGGGGACTTTGTCTCAGAGGCAGGGAGACGATGGCCACGCCACGCTCAGGGCCCAGGTTTCCCAGGAGACCCTGCTCGTGGGCAACTGGACTCTCCTGCCTCCTGCGTGGCCTCACTGTGTCACAGGGCACTGGCCCAGGGAGAGCGAGCTGCGTTGTTTGTTGTTCATCCCAGAATCTCTTCAGTAGAAAGGGAAACCCCTTGGCCCCCCATTCCTGACCTTGCTGTGTTCACCAGCCCTCGGTCACGTGCCTGGGTCCTCATCAGTCCTAACTAACCATGTGTGGGATGCTCAAGGCCGCAATAATTGCAGGAAGCTGCCCTGCCCTGTGAGGCGCTCCCCTCCAAGGCCGAGGAGCAAGACCCTGGAAAATGAAGGAATTTTATCTAATAAAGGACTCTTTCTAGCCATCCAGCCTCCCTTGCTGCCAACAACCATACCCATGGAACTTTAGAGAACGTTGACAAGTTCACCAATTAATGTTGAACCTACGACTTCTAGCATCTCAAGCTAACCTGAAATCCAATGTGCAGAACTGCATGGGCAGAGGATAGTCAACGGCCCGGACTACCATCCAGGCCTAGCCGCCTGCCACGTCTCCTGGAAGAAGTCACACCCGCCAACCAGCACATGTGGCCCTGAGCAAAGCAGCAAGACCCTCTCCAGAGTACCCCAAACAGCATCACCTCTGCCCGAGACTGCAATGGTCCCAGCAGGTGGTGCCAATGTGGTGTCTTCCCAGTCACAGACATGCCTGACTGTCACTCCCCCAGACACACCACGCACGGCCAGGCCACGCCAAGCAGCCACAGCAAGTCCCACCCAATCCATACGGAGGGTGTCTCCCTCCCCAGGATGGCCTCAATTCCATCCCTCCCCATGCACCTGTCCTGCCATCAGGCCTGCCACAGAGGGTGGCCACCCAGCCACTGGGCATGCAGACGACATTAGACACAGTCACCAACTCTGATTCTCCTTATAAAGCAAAAGCCCACATTGTTCCAGCTAGCGGAAGATGCTGTGCAGCCACAAATAAGAACAGAGTAACCACTTTGACCAAAGCAATTCAGTTGAACAAGAAATGGCCCAGGCCAGTCTTTGGCCACTGTGTGTGTCTATGTATCTACATGCATGTGATATGTACACACTGTGTGCATATCTGTGTGTCTGTGGGCGCATGCGCACCTGAGTGTGCATCTATCTGTGGCAATCGTGTGCAATTGTCCAGTGTCTGCCTCTGTGCTCTGTGTGTGTCTATTCATGTGCTTGTCCGTGTGTGCTTCTGTGAGGACATATGTGTCCGTGCCTGAGTGTTTCCGTCTGTCTGTGTCTGTGCAGAGGTCTGTCTGTGTCCAAGTATGGCACGTATGTGCCATTATCAGGGTGGAAGCAGACCACGTCAGCTGAGGGGGCGCTGGCAGGTGCACTGGGAAACCTTCCTGTCGCACCTGCTCCCAGTGCCCCTGCCTCTTCAGGACAGCTCCTCGGCACATTTGAAACCCACGATCCCGTGAAGGTTCCAGGTTCCTGCTCCTAGCATATTGTTTCCTCCTTCTCCACTATTCACACTCACTCGTACACTGCATTTCTCCCCCAGTGATTCAGGACAGCAGCTCCCACCATAAGCCCCCGGAGGGAAAGGGCTTTAGTGTTCTGAGTGAAAGGGGAGGCCCGTGAGTAGCCCACTGGCGAGGAAGGGGACAGGCATGTGTCCGCACCATTCACATCGGGTGACAGCACAGGGTCGGGGTAACCTGCGCAGGCTTGGGATCCCTTGGAGGGCGCACCCCAGAGTTCCAGCTCACTGAAGAGAAGGGGACGAAGGATTTGCATTTCCGACCCATCTCTGGTGACGCTACTGCCCTTCCGCAGAGGACCAGTGAGAAGCACCTTGAGAAGTCGGTAACGCCCTCAGTCTGGTGATGGGCAGGGCTGACTCAGTGCCCCCACCACGCAGGAGCCCTTGACCGGGGCCTGGGGCAGGGCTTCCCTCTCTCCACACAGCCTCGTCCTGCAACATGAGCCTTTCGGGGCCACTCTGAGGTCTGATGAGGCAAGTCTTGAGCAGACTCTGCTCTCGTAGGTGCTCCGCTGACAAGACCCAGGAGCACTGGTGCTGCTGCCCCCGAGGCAGAGGGGCCCTTGGGGGCCGGGAAGAGGCAGCTCTGCTGGAGGACACTGCCTAGTGCCGCCCCTGTGGTCTGCCCACGCCCAGATGCAGCACAGCAACTGTCAGTGCCTGTTGTACCAAGACGCTCCAGGACAAACCAGGGTGAGCGTCACTTTTGTGCTAACACACACGGGCCCGTCTGACGGACTCAGCATTGGAAACACGCCCACGTTTGAAAAAGAAAAAAGTTCAAAGTAGGAGAAACAGTTTCTCCTTGTGGCTGGCGTCTGGGGGTCTTGTCTCCGACTCCACTGCCTGGAACTTGTGTCTGCCCAGTGCCAGCCAACAGCCCGGGGAGCCCAGGGAGGAGAGCATTCGTGTAGTCACAACGCAGGCCTGCCAGTGGACACTGCGGCCGGGAGGCAGAGGGCTGGGAGTCACCGCTGGGGGACGGGTCTCCTGCCCGAGTCCATTCGTCGGCACTCTTGGTGAAGACAGCCCCGCTGCCCGCCTTGCTACGCAGCGCAGGTTCCCAGGACCCCTCATCCCTCCCACCTTCTCTGCTTTCTGTCTCTCGCGGCCTTTCCTCCGCACGCCCATCACCTTGCCCCACAGGCCCCTCAGGCCTCCGAACGGCTCCCAGGCCCGTCACATCTGTGTCACTCACCTGCACACACTGCCTGCAGTTCTGCTGTCACCACCACACCCACCCCTCTGGACCCCCACCCTGTGGCCCTGCTCACCTGGGGTGTGATGGCAGTGCCCTTGTTCTCAACCCAAAGAAGCTCATACCCAAGCACCGACACTGACACCTCCACTTTCCTTTAGAAATTCTCTTCCCCTTGGCCTCTTGGGCCATTTCTTTCCAGTCCCCTGGGTGTCTTCTCTGCTTCCCCCAGTCATCTTGTCCTTGCCCTCCACAAGCTCTCTTGGGTTTGTATCTTCAATCCCTTGGACTCTTGTGGCTCCCAGATATGTGTCTAGTCCAGACCTCCTCCCTCCTCAGTCCCATGCACCCCACTTTCCATCAGACATCACCAGCATCCAAGACCTGAGCAACAGTGACACTGGCTTGACAATGTCATCACTTCTCAGAATCCCCAGTATCGCCGAAGGGCATTAGCGTCCCTTCCACAGCAATCACATTAGAAATGTAAGCTCCTCCGTCAGGTCTCTCTTTCCCTTGTTCTCAAAGTCCTGGCCTGTTCTTTGGTCTTCTAGTTCCCCTGAATCTTCATGTCTCTCTCATTTCTAAAACACTGTAATAAACTTACAAAGTGCCCCTCATGTGAGCATTTAATGGCATAAAAAAATGGATCGTGTTTCAAAATCTTAACATTCCTGCTGTGTATGACTTAAAATGTGCCCCCTCATAATGACTGGGAAATGCAAGACAACATGAGTCCAAAATTAGCCGCAAATTTTTATTTCATGCATCCTACACTCAGACTGTGATTAAACCATACCTTATGGCTATTTATGATAATATAGTTTGGGGGGAACATGAATTCAGACTTGCACAAACTTTGAACAGCCCTTATGTTTTCCCCACTTAGAAGCACGAAGGAAGGTGTTCCTGAACATAGAACTGTGACACAGAGGGTGGGGCTTGCTGGCATCCTGTACCTCCTCGTGAGAGGTGGTACTTGTCCCCACTGGTCATGCCCCAGGAAGGGGCTCCCCCTAATCACATGCCAAAATACACACTTTTGGCTTCCAGTGGCAGGAAACTCAATTCAAATTGTCACCGACAATGAAAAAGAATCCAGCAATGATCCATCGGCTCAGCAGCAGTGTCATTTCTTAAAACCCTTATTTTATTTTCATTGA
The DNA here is from genome assembly GCA_019455555.1 of Galemys pyrenaicus. Classification (NCBI taxonomy): domain Eukaryota; kingdom Metazoa; phylum Chordata; class Mammalia; order Eulipotyphla; family Talpidae; genus Galemys; species Galemys pyrenaicus. The sequence goes on from JAGFMF010011576.1 coordinate 4,133,398, forward strand.
TTTTCTCCATAGATGGTCTGTTTTCATGTTGTTGACCTCTTCACTTGTATTTATTACTCCCTTTCTATCTTTATTTACATTTCATTTGCTTTTCATTTTCTAGTTCTTCACTTCAAGCAGCGGTCATTAACTTGACACTCTTTTTTCTATTAGTTTCCTATGACTGATGCAGTAACCATCTACCTAGTGGTTTATGCAATGCAAATTTGCAATCCTACAGTTTCAAGGCCAGAGGCCTGGAAGGGATCTCACTGGGTTAAAATCGAGGTGTCATCAGGCTTGCCTTTCTTAGGGTGCTCTGGGAGTCGAGCTGTCGGTCCCAGCTTCCAGGGGGCATGATCACCCCTAGGCACACACCTTCTCCCCCATCTTCAAGGCAGCCAGTGTCAGGCCAAGCCTTTCCCTGATTGCTCGTCTCTGACTCTCTTATGTCACTTCCTTCTACTTACAAGGCTCTTTGTGACTACACTGACAATCTGGATAATCCAGAATAATCTCTCCATTCTAAAATCAGTTGACTAGCAACCTTAATCCCATCTGTTACTTAAATTCCCCACTGCTGTGTAACAGTGTATACCTACAGCATCCAGGGTTTAGGATGCAGACATCTTAAGAAGACTTTATTCTGCCTACCAAGCTTCTCTTTCACTATGCACAGTTTATGCTATAAGTTTTCTCTAAGCACTACTTTAGCAACACCAAAATTTAAAATACTCTATTTTCATCTCATTCATTTTCAAGTATTTTCTAATTTCCCCTTGAATTTCTTCTTTGAGCCATGAGTTATTTAAAAGTAGGTTGTTTTGTTTTCAAGTCTATATATCTTTCTGTTATTGATTTATAGTTTAATTTAACTATAATCAGAGAACATGTTTTGTAAGATTTCAATTCATTCAGTTTTATCTTACAAGAAAGGCTATGGTTTGTCTTAGTGGATATTCACAAGACCTTGAAAAGAATACGTGTTCAGACACTTGGATAAAGTGGTAAAAGACAATGAGTTCAAATTGATGTGTGATGCTGTTCAATCCTTTCCTATACTTGATTTTCTGTTAACATATTTCATCAGTCCGCCAAGAAAGAAGTGCTCAGCTGTTCAACCATGATTGTGAATTAGATCATTTATCCTCTCAGCTTTACTGTATTGCTTTATGTATGTTGAAATTCTTTTTTTAGTTCTTTATAATTAAATTGATTTGTTCTCTTACATACTTGCTCATTTTTGCACAGTATCTGATTTCTCCCCTCATGGGTAGCCCCCATAGTCCTCCCACCACCATATAGCCCCGTAACCCAACACCACAGTCCCTTCGGCTCTTCCCTCCCATTTTGACCGCTCCCCCCTTGCTGTACTGCTCAGATCTATGGTCAGCTTGCAAGTTTTGTCAATTTCTTCACATTTGTTTGCATTAAAGTCCTTTTTTTAGATTCCTACATATTTAGGATTGCCACAGCTTCGTGACAAGTTGATCTTTCACCAGCATGTGACACCTGTCTTTGTCCTCATAGTTATCTTACCCTGACTTCTTTGCTGGCGTACTCAGCCATGCCAACCTTCTTCTGGCGACGTTCACGTTATCTCTTTTTCCAACCTTGTACTTTTAATTTACCTTTGCCATCATATTGAAAGTGGATTTCTTATGTTCCGTGCTTAGTCCACCTTAGCTTCTTTGTGCAACTGTTGCAAGTGTATTCCCTTCCGTTGCAGAAGGGCCTGTAAAAGACTTCTTCTCCTACCATGCTGTTGTGCCACCCTCTTAGCAAGTCCTCTGAGCTTCGACTTCCTTCCCTCTGTGTTGTCCTCATGGTCATCAAGCTTCTATCTCTCACAAAGATAAATTACATTAAAATTTCTGATGATAAACCTGTTATTTCCCTTACTTCCTTCGATTTGTAGAAATGTTCATATCCCCTTTAAAACAGAAAAAAATGTTCTTGCATCTTAATGTTATCTCAAATCATCTTTTATCACTCTTGTTATTCTTACTTTATATATTTAATATGTTCAAGCACAAAATTGTGTGCAAACACACTATTCTTATGCACTTACTTAACTATAAAACAAATCCAACATCATGTTTTAACAAACAAACTATAAAACGAACATCATATTAAAATCATGTATTTATGCGAGTGATGAGGCTGATTCATTCTAGCTGAATGACTAATGACAGGGAGAAAATGTGGCCTCAGGTTCAAGTCTTCATTTATTAATTAGCTTTATTTTTAATTATACCACCTAGAACTCTTGTTTGATGTTACTGGTATATTAAAAGGTAGTAAACATCTTGTTCATTCATTCATGACACCCATATCTCAAAATTAACCAAAAATATCAGCAAACAGTCCTTAAATGTCACTTTTAATGAAATGTCTCTGGATAAATGAGTCAAATTGTCTTATTCACTTGAAAATACAACAACCATTGTTCCAGTACTTAAATATTCATTCACTTCTAACATCATTATCTCTGCAAGGAAAACAAGCATTCTTCAAGAGTTACTCCAATGTTTACTGCATATAAACTGTTATGATTTGATCGGCAAAGAGACAGATTAAGAGAGTATGCATCTACTTCAGGAGGGGCAGAGTTCAAGCTCTTTTGACATAGACATGCCACTGTTCCCTTGTCCAATGTCTGCAAATCTCTGTTCTCCACTCAAACTATGGTGAGACCTTTCTGTGTCCTCACTTTTCCATATATTTTATAACTTAGTTGGCATAAAAGTCACTCTTAACACAAAAAATAAAGTTAACTAATAAATAAAGACTAGTTGTAGAACACATTTGACTCAGTGTCAGGCAAGTTAAGTTTGTCTAAGCAAACTCTCTAGAGGATCCAGAATATGCTTGGGATTTTTTTTTTTAAATATCACCAATATTAAAAACAAGAAATTGCTCACAGACCTCAGAGGATAAATCCACAGGTCTCCAGAGTCCTGCAAAACTTAGCCTGAGAGGGCCTCCCTGGTGGCGCAGTGGGTTAAGCAACGCACTATGAAGCAAACCACAGCCACTGCAGCATGAGTTCGATCCCTGCTGCTGGCCAGGGAGGGGACCCACGTGGCACAGTAGACCTCTCCTGCTGTGCCCACTGCTCCCCTCAGCAGTGTACTTCCGTTGATCTGCCTGTTCTGCTCCCTGCTGTCTGTGGTGAATCCTCTCACCCCCCCACCACACCTCTGGCCCGTATCCCAGTGCTTGTATGCATAAATAAATAAATCTTTTAAAAAAAAAAAAACTTAACCTGTGAAGCACAGATTTAAAGGACAAACTGTCAAGCCCAAAGTGTGGTGTGCATGCCCTCTCAGATCTAGCTGGCTCATCCAATACTGTTTTCATTTCCTATATCATCCCAAGTGTGCATTGGGCTCCCTTGACAGCCACCAAATGCCAGTGCTTTTGCAAAAGGTGTTTGTTTAAATGTCCTTCACCAACTTTGCCCAAACACATCACCTGGCCCATGACACTTTTTCTCTGCAGAACCAGTTCTGCTGCCTATGTCTTTGTCGCCATCTTGGCATCTGTCCTAGGTATTGTGCCAAGCTTGCACCACAGGTCTTTCTTCTCTCTAGAATACCAGCTATTTCCAAGATGAGGCTGTGTCTTACTCGGTTTTGGTTTTTGCCGTGCCCAACACAGTTCCTAGAAATGGTAGGAAATATAAAATTAGGATAAAAAGGGAAAAAATGGCTGAAAACATGAACATGCTAGAGTTGAACTGCACAAATAGCAAATTAAGATCTGGATTACATTTCCCAGAACACTAAGCAGCTTTCTTGATGTATGTGAATATCAGCTGCAAAAATGGGAATATTTACACCAAACTTTCCTAATCACAGTGCTGTAGCAAGAGGAAAAAAACCAGCTGAAAATAGTGCAAAATGAAGCATTTTGAAAACTAAATCTAAAGTGTTAGGAAAAAGTGATTTAAAAAAAATCCCTGTGACCATAGCCCTCCAAGCCTACAAGAGGCACTTGCACTTGAGCATCTGGGCTGAGATGAACAGTGGAACTTGAAACAATTTTTGACTTTTTTTCTCAGACTGAGCTAGCTCATTTTAAAAGCCCTAATCCATCAATAGAATGGTATTGGTGTGCCTCTTACTACTTCATGTTTTGTATCTGCACAAAGAATTTTTAATTTCAGTTGGTATAATTTTGGGTAAGACTGGCCTCCCTGGTGGCTCAGCAGGTTGCGCGCTACACGGTGAAGCATCCACGGCACAGCATGGCGAGTTTGATCCCTGGCCAGGGAGGGGACCCACATGGCGCAGCAGACCTCTCTTGCCTCCCCCGCTGCTTCCCTTAGCTGTGTATTTCGGTCCATCTACCTGTTCTGCTCCCCACTCTGTCTCTGGTGAATCCTCACACTTCCCACGACTCTGTCCTGTACCCCAGCTCTTGTATGCATAAATAAATCTTTAAAAAAAATTGAGGGTAAGAACCAGGCAAAGCCCTAGGCAGAAGGTACCAAGCATATAAAATCTGCTGCACAGGGTTAGCAGAAGGACACCCAAGGCATCAATTGAGAAATCAACCTGTGAAGAGGACGTGGGCCCAGGTGTGGCTCTCCTCACCTCTGCAGATGTTAACTGTGCAACCTTGGGCATGTTAATTGATTTCTCTTTCCTTTCTTATTTGTGTCAGGCTCACAGGACGATTGAGATAACTACGTGAGGCAATATGAATTGTCTATTTCAGTAATGTGACACGTAATATACAGAGCGGTAATCTCACTTAATCTCCAGGCAACTGTCTTCCTGAAGAAGATGTTTCAAAGCTGAAAGGAGGGAGAAAAACTGGCTTATATGAGTGTGCGATGGCTTTTTGACCATCCACAAGTGAGGCTTTCATCTTGTTAAGTGAAGTCACAGGCTAAAGGAAAGATTTGGATAAGTAGGGAAATTTTCAGAAATAGCTTTTGTGATGATGAAGAGAGAAAGGGTTGCCAGCATGTGAAAGAGGTTCTCGATTAAGAACCAGAAGTATTTAACAGCTATCTTTACGAAGTTTTAGCACTGGCATGTGACAACTCTGTCCCAGAATATTTAATGAGTACCTGCAGTGCATTTTCTGAAGTAGCATGTGGGAAAGCTGACGGTGGGAAGCCATTCCCAGGAACAGGTTCTGCTGACAGTTGGTCCTTCGCGCACACAGAGCTGAGAGCTTACACCAAACCTGGCTTTGCTTGTCCCCGTAGAATTAACAGTTGACAGTTTCCCTCTGATGCGCATTTGGGAGACTCCCCTCCCTCCAGCCTCTCTAAACCTCTACTTCCAAGTGACCTCAGTCTTGTTTTTGCCACCCACTTCCACAACGAGATGCCCACAGAAGTCGCTTAGCTGGGTACTGTAAGCTCTGGGCCACCTGCAGGATGAACAGGTCTTCCCTGGGATGCTGGCTGCTCCCTCTGGCTTCGCTTTGATGTGTCAGTGTGTTACTCCCAAGAGAGACAAGGGGGAGGAAAAGAAGCCCTTTCCTGCAAGAATGCATCTCTACTTAGTGTGTAGAGGGCTTTTATTTATTTAGGGGAATACCTAAAGCCTCGAGACTTATCAGAGACTGCAGGGTGAGGCCGTCAGGTGTGCTACTGCTGCTACCCTTCAGTCAGATGCAATCCAGAATTAGGATGCTGCTGGCGTGGTTTCTATGAACGCACAGCTTAGAACAGCTCCTTCGCCTTTAAAGCCCTGCTGTCCCGGGAGGTGTCAGCCTCCTCGCTCCTTGCATCTGCCCTTCAGTCCCACAGCTGGCAGCCTGAGAGCAGCTTTGAGGATCAAAGCAACCCTGGAATGATGCAAGATTCAGAGATCAAGGAGAGTCACCTGTTCTTTCAAAGGCCCTGAAAGAATGCCCTGTTAGGGCAGCTCAGGGGCCATGCATGTAACCAAGTGGGTCCAGTTGCCAGATGAATGATACAAGCAGCAGATGACACACATGTCCAAGGAGCTGGAGAGACAAGACAGGGACCCAGAGTGAACACAGGCATCGCCGTGTGCTTGGGAGGCTGTTGAAAGGAACCCAGGGCCTCTGGGGATGGGAAGGGTTTGGGATAGAGAACAATGCCTTCAAAACTGCATGTCATCAGGGATTTGTTCTGTCATCTCTGGACAGGCAAGCCTAGCTCATGAAAACTATAGACTGTGCCCACTGGAATAAGCACATTCTCCACACAACTTTAAAATGGACAAGGAGAATCTTCTGCTTATTCTCAAGTAGCAGTGGGCTCATCAGGGCCAACAGTTTTTCAAGCCCTGGTATTGTGTTACTCTCTCCCTAAGCTATGACTCCTCTTTTAAGCAACCTCTGCACTCAGAAGGCCAGGCAGCCACGAGTTAATACAAAGGTCAACTCTCTGTGAATCCGGCAAGGGAACATTTGTTTTATCTTGACCCAGATATATTTGCAGTCACGTCATACTGGTTACGACTTGGCTCCATTATTCCAAGGATCATTCCAATGTCAACTGAACTTAAGACAGTCCCAGGATGGAGATGGAGACAATTCCAAGACAGCTATGGCTGCAGACTTCTCCACTCCCCTGAAAGCTAAGGCTGCTACCCTTACCTCCTGTGCCCCAGGGGCTGCTGCTGCACCAGCTGGAGAGTTGTTCTCCCAACAGGGAGATGTACCTAAGGGAGAAAAAAAACGAATGTGTCTTTCACTGGAGTCATCCTTCTCATGGCCCCACCGGTGTCAAAGCAGCTCAAAAACACGTCTTCCAGTGCTCTTGGCCTTGTAGACTCACTCCAGTCTCTGTCCAAGAGAAAAAGAAAACACAGACACAGGGTGGACCCCGCCTCTCTTGCTTTTCTTCTGGAGAATTTAGATAATTTATAGTTAGCTATATAGTTTACAATAGGAGAAATTTAATGGACTCATTGGATAATGAAGTGGTAAAACCCACTGGGATTATTGAGGAAAAGAAATATTTTATCTTATCTAAAGTGAATCATCTGTGGTTCCAGCCCACACCGATCAAGTGGCCAGTCCAGCATCCACCCTACCTATGGTTCTGCTCCTCCCCCCACCTATGGTTCTGCCCAGTGCCTTTGGTTGTCCGAGCTCACACTCTCCAGGTAAATGCAGAGAGAAGCCACTCCCATTTCCTTTTAAAATAGCAGCACCCTGAGGTGTGCCAGCTAGCAATCTAAGCTGGCCTGCTTCCCAGTGCTCCCTTCAAACAATCTTGCTTGGGATTTTTTTTCCTGGATGGATGCTGGCCAACTTCCCTGACTGGTCAGCCCTAAAGCACAGTCAGCTATTAGTTGCTCCCAGAGCCAGGAGCCCTGGACACAGGGATTAGTCCTCTTGGCCCTCCTGAGTGGTGAGAGTGTTGACCTGCTCTTTCTCTTCAGGGAACTCCAAGCAGCAGAAACATAAACATCAAATAAATACCAAAAAGGAGTCCTAGCACAGACATGCCCATTTGATTCCATGGGGCCTCTAAACAGACATTTTGATGATCTACAGACAAATTATTTCCTTTTATGGAAAGTCAAATTGCCCTTGATTTTTCCAAAAGCAACAACGTGCAAGGGATCCACTCTCAAAGTGATCAGTTTCTCACTTGCCCTTTCCCAGTTCAGAAAACATATAAGCCTCTCAGGGTCACTGTCCTCAATCATGAATCAGAGCTGTGAACCAAAAAAATCCTAAGGAAGGTAGGGAAATGGCATTAGCCATTGCAAATCACATGTTTGGAAATAGTAGTGCCTCCTGCAGCTCCCCCCCCTCCCCCCGTCCCACACACACACTGGTCCTTGCTCAGCTTCTATGGCTCCTTATGTCCAGCTGTAGAAGAGGGACCTGATCTTGGGAAAATTGCACAGAAGGTAAAAGAAATGGGTCCTTTCTCCCTGGAGGTCCAGTCCCAACCAGGCTCACTCGGGTGTCAAGACAGATGATCCCTGTACTGTTTAAATGCTCATGCTGTCTTTATTGTAGGAGATTTTCACAAAGACCTACATGAGGCGTGACTAACCCTCACAGTTAGTGAGGTACATAAGTCATCTCCCCTTTTAAATATCTGGAACTAAGAGAAACTTCCTAGCTAAACAACTCTCCTCACCTCCAGTTCAGCCAGAGTGGTACAGGCACGTGGCCAGCTGACCCTCAGCTGCTGGTTGCCAGGGAGTTGGATCTTCTCTGTCTCCACACTAGATGGACATCATACCCCACAGAGCAGCATTTGAGTCCTCCCACCCAATTAGAATCAGCATGTATAGGGGTCTCCTCATTTGCCAAATGATCTAGCCCACATTTTTTTATTATTTTCATTTTTATTTATTTTTTCTTACGTTTGCTTTCTTTTCTAGGTGTAGTCCCCATAGAATTTCCACCACCAAGTCGCCCGCGCACCATCACTCACATTTTTGCAATAAAGAATACATATTCTGCAACAAAGTAAAACATAATTTTATTGGGGGTGTCCTCTGGTTGGTTCTGGCAGGTTCTGGTAGGTTAACATTCACATGGCAGAAGAGAGTCCACTTACAAGGAGACCTTCTGAAAATCACAGACAAAGGCACTATATGAGGCGAAAGCCTCATCCAAGATTAAAGAACATTAATCCTCACTTGTTGGCATTTTAGTTTTCAGTTCAAAAGCAAGTGAGTTTCTAAGCAATTGTACTTAATGACTCAGTTGAAGTTTAATTCATTGTTTTTAGCTGAGTGCTTTTCCCACTAAACACTAGTTAAATTGTATCCAATCCATTTTTCTTAGCAGGGAATGAAATCCAACAGCCCAATTGTGCTGCATCTAGAAATGTGGGCCCTCACCCCTCTCAGGTGGGCATGAACAGTCCGGCCTCTGCCCTGCTGACCAACTCCTGGCTCACAGCTGGACTCCAAGAGCTGCGGTGAACCTGTGCTGGCTTCACCAGAGCAGCCCAGCAATGGCCTGTAGCAGCTCAGGAGTCTTGGGTTTGCAGCACATTAAGAGCCCCCCACGAGGTCAGAGCAACCCTTTCCTGCACTGTTCTGTTGCGTTCTGCCCCTGGGAAGGGAAATGAGATAAGCTGCAGCTTTTATGGCAGTAAGTTCAGAAACCTCCTTCTGCTGCTTTCAAATAAACAGCTTCCTGTTGCCATGGTTTTACCTTTCCTCCAACAAACATCTCAAGGCAAAGCGTGTTCCCCAAATTTCAGGAGATGAACAATTGTTAACCCTCAAACAGGAGGTTTTGCTGCATTAGATAGGCCAGTGATTTAGGCGATCTCTATGCCTGCAGGGACCAAGTCTACCTCCTGCTCTAGTTTGGATTCAAGTTCCAACGCAAGTGTTTTCCTCCTGTCTGTGATTACAGACAAAACCAAGGTAGAATTGTTAGGGGGACAGGTTGTCCTGAATGAATTACAAAAATAGGTTTATGGACTCCAACCCCCACTCCAGACCAACAGTATCCAAGCTCTACAAATCCTATAAGGCCAACATCGAAGAGTGGACCACTGGGACCTGAGGGTGGAGGTAAGCAGCCAAGCTTGGTATAAAACCAGACATGTGGGCCTTGGGGGGCTCTCCTCATTCAGAGCCCCTCTCAAGGTGCTGTTGGGTTGCAGCTCGAAGGAACTGGTAGGGCATTTGAGGATTTGTATCCCTCTCTTCTCCACGTGTTAGTCATTACTTTATTTCCCTTCATTTGTAAAAAAAACCCTTTGTGCCTCCAGTTGGGGCATTATAAGTACCTTTCAAGCGCACAGGTGAGGACCTAGTCAGGTAAACCCATTTTATATCAGGGTTGCCCTGTAACTGAATGAGACATATGCACACATTCACACTCACACGGATGTAAGTTAAGGAGTGAAAAGTAGGATGGATTGTCCATCCTGATCATTCCGGGAAGTTCCTCCAGCTTGCAGCTGTCTCACTCCCAGGGGGTTTCAGACCCCTAGGGAGGTCTCTGACCATCAAAACCCATCCACAGGATGTCTCCTAAGTTGCAAAGCTCTCTCTGCCATTGCAGGGCACCTCTTGTTCATTCATGGACATTCGGACTGCAAAGGACTGAATGAAGCGGCCTGCCTAGTGGCTGGAAAACAGCTCAGTAAGAGAATCCCCACTTCAACGATCACTCACACTCTTAGGAGAGACAACCCCCAATTTCAAAGCAGTGTGAGAACTGCTGAGCGAAAGGTGAGCTCTAGTAGGTAGTCTGATGGACTACCCCAGAAAGCCTGTCTGTATGACCTGGAGCTGGACCTCAGCTTCCTCCTCCCGGGGCGTGCTCAACTCTCCCATGAAAGTAGACCCCCCACCTTCAGCCCACTTGGTATGGAGTCTTAGCTCCTCTGCCCTCCTGGCAAAGCTGCCCCCTGAGTTAGCCTATGAAAGAGCAGTAGACGTGACCGTCGTGGAGAGCAGGCTCTGCACGCAGCCCAGGCCCGCTGGCCTGGCAAAAAGCAAGAACTGGGTGCCACCGCGGGTGAGTCCAGCCCTGTCTAGGACACAGACAGTGCTTCATGCTAAAGCCATTGGCTTCCCCTCCAGCTGCAGCCCTGAAGAGGAGCCAGCAGTGATAACCACGTCAGTGAACTGGTTCACCCGGAGGAGAAGGATGGGGAAAGACGAGGCTCCAGTGGAAGCAGAGGACGTGAATAGACCAAAGAGAGATGATAACCAGGTCCCAGGCTCTGTCTTCTGAAGATACAGAAGTGAGGAGGCAGAGAGATCCCTGCATCGCGGCGGGTGAGGGCAGGCCGTCGGAAGACTGGCCACCTTGTTCACCTGTGGTAGGGGGTGAGTGAAAATTTAAAACAGTGTGGTGGAGAGGACACTGAGAGCTGGACTGAAGGAGCGAGGCAGCCATGCAACGATGAGGTGAGAACGTTCCAGTAGAGGTGACGCCTGGAGCCAGGGGCACATGGCGGACGACCAGTGGGTTGTCCAGTGATGACAACCAGCGGACAACCAGTGACGAATGCCAGCTCAGAATGCTGGCACGCAGGGCTGCAGCCCAGGCTCTCTGCTCCTAGGGTCACTATAGTGTCTGTTCACTTATTGGGTAGATTTATTTATTCTTCCTTAAATACAAAGTACAAAGACTGACTCACATTGTCAATTATGATACAATGTCTCTGAAAGATAATGGTTGCGTTAGCAAGCTTTACCCTTAAGTATGAATGATTGTTAAGTTTTATTCTTTCTAAAGCAAACATTATCCTTACATTCCCCTGTCTCAGTCTTTCTTCCTGTGTCTCTTAACTGTCACTCTGTGAAGTGAGCAGTTGGCCCTGATGTCCTTCCCTGGCTCTCTGGCCCTGCCTTCCTCCCACCTGACCTGTTGTCACCACCGGTGTGACATCGTGCTTTGCTGGGACCAGAGTGAGTCTTGCAGGTGTTGTCCATGAGTTGAGTCTACCCTTGAAAGCAGAAAGCCGTCTGGTGAGATGACAGTCTGAGTATGGAACACTGAGACCAAGGAGTGGGCAGGGCGGGATTCTTAACCCAAGTGTCTAGCCTTGTCCCAGCATCAGCTGTCAATCATTCGGACCTCTCTCTATGCTCTATGCTTTCTAGATGCCAGTCCTTTCACAGAGTCTGCGAATCAGAGAGGAACTCGAGAAATCAAGTTTGACTTGGTTCATTCTGCACACATCACCTCTGATTGCAGGTAAGTTCTGGTGGCCGTCATGTGCATGCGGAGTGCCACTGTCTGCCCGTTCCCATCCAGGGAAATGAGTGGCTTGGCCACATGGAGGTGCTCACCGATACAAGGACCAATTCTGAACAGCCACTAAACACCCTGAGAGGTTCAGAATCAGCCAGGACAAAGTCCTAGGGAAGCTGCCAGCTACCTTCTCCTTGCCCGGAGTTGAGAGGTGGGGTCTCAGCCTTTGGCTATGCTTGTAGCAGCTGTGGGAAGCTTGCTCTCTGGATGAATACCAGCTGCATTTCTGGTAGCTTGGTGATTGGATCATCTTCAGAACCCCACGAAATCCATAGCACTCTGGGGCATTATCTGGAAATGACCACAATGCTGTGAGGAAGTCCAGACATTCCACTACCTTCTGGGCTGCAGTGCTAGACTGTGCCCACCAAGCTTGGGCCAGCGTGAAGCTGTGAAGAGCTTGAGCCCACAGCCTTCTGAGGGGAATGGGAATGCCCCCGACCTCATGCTTTGTTGAGGAGCAGCTCATAAGCAGCTGGAATTCCACAAAACCACAAGATCAAGACAAACGATGATGGAAATGCACTATAATTAGGTGGGGAAAGGGATTGCATTCTATGTGGGCTCCCTGAGCTGGGGAGGAAGGGAAGAGAGGTGAAGGGGAGTCTGACCATCTTGAGATGAAAGATGATGCCCTAGTTGTGAGCTGGAGATGAGCATGGCCATGTTCCCCACACAGGACTACTTAGTGCAGGTCCCTGGGGAGGATGTTTGACTTTGGGGCACCCACAAGAAGGTACTACCATTATTCTTGTTGCACCCATGATCAGATTAAGTGTGAAAGAGTTTAAGAAGAATCGGGATTTGAACCCAGAGCCCGATCTCCCAACCAGCTCCAGGCCAGCTCTGTAGAGCTGCCCTCTAAAGACCAGTCCCATCGCCCCCCAACGCAGCTCACCAGATGACTGCTGTTTGTTGGAACTAAGACACAGAGTGGAGTCTCCCTGTGGGATCTGAATAGTCTCCCTCCATGGGGCGAATCCACATCAGCTGGGTTCTCCTCGCAGTAGGGGGCTGGTTGAAGGGGAGGTGTGGGGACACCAGGTGGAGAACTGCCCTTGAGGAACGACTGTGGTCCAGGCACCCTAGACAGTGGGTGGGATGAGGAGCAAACCAAATCTCTGGGAGTCCCAGCAGGGTTTCCAGGACCGGGCCTCTGGATGCCCAGCAACGTAGGGAAGGAATCTCCATATACCTTCACAGCAGACACGCTTCTTCTGGAGTCAGCGTGCTTCAGCCCCACGGCCCCTGTCTCGTGGATACCATGCTTCCACTGGATGTGGCGTCTCTATCCAGTCTGAATTGCAACTTCCGTGCAGCCTCTGAAGCCCTTTCTCCAAAGGCACTCAAACTTCTAGCAAACATCAAGCCAGCAACCAGGACTGGAATCCTCACCGCCAAACCACTGGTTTGAGAAGTGGGATCTTGAAACTTCCCTTTGCCATAAACCCACAGCCTCTTCTGCATCGCTGCATCCCCTCAGCTTCCAGCAGGCCTGCCTGGACACAGCCACTCTCAAGTCATCCCTGGACACTCACGTCTGATGGGACGGAGCCCTGCGTGACATTTTTAATCTAATACAGGTCTGAGCATAGGCCTGTACTGTAATGTTGTAGCAACCACTGCGTGACCCAGCCAATGTGACAGCGGGCATCCAGGAAGACACTGCTGTGATGAATGAACCCTCTGTGCTACCCACTTTTTAACATGGAAAACTGATGGCGAAATCAGGGCACAAGCTTTGTAGTAACCAGGGTCACCCCGACTAGCATAACAGGAAGAACACCAACTCGAGTGATCGGTGAGGGTCCATGCCCCAGACTGAGTCACAGCCTTGGGTCACTACAGCAGGCACCAGGCCCTTCCACTCTGCCTCTGAATGAACGTCCAGCTCCTATTCAGTTGCCAAGGACTCCGATAAACTGAGTTGTCCTTCACGAGGAACGCCAGTGGAACCCCGTGTAGAACCCCAGAACAGAGCTGTCTCTAGGACATCTGCCACATCTGTGGCCTCTCCTAGGGCATGCAGGTTCTCTGGAAGGAGGCTCTGCTCCACGAAGCTGAGGGACAGTCTCACGAGGTCCCTTGCTCTTGGCGTGGAAGCCGCTTAGAAAGCCAAGAGAAAAACCTGCTCATGATCATAAAGTAGACTCCCGTAGGCACACCGATTTCGGCCAGGAAGCCTACTCACTGTCACTTGGGTAAGGTTAAAGTGCAGCTGAAGAAAGTAAATAAACAGTTGTTTTAAATAGAGCTGCAAATGACGGGGAAATCCCCGATGTTGGGCGGTGACAGCTGGCTGGATGTTTGGGCTTGGCGCTTTATTCCCGGCCATGCTCCCAGCTCTGGGACCTTGAGAACAACTCTTTGACCGAAGCCTCAGTTTTTGCATCTGTAGAATGGGAGGACGAGTACTCTCTCATTGGGTTGCCGTGGGGTTAACGTGATATTATGCCCTGTTTAATGTGCATGGCCCTAATGTTCCTCTATCATGGACTCAACAGAACACACCTAACAGTGAGCTCACCACAATGTATTTTTGAGGTGCTCCGCTTGTAAGAACTTGCCTTTGATTACTTCAAAGAGCAGAGATAGACAGGCTCTAATTCTGCTCGCTGATGTCAGTGCCGTGGCGCTAATGCTGCCTGTCTGTCAGGCCCGTCTGGCTGCCGCCGGCCCTCTGTGCAACGGCGCTCACGCTCGCGAGCCCTAGCTTGCAGGACCGGCTGCCGGTGGTTGAACATGCAGTGTCTGTGCTGCTTTTTCAGTTGTCTCTTGCTGTGTAACTAGCCACCCCCAATGTAGCTCACAGTGCTGGGGTGCAGGGGCCTCGTTAGATGCTGTCCCTGTTCTGCCTGGGGCTAGCAGGGCAGCTCAGCAGAGGGGAGGCTCCACGTGCCCTCACCCACTGAGGGCCTTTGCCTCTGCTTCTCAGGTGGCGTCCCCCTTCTCCAGGTCTCCTGTCCTGACAGCCAGGCCGCACCAAGGGCCAAAGATACAGGCTGCAAACACCCTGCAGGACCGCCAGGAGATGCGGGATGTCACCTCCGCAACTCATGCAGTCTCTCTGAGCAGAGCAGACAGGCAGGTGTCTGAGCACCTGAAGGTGGTGCAGGCGTTCTCAGATATAGTCAGCTTGAGTGGCAGACCACAGCCCCTGCAGCCAGGACACAGCTGCCTCTCCCTCAGGCTGTACCGGACTGAATATAGAAGTGAGGAGAAGGAAAAGGATGTCCATGCACAGGCTTGGGGCAGTACTGTGTGGAAGGGGTGAAGGAGTCCATGCAAAGGAGACCTTGAGATGGCTCCAGGGAGTGCAGAACAGAACTGGGAGAAACCAGAAGGGGCTGGGGAGAGGGTGGGTCAAAGGAGTCCCTTTTGCTGGGAGGAGTGGCAAGACACGGGTAAAGAGAAGCTATTCTTGGGAAGAGATCTGGTAGAGGGCCCTGCTCTCCCCTCCCGCCCCAGCACAGGAGGCCCCAGCACACTACCTCTTCCCAGTCTAACTGTCCTCACACCCCTCCTCTACCCAATTATCACCCAGGGTCCTGGCACCTCCCCTGAGGCTGGCTTTGTCCAGGGAGCTGGTGGGCTGAGCCTATGGCCTCTGATTACCCTTTACCGCAGCCCTGATGAGACACACTCATGTGCACACAGACAAACACAGACACACAGGAATGCACACCCTCACACGTGTACACACCAACACACAGACTGTGGGCAAACACAGTCACATATCATTTAAAGACAGGGTCACATTGTGCGAAATGCATCATTGGACAATTTTATCATGTTAATGTCACAGAGAGTAATTACATAGGCCCAGTGGGACCACCGTCGTGTCTGCCGCCCATCGCTAAGAGACACATGCCTGCACCTTTGCCTCATGAAGACCTGAATGGGACCCGCCCTGGTGCACGCACCAGCCGCAGAGGTGGCACCTCAAACACCCCCACCTGCCCTGGCTCCAAGATGCTGCTGTTATTGGGACACACTAAACGAGTCTCAATTGCCCACCATGGAAAAGCATGCAGGGCCCCTCTGCTTCTCCTGCCCAGTCCCGAGATGAGTCACGTCTGCTATCACTTCCGGAAGGGATGCCACTTTCCAGGCACCTTCCAGGTGTTTCTCACTCCTCGGCCCACGAGAGGGGCTGTCAGCAGCAGCCACGCTGGCTGCTTCTGGAACAGCACGTGGCCTTCAGCGCTCTAGTCACAAACAGTCCTGAGAGAAGGCTGGGGGCCATGAGCCACAGCCATCTGAGGTCACACTGCTGGTGTCCACCTCTGCACGTACAACAGCCTCTGCCAGTGCAGGAGTCTCCCCCTTCTGCAGCAGCACCCACTCTTCTCCCCACAGGGTAGAGTTCCATGGACTCCTTCCCCACCAACAAAGCAGAAAGGATGTTACCTAAGCTGTTTTGCTTCGCGGTGGGAATATTTCAAGTCATTCTGGTTAGCTCGAGGTGACTAACCAAGACTTAGTGGCATCCTGTCTTGTAGTTCCTGCCAGTCTCAGTATTGGAGAAAGGGTGGTTCAGTGCCCTCCAACGCTCTACCTCTGGGAGCATCTCTGCAATAAACCTACGTCCTCTGGTTGCCGTCTCCACCACCAAACGCCCAGGCGTCCCGTGTGTACCCTGCTTGCCGGGGGTGAGTATCCGAAAGGTTTCCAGAGCCCTGGGCCAGGGCCACAGGGTGACCACTCCCTTGGGTGCACAATGGGGCAGACATGAATGAGCAATAGGTTAAGAATCATGTTTTCTTAACCCTCCCCCCCCAGAAAAGGAAATTTCTTAATGCATTCTGTTGTGAAATGAGGTCAGGTCCCCACGTTCTTCACTAAGCCGGTTGCTGGTGTCAAAACACCTATGGAATACAAAGAACAGGAGTCAAAGTCTTTGCAAAAATCCTCTAGATATTGATATTGGAGTTTTGTACATATGTGTACTTTTATATATTGTGCTTTGATTAGTATATTAGTGTATATATTAGCATATTAATATATATACATGTATACTAAACACACACTATAGGAAGGAAACACAATAAGAAAAAAATAAGACACTGAAAACTCACATGAAATCCATCTCAACCTGGTTCCTCAAAAAACTTAAAAATATGGTAACTGGTGTGCAGTTACCATATGACCCAGAAATTCCACTTATGGACGTGTACCCACAGAATTAAAAGCAGGAAGTCAGCCCCCGTGTTCACAGCAGCTTTGCTCACAAGGGTCGGGAGGTGGACAGGACCCATATCCGTGAAGGATGAGTATAACATGGTATCTAAAATCAATGGTCCCTTCAAAGAACTTTGGTGACGGTGCACAGGTGAATTGGTGGTGGAAACTCTCTGGGGACTACACTTAGAAAAGAAAGCAAACGTTGCAAAAAAAATTAATTTTTTTAAAAGTTGCAAAAAATAAAATCAGCTGTGCCTTATTACGCCATAAAACAGAAAGAAATCTTGACACGCACACACAGTGGGGATGAGCCTTATTGTACTGGGTGAAATAAGCCAGTCATAAAGACAGATACTGGGGACTCCTCTTCTGTGAGATATGCAGACAAGTCAGATGCTGAGAGGAAGCAGGAGGCTGGTGCCCGGGGCTGGCGGGAGCGAGGAAGAGCTGTTGTGTAGTGAGGACAGAGTTTGTTTGGGGAAATGGAAGGCGCTGAGACGGACAGTTGAAGGTCTCACTGCCACTGAGCTGTACCCTTAAAAATGATCAAGATGGTAAATTTTCTGTGATGTGTGTCTTACCACAACTAAAAAAAAATTCTCACTTAAGGGAAAACTCCACCTCACAATGCACCAGTGTAATTTGCTGGCTGTTGGCTGCTGTTGGGCGCTGCTGTTCTTTTTTCGAGTCTGACCACACATGAAACCTCTTGAGGGAAAATGACAGTAATTAGCCTCAGGATCAAAAGAGCAAATCCGAGACTGAGTTCTGGTATTTCCAGTTTAGCCATCGGTGCTCGGATTTTCTAACAGCCCGCACCTAGGAATGCAACCGCAGATAAGTACATGAGCCGTGAAGTAGAAATCATAGCCACCAACCCCACTCCGCAGTGTGATTCACCCCAGCCCAACGGGGGAACAACCCATGTGGCCATCAACAGGTGAGCAGGTGACACAAGGCCGTTTATCCACATGACAGAGCCGATTCCGCCGTCAGAAGCATTGACGTGACTGCCACGTGCATGGGCCTTGGGGACGTTATGCTCAGTGCAAAAGCCAGGCAGAAAGGTCACATCTTATGATCCCAGCTATGTGAAGTGTCTGAAAGGTAAATCCAGAGAGTCACAAAGCAGATTAGGGGTTGCCTGAGGCTGGAGAAGGACGAGGGACGTGGCCTGGGGTGACAGAAATTCTCTAAAACTGGACTGTGGTTAAGCTTGCACAACTCTGCAAATCCATCCATACCACAGCCCCCTCTCGCTTCTCTCCATCCACCTGGGTGCTCCTTCTGCCTATGATGTCCCTCCCACTGTCCTCCTGTGACTTTCTACACCAATGTCAATGTCTTTCCCATCAGGCCTCCCAACCCTCACAGCAATAACAGGTGCTCCCCTCACCCCAGCAGAGCTTTCTCAGATTGGTGGCTCCTTTCACTCTTAATACTTGTGTAGGGTAAGTGGAAGTTGTCAGGTTTTTTTCTGCCCTCCCACCATTAGCATCTATGATCACCTGTGGGCTAACGCACATGCCTGATGGCGGTACTGGAGTGAAGTGTGGGCGTGTGTAAGTGGGCACCTGAGCCAGAGACCAGCATGTAAGGGCAACAGCAGAGGACCATGCAAAGGAGCGCAGTGAGACCAGCGAAGACACCACGAAAGAATGCCACAGAGCCCAGGAAGACTGCCAGCCTCCCGGGCCCTGACCCCCAGCCTACCCCATACCTGCTTGCCTCACTACAGGTGGAGTAGAAAGAGCACTAAAAGCCTGAAAAAGCAACTGAGGTCTCCAGGACTCCCCATCTCTGTGCCTTGCCGGCACTACAACTTGTCAAACAAGAATACGTGTTGTGTCATTACTTCTTCCAGCAGGTCTTCTGCACAGAACCTTTGGTCACCAGGGAGAGCGCGGTTATGTCTACGCGGTGTCCACTGTAGAGCCCAAGGTATCGTGACTGGCGTCTACCTGGCCCTGGGCACTCAGCTGACGTTTGGAGTATGTTGGCTAAATGCGCAGGCCTGAGTCCTACTGGTGCAAAGTGGGAGTGGATGAAAACAGAAACATTGTGCTTCCCAGTTGAAAATGAATTTTAAACACCCATTCAGGGCCTTGGCACGGACTTGTCATATGGGGACGGCATCTCGCTATGGAACAGAGTGCCCTCGTGGGTGCTTCTGGGAGCAGCCGTGAGATGCAATGGGGCCTCACATCCAGGCCTCTCAGCAGCCTCAGTGCACACCTGGCCTTTCACAAATACAGGCATGTGCGTCACTCAACGTCGCTGACGACATGCTCAAGCACTGCCTCGACAGGACACTGGGGGAGGGGTAAAGGGAAGCTGAAGAAGGGTGCACCCACAGACAGGGAGCTCTCGTTTCAGCTTTCCTTTTATATTCTTCTCATGCAAGGCTGTAAAGAGCATTTGGAAGTCACTTGTGAAAAACCGGAAAGGAAAAGACTGTCTATGAAATGTGCCATGGCCAGCTCTGCTTCACAAGTGTGCAGGTGTGGGATCACGGGGACACACTCCTCCAAGCCCCCCTTGCTTGCTGTGCTGGAAATGGGGGAGCACTTGGACAGAAAGCAAAACCACCCTCGTAAAGCTATTGTGATGATGACTTGAGACGAATACATGAGAGGTCGCTATAAAGAGTGATGCATGTGTCCGAACAGCTTCTCAGCTGAACCCAAAGGGGCTTGCAGGCTGGTCCGTGTGGGGATGGGGCCAGGCTTCCAGACACACCCTCTTGTTTATCATCCAGTGGGTCAAAGAGATTTCCTGTGGGAAAGAGTTACTGATGGAGGTGAGAGCCATCCAGCACCACGTCAAGAGGATGCTCTAGAAACCAGAGCTGCAGGGCCATTTCTCCGAACTTTTCTAGGAAAAGGAAAAGTCATTTTGGGGATGAAAACTATCATTTATTTCAAATGACTTGTTCAATTCTATGACCATGTTAAATAAAATAGAATTGTTTATAACTACCTCTAAACTCCAAAAACCAAATAAACACATAGACATTCCAAATATTTTCACTGTTTTAATAAAACTCATTCTTATCAGTGCTGTCTTTTCTGTCACTGTTAAACAATGACTGTTTACTGGTTGAAACACTGACCACATTATTTCTAAATACAGAGCCCAGCAGCTGCTGTGCTCAATGTAGCTTGCTGTGTGTGCTTTCTAAGACTTCATACCACAAAATATTTGTTTTTCTCTGATGAAAAGCCCCAAAATTTCTCTATGAAAATGTAGATATGCACAGACACTTCATGTCTGTGAGGCCCATGTGACAAGGGGACAGTGTGGTGGAAAGAGGCACCTCACCCTGTCAGTTGGAATTTTGGCACCCTGGTTTGCCACTTAGGGGACCTGAAAGGCAGCAACTGTGGAGCTGGAAGCAGCACCAGCCACCAGCGCCTGGGCGGGGCACTGCTGGATGGCAGAGACTGGGAGAAAGCAAAACCAGATGCCGCCCTGATCTCAGGGACCAACAAGTCCAGTGAGAAGACGCTCTGTAGAGGCTCAGAGATCTCCATTCAGCAGAGCAGCGCAGAGGGGCTGAGGGAGCTGCGTGGCGCCTAGGAGGCCTAGAGAATCCAGAATTAATGTCACGGTCACCTGTTTCGAACCAGCATCTGACTGACAGGGCTGCAGATACAGCAGTTGCGTGGTATTTTTATTTCGTAAGCATAAAGAAAGCGGCTTCGGGAAAGAAACAAAACGTTCATTGACCTGGATGTGGAGTGATCCAAAATCAATACACTAAATGTTACCCAACTCAGGTGACCCACCAGCCTTGCAGGCTTATTGGTCCCGCCTTGGCGATAACAGACACCAGCAAGGCGAGGTTGCCATTACCCAATCAATAACACTCCCCTCCTGCCCGCAGCCTTTGACAGTCACGCCCTTCCCTGCCCCACCCCAGGACTGGCCCGGCGGTCAGCTCACCACCCCACAGAGGCCACTGTCACACCATTTCCAGTCTGGAACCTGCACCTCCAACTATTTTAACTCAAGATTCTCCTTGCTTGTTGTCAACATAAAAATATCAGGACATTATAAAACCCAGCATGCTTATGGATAAACAAGACCTCATCTCCTGAGGGACTCCATGGTAATAGAAATATTTATGGTTCCCTGTCAATGATGGGCCCTTGTTGCTTTGCTGCAGCTTCAGCCCTATCTGTTAGCCCGGTCATTAGCTCATGTAGAAATCATCATCTGAGACACAGCTTTCTGTCCCTTCTCAAATGTCACCATTGCCTCTGAGCACACGAAGGATAAATAATCATGCAGTGCCACTCTGGGAACACTGTATTCCCTCTTGCTCGGCCCCACTTTTCTCCTTCATTGCTGAACCACCTTTGGTTACTGGGCTTTCAAGAGTGGAGAGAGTAATTCTCAGAAAAACAACAGCAGGGCCTCCCTGGTGGCACAGCAAGTTGAGCACTGCACTGTGAAGCAACCATGGCACAGCAGCATGAGTTTGGTCCCTGGCCAGGGAAGGGACCCACATGGCGCAGCAGACCACTCCTGCCTTGCCCGCTGCTCCCCTCAGCAGTGTGCTTTGGTTGATCTGCCTGTTCTGCTCCCCACTCTGTCTCTGGTGAATCCTCTCAACTCCCTTGCCTCTGCCTGTACCCCAGCTCTTGTATGCATAAATAAATAAGTCATTTAGAAAGAAAGAAAAGGGAAGGAAGGAAGGAAGGAAAGAAGGAAGGGAGGGAGGGAGGGAGGGAGGGAGGGAGGGAGGGAG
>JAGFMF010011576.1:4155214-4204348 GCA_019455555.1 Galemys pyrenaicus
GGAGGGAGGGAAGGAGGGAGGGAGGGAAGGAGGGAGGGAGGGAGGGAGGAAACAACAGCAGTTGTAACCAAAATGAAGCCTTATGTTGACCGCTCAAAAAACTGGGAACCCCAAGAAAGGTAATTGGTGGTAGCGAATGATGGATTTAAGTTTGGGTTCCAACAGGCAGCAGCCCCAGAGGGATATGAACCAGGATTTTGCAAAGATGGTGCAGGATTGGGGGTCAAAATTCAAGGTAAGAGTTCCAGAAATGATCTGGAGGCAGAAAGCATCCTGAGAAGCCTCTGCCCATCCAGGTAAAGGCAAAGACTGAGAATGCTTTCAAATGAAGTACATTCTTCAAGAAACATTCTCAAACTGGAGATGCCAGTAAGGGGGATTTCTAAGACTTCCTTGCAATTCGTTTCATTACGGAGCAAAAGCGTTCAGACCGCAATTGTTGGCCTTTTATTCACTCAACAGTGTGTCAGTGTTACTGCTCCTCATTCTGCTCACTTTTTCATTATTGGATAAATTCCTAATTTTAAGTTAATAGAAACTCCCCTAGAGGTTCAGTAACATGTGAAAGATTCTTAGGGTAATAGATGCTTCTCGTATGAGAGGCCAGAACGCTTCCTCCATAAAAGGAGAAACATGGACAAGACAGGAGGACATGTGGGTTTCTGTCCTTGACCGCTGGCATCTCATCAGAGCTTGCTTTCGTCCACAGCAGTCTTGTGGGCAGTCTGCTTGCTCTGCTCCTCCTCACCCCATCCTTCCAGCCTTCCCTAGAGCAGGCGCCCTCCCTAGTGAAGGGGCACCACATCCTTTGTCTGATGCCCCTTTGTAAGGACAGAAGCCTCAGGTCTCAGTTTTCCGTTGACAGACCTCACTTGATGCAATCTCATTCAAAATGGATTTTCAGCTATAATTTTGCAAACCACGTGGGGCAGGGAGGACCACAGGCAAGAGCTCATCTGTAAAGTGTCCCGGGGTCCTCTGAACTTGGACATGTAGCTTCCTCTGGCCTTCCCTGCAGCATCGCACAAGAGTCAGCACTGAGCCTGGCTTAACTGGCCACCACTGAGCTCGCCACACTGACTCCACCAGCGGTAGCTGTGCGGTGAATTTTCCGGAAGCTCCATGTCCAATTGTGGGCTGTGGGACACCACTCAGGAAGGTGCTCTCACCTATAAAGCCAAGAGTGATTTAATTTTAGGCTTTTATGAGATGTTTATATTGAAACGTAATGGATGCAGCTGAGTGTCCTGCCTTAGGAATCAGACAATGAGCCGGCCACACCGAGGGCACAGCACTCCGTGGGTGGTGACATTATGGGTATGGGCAGGTCTTTCTTCTGTGCCATCAGCCACCTGTGGCTGAGATGCTTATCTAACCTCCTCTGTCCCCAAGTGTGGCTGACGTATAGTTGTGTATCCCTCAAGCCCTGTTCCCTGGCTCACTCCTCTGCATAATTGCAAGTCTCCTAAGCACAAGACGACACAATTCAGGCAAGCAGAATGTGAGCAAAAGTGATGTGCATGGCATTCAAATTTATGGGGCTCCTATAGGGCTCTCTTCACCCCTTTACCACCCTCATCTGCCTCCTCCATTTCTGCAGGAATAGCAGAGCCATGCTCAGAAGGAACTTGGGTCTAGATCTAGAGAACCCTGTGGCACAGCGCCCCGCCCAGCCCCCAGCCAGCTCTCAGAGAATGGAGAGGTGATCAAGAAGTAAATCCCTTTCCCCTTGGTGCCTGTCTGGGGCCGTGGGGGTGCTGAGCACACAGGCTGACCCATCACAGCTTCCACCTTCACCTAAAAACCTCAAGAGGCCAGCATGGGATGAATGACGTCACCAAGCGGACTGAGAACCGAATGGCTCTTTGCCACCCAGTTGTGTCATTATGGGCCAATCATCGAGTGTTTCCAGCAAGAAGCCCGGTGTCTGAAGCTGGTCTGGTGACCCAGGACCAGAGGCCACTCCAGCAGGACTGTATTCAGGGATCCCTGTACTGGAGAGTGAGGAGATCCTCAGACCCGACAGACACACCCTGAAGGGCTTAAACGGAAGTCCCCAGGCCCACGCTGACCACTCAGAGAAGCAGGAGGGTGGGCTCAGACACCCCTGTCCTCTGGCGAGGGCGGGCCTCCCAGGCAGGGCCTCCTCACCAAGCCTGCTGGGCCAAGTGTAAACCCAAACTTGTTCTAGTTGGCAAACCTCCACCAGCCACCCACACACACCGTCCTTGCCTCACCTGCAGTCCAGCCAGGCTCATCTTTAGACGGCAAACCTAGGGAGAGGTTACCCGCAGCATGCGGGCTGGCTTGGGGAAGGAGGGGCAGCAGCCAGCAATCCCAGCCGGTCCCTGTGACCCGACATTGTGGGACACCTACAGCAGGGTAAGATTGCACTGACTCACAGGAGGGGTATGTGAGGTTGAGCGTGCCTGCACGCAGCTGTCTGGGCCCTGGGTCCCCTCTTGCAGCTGAGACAGGCCATGGCAGCACAATGTGACGATGTGCTACCAGCACATGCACCTGTGCAGTGGGAGCAAAAAGGAGAAGCGCACACCTAAGCCCGCCTGCAGGTGCTTGGGAAGGCGTCTGGGGAAGACGTGTCCCTGGCGCCCTGCCTACCTGCTCTTGGAGCTCTCTGTCCCGGTAGAAGCTTAGCTCCCTGCAGCTGTGCCAGTGCCCTCTGCCTGAGGCTTTCTGGGCATGCTCAGTATATTCTTGGGATGGCCAGAGAGCTCTGGAGTTGAAAGGTGGAGGTGCAGTACTCAGCTAGTACTGGAAGCGCTGGGAGGTCAAAGGGTAAATGCCCCACTCCCAGCTTTCTCACCTCCCAGAGGGGACATCCTGAAATCCTCTGGGGCTGAAGCTGGGCATCGCAGGAGTGATGACTCCTCCATGTCCCTGCCAGTGCTTCCAGAAACAAACTCCA
Organism: Galemys pyrenaicus; assembly: GCA_019455555.1. Lineage (NCBI taxonomy): Eukaryota > Metazoa > Chordata > Mammalia > Eulipotyphla > Talpidae > Galemys > Galemys pyrenaicus. The sequence continues at coordinate 4,158,141 of JAGFMF010011576.1, forward strand.
AGAAGAAAGCCTGCGCCCAAACCCTGGTCTTGATACAGGGCAGCAAAGGACACTAAACTGGCTAAGGGCACTGCCCAATTAGTTTACTGGTCACCGTCTAAGCTTTTCATCCGCACACACAATTGCAAGACTACTCAGGCTCAGAGAACAACAGCAAAGGGGTTTATTTAACAAGCCAGGGAAAAGCAAAGCGTTTCTGAGCTGTAACAGTCTTTTGGCTTCGGCCACTGGTTCCCGTCTCAGGAACCCGGCCTGCCTAGGAGCACGACCCGCACGAACAAGAGAGTGTCAGAGGTGGCGTGGGTCACTGCGTGGAATCCCCAAGCGTGGAACAGCACCTGGGTTTGAGGACAGCTCAGCCCTTGTCCGCAGGATGCAGAAGTAGAATGTGAAACGCTTTGTCTCTGTGTTCTGGTCAGAAAATGACTTTTTATTTTAAAAACCACAGTTTCTTCTACTGTGCAGAAAGATTTTCACTTATTTGTACTCCCCATTTATTCATTTATGCTTCAGCTTTCCTGGTTTCCTTGCCACTGTTATCGAGTCCCCAGAGACACCCAGAAGGGAATGTCGTGGCGAGTTTTGCAGACATTAAGAGAACACTGTGCTTGAATTTCCCGAACGGGATGTTGAGCTAGCGAAGCCAGACCCACATGAGTGCAGTCACTCAAGCCCAGGGACGGCGGAAAGCAGCCGCAGCGTGAGAAACGGATGGTGACTGCAGAGGGCTAGGGGCCGCAGGCTCGAGGGGCATCACCCCTGGAGCTGACGGCCACGGCTCACCTGGAGACAATGCAACAGGCGTACAGTCACCTGGTGCCTTTTCTATCTGGGTGGCACATTTCAATCAATAGCGGCCCTTATGCAGAACCCGGGGATGCGCCCCCAGAGAAATCGGAGAATGAAACCAACATGTGTGGCCAACAGTACAAATAATAAAATCAGAGTGAATATGCCACAGGCTGGTGCTGGAACAGACACCCCTGTCTGGCCCCAGTGTACCCCACACTCCCAACCCCCATACCCAGGCCCTGCTGAGTCACACACTGGCCCCCAACACACCAGCCTCCCATCCAAAGGGGCACGCAAGGAGAGTCTCTCACTCCACTCATCACTCATCCCCACAGGCTCAGGCCCCATCTCCCTGGAGGCAAAAGTTTGTAAAATAGATAAAAAGATAAAAATCTAGGCTCCTTTGCAAACAAAGTGCACACACCCAGACCAGACATCAGGGACTGTGGCAGCCCCCACGCCCCCCCCCCACTACAGCAGATAAGGGCAGACTGTGGGCTTCTTGAATTAAAAGTATAAGGAAAAGGGGCCTCCCTGGTGGCGCAGCGGGTTAAGCAACACACTATGAAGCAAACTGCAGCCACTGCAGCACGAGTTCGATCCCTGCTGCCGGCCAGGGAGGGGACCCACATGGCGCGGCAGACCTCTCCTGCTGTGCCCGCTGCTCCCCTCAGCAGTGTGCTTTGGTTGATCTGCCTGTTCTGCTCCCCGCTCTCTGTGGTGAATCCTCTCACCCCCCCATGCATCTGACCTGTACCCCAGTGCTTGTATGCATAAATAAATAAATCTTTAAAAAAAAAAAAGTATAAGGAAAAGATCATTCCCTTACCTTTTTGCCCAATTTTTGCTTAGTTTTCCCAATGAAATAAGAAATAAATCATTAGTTTAAATTTCACATGGTTGAGATGTTTTTCAAGTTTAATGATAGTAAATCAATCCAAGTAACTCTTGAGAAATCGCCACGTCACACTGGCATTTCAGACCAGCCTGAAACTCCTCTCAGCTGTGGGTCTGGGCATCGCAAAGCTTCGCGGGAAAGCACATCTTTTTCACTAACAGGGTTCTCTCTTGTATCCAAACATCTGGAGTTGAAAGATGGGCGGAGAACTCAGCTGGTAATGGAGGCGCTGGGAGGTCAAAGGGTAATGCCCCACTCCCAGCCGATGTTTTGTTATATGGGTGGGTGTTTACTAGGTCTCCCTAATGTGTCAGAGATTCTGAGATTCCGTCTCTCAACCCTCCTGCTCTCTCGTATTCTCACCCTCCTCACCCACCCACCCCCCATGAAACCCACTCAAAGGATCTCGAGCAAAGGTGTTGCAGGATTCGAAGCTCTGGAGGAGGACTCGGGCTCTCTGTGAAAGCCGCCTCAGGAGCACCCCCTGGATGCTCGCTGCTGGGGTGGAACCCAGAGCCAGAACATGGGCAGCGCGCTCGAAGGCGCAGTGTCCCCTCCCCGGGGTGGGGGGCTGGTCCCCTCCCCGGAGCCTCAGCAGCACAGTGTGGAGAGCAAGCGACTGAAGGGATGCTGCATGATGGCCAAGGCGTGGCCCCACGTGGCACACGACTGCTGCAGGGCCTCCTGAGAAATCGCTCACCGCCAGGCTAGGAGGAATGGGAGCATGGGGCACCGCATTCGCCCACATGGAGAGGACCTGGGGATCCAGCCTGCAACCCACTGGCTGTCACATTCGGAACATGCAGGTGTCCCTCCCCAGCCCTTCAGCCCACCGCTGAGGCCCAGACATCATGGAGCAGAGCCAGGCGGTCCCCATTGGGGTCTCCAAGTGCCTTACCCTCAGAAGCCGGGACCCCTAGCTCCCCAGTTACCCACAGAGGGGAACAGAGCAGCAGCAGCCTCAAGGTTGGAAAGGCGCTCTGATCACACACCCCACTGACAGCACCAGACTGTGAACACCAGGCAGGTTCGGGCCAGCTTCAGGGGTAGCTGGGTAGCCGCTAAAAGTCACCAGCTCCCCTCGCAGCTCTGCTAACCCTCTGCGCCACCCGCTAGTGCTCAAGCCACACGGAGTTTAGAGCCTGCGAGAAGTCAGCGTCCAGCCAAGCTCACATCCTCAGGCCAGGACTGACCTCTGGGCCTTCAGTGTCAGCATGTGCATCCTGGCTGAGTTGGCCCAGTTCCACTAATGACCCTCTGCTGCCAACCGTCCACGCCCTGCGGCCCACAGACCGCCTGGCTGGCCAGGAGCAATTGTTTCTGATGCAGCAACAGTGGACTAACATCTGGGGCCCATCCTGCTTCCAGGGCCCTCCCTGCACAGCAGCAAGCGAGGCCACCACCGCGCCGCAGACGGCAGAGAGTGAGTAGTCTTCTCCGAGTCCATGCAGGTGGCCCTGTGGCTCAGCAGAGCCTGCTTGTGCTTTCAGGTGCCAGCACCCCAGCTTTGTCCAGCCACACCCATGGGCCCTCAGCACTGGAGATGCCGGGTGGCACCGGGAGCCACAGGGAGGTGAGAAGGGCGCTAGGGTCTTCTGACTGCCACTCGCTTCTTTGTGAAATGCAGCCCATCTGTCGGGGCAGCTGCTCTAGGCCACCCATGGCACAGCGAGATTAAAGGCAATGGTTGGTTCCCAACTGTGTGACACTGAGAAGGTCCCCTTCCCAGACTCTGGGGCACAAGCAGTGGGAACACTCTGAATCTGAGTGCAGACCTCCCCGTGACAAACGTCCCCCAGGCTGCTGGACTTGTTCCCAGGGGGTGGGGGGGGTCATCAGCTACACTGATGAGTTCAGACCTGAAGGCACTTTCCCGAGTTCCTCAGATACAGGGAGGGACGGGGCAGTAGAAGCAGTGACTTGGGGGCCCAGACACCTAGTCCTGGCCTCAGAACCTTCTAGAAGGCTCTGTGCCTCAACTTAGCCTTTCTTGACTGTCAGAAGCTTCCAGCACAAAGCAGGTGTCTTTACTTACCCCTCCCCTACACACACATATACAACCTCAGCCTCAGACTTACGGCATGCCCTGTCCCTGTATGGGGTGACCAGTTCAGAAACTGGGCCTCTCCTCGTAGGGCACTCAGCCCCAGTCTCCAAGGTCAAGCAAGGCTACAGGCATAAGCCCATCTTTCTGGGGACCAGGTCTCTCTCTTTGCCTGTGCCAACCCAGGACAGGGAAGAGGGCAAAATCCATCACCACAAAATTCAGGATGTGCTTTTTGGTTTTTTGGATTTTATTGTTTGTTTGTTTAAAGATTTATTTATTTATGCAAAAAATAACTGGGGTACAAGCCAGAGTTGGGGGGGTGATAGGATCCACCAGAGACAGAGCTGGGAACAGAACAGGCAGATCAACTGAAACACACTGCTGAGGGGAGCAGCGGGCAAGGCAGGAGAGGTCTGCTGCGCCATGTCCGTCCCCTCCCTGGTGGAGACAGGGATCGAACTCTTGCTGCAGTAGCTGTGGTTTGCTTTGTTATGAGTTGCTTAACCCACTGCGCCATCTGGGAGGGCTCTGGGGTGCGCTTTTTGGATATTCACTGCTCAAGCCCCGGAGGAGGGGGGGGTGGGAGGAAGCAGTGGGGTGGCGCCATCCTTCCAGACCCACCTGGTCCATTCAGAAGAGAACCCCTTACCAGCAACTGCAGTGTGTGGAATGGACACTGTTATTTTAATTCAAAACTCAACAGGGTCTTTGCTGATTTTTCATCTCCTTCCTGCTGTCTGCTTTTTGTTTCCCAGATTTTTTCTGTCTGCTTCCTTTTCAAAGAGGACCCTTTAACCCTGGAGACTGTGGCACTACTTCTGTGTGTCAACACATGGATGTTGAAACACATGGGGAGAGTGTTTGCACACACTTGTGTGTGAGTGCATGTTTGCACAGAGGAGTGCTTGTGTGCACACCCCCAGGACAGAGGACGAGGCGAGGCCTTTGTCAGGTTCTCAAGGGACCACAACATCTGCAGGGCCCACCGCACTGCTGCCGAGTGGTGGCCACCCTTGTCTCTGGAGCACTTGCTTTTCAGTGAGGGCGAAGAGGGGGCAGCCTCCCTCCCCCTCAAGTCAGCCTCCTTTCTCTCTTTCTGGACCTCAGGGGCCTTGAGCCTGGTTCAAAGCAGCCCCTGCAAGGGAACTGGCTGGAAGGAATGGGTGGCCACTTTAGGCTGACTCCTGCATACGCTGGGGAAAGGAGCTGGGCACTGTGTCCTTTCTAGGACATTCAGCAAGAAGGGAGGGAGCAGGCCTTCTCTTGATACCACGTGCCAGCACCGGTACTGTTGAGGCCAGGGCCCTGCTCTGTACAGAACTTCCCAGGCCCTAAGTGGCAGATCAGGCTGACACGTGCTGGGGTCCCAAAGCCAGCCAGCGTGCAGGGACTGACCCCCACTGCACATCTGAAAACCACGTTCTCAAACTACCCCTGAGGAAAGACCACATATTTTCTGCTCATTCTGCAAACTAATTCTTTGGTTAAAAGAGTTATTAGACCAGCAGTCATGACTCAAATGTCCCCTGCCACTTTGCTGTAAGTGTGCACACACCACTTGCTTCTCGTGCCCAGAAATGGTGTGCGTTCTGTACCCGTGTGTGTACCAGGCTTTGTGGACTGTGGTGGGAATCACCTACTCCCAACCTCAGGAGAAAGGAGTTGGGGGATTCTTATTCTACCTGAGAGACTGAGTCAGTACAGGATCTGCATTCTGGGGCCTTCAAACTCCTGGCCAGTTCCAAGAAAATTCCCTGTTTGTGCAGGGGAAACACAGAAGGTCAGTATGGCCCAGGATGGTATGCAGGCCCTGGGGTGTCTCCTCCAGCAAGGAACCCTTCCCCCAGATCTTGGGGAAGGGCCTGGGCAAGGTGTTTGGAGGAAAAACAGTTGCATGAAGTGGGGGAGGGTAATTCTAGGTCAGTGGAGGCAGAGGTCAGCACGCTTGCTCTGGGGGAGTCCTCAGGTCCCAGAGGTGCTGTGTCACCTTTGCAATACAGGAGAGGGCTCTGGCGCACACAGGCCTCCCAGGGCTCTTTACAAGTGGCTGGTCAACCTTCTGCTCGCTCCACTGCCCGTGCAGACAGCCCCTTCTACATGTCCTTTCTCTGCTGGGCCTGCAGTGTCCTCCTGGGGGTCCTGACGTGGGAAGTGGCTGTGGTTGCTTTCCTCACTCCTGCAGAGTGCAGGACTCTGAGGGTCTCTATTTAGTGGGTCACCAGGTGTTAAACTATGCCTTGCCCTCTCACCAAGCAGCCTCTCTTGACCCTGAGTCCCCAAGACCCAAACTGAAGCAAAACCATCAGGAAAACAGTATAATCCTGGTGTTGAGAGCAGAGCAGATACCTGATTGCACACCGAAACCTGTCCTCCCTCGGCATAGGCCCCATTATGTGGAGACAAGGAGAAAGATTGGCAGGTGGGTGCTCATGGAGGACAAGATGAGCTACCCCACCCTGCAACCAATAGTTCTAGCACCCTGGGGCTCATTCAAGATGACAGACATTCCTGTAGGACAAAGATGCATCTCCCACCTACCAGACACCACAAGAACCAAGTGTTTCCATGAAAGGAGTCAGCCCCTCCTCCTTCTGCGATCCAGCCAAATCCTGCCACAGTGTGCAAAGCCCCCTCGCTTCCCTCCCCACAAAGTGCCACAGGAGCCAGGCGAATTCCACAGCAATCCCTGAGGCCAAGAGCCGCTGGCCCATTGGCTCGGCAGAGGCTGGACCAGGCTCACAGAACCACTAAAAATGGCTATCGGTCCTGTCCTACCCAAAGAGGCATGGGCTGACATTCTTGCCATAGTTGAAAGAGCTCCAGGGCTGGCTTCCTCTGCAGCTGCTCTCCACCAGCCGCCGGGCATTCCTCACAGCCAGAAGAAAGCAGTGCTTTCGCTGCAGAGAGGCGTGTGGGGGACACCAGGGGCCACTGCTGTGGAAGGACTGGCACCTCGTGTTCCATGGGGCAGGGCTTGGTGTGAACACACAATCCATCCTCGCAAATAGCCGTCCTCTCAGCCTGGCGTGAGGGAGGGAGACGGAGCCAGTACTTGTGAGCTGTCACATCCCATGACACAGGGCCCTGCAGCCTAGCCCCAGAACTCGCACCTCCACAACTCAGGAAAATAAAAACGATGGACTAGAAGCGTTTTCCTCGTGGGAGAAGCACGTGGCGCCCACCCACCCACCCCACTATGATAGGCCCCTTATTGACAGGTGGTTCATTCCCAGCCAGAGAACCAAAAAACTGATGCCAAGCAAAACTGTCAGGTACCCAAGGACCCCAAGCTGTCGTGTTGTCCATTCTAAGGGTCCATGCCACCCACCACACCAAGACTAAGAAAGCAGAATCTTGGTATGCACAAAGATTTTTTTAAGATTTATTTATTTATGCATACAAGAGCTGGGGTACGGGCCAGAGGTGCAGGAGGTGAGAGGATTCACCAGAGACAGAGTGGGGAGCAGAACAGGCAGACAGACTGAAACACACTGCTGAGAGGAGCAGTGGGCCAGGCAGGAGAGGTCTGCTGTGCCATGTGGGCCCCCTCCCTGGCCGAGGATTGAACTTGTGCTGCTGTGCAGCAAATGCTTCACAGTGCGGCGCTCAGCCCTCTGCGCCACTAGGGAGACCCTGCACAAAGATTTTTATCTGGTGAGAAATTCAAAGGACACAGAGAGAGAAAAGAGAAAGGAATTCAAATAAAAGATTCCCCATGAAACTCCAAAATCAACCATCCCCTTATGGGCAAAAGCCCAGCCAAACAGGCTGGGCCCAGAGCAGGGCAGCTGAGACCCAGAAACAAAGCTGCCAGGAGAATGAGTCCAAGACACAAACTGGCCGGAACCACAGCAAGGGCTTAGGCAGTTCCCGCAGAGCCCATAAGGAGGGTCAGAGTGTACCGTACACGTTGAATCCACCAGAGGGTCAGGGTGACCTCTAAGGAGGTCACCGACAGGGTGCTCAAGCCAGGAACAAGGACCTAGAGCAGCCTGCGCACAAGACCTTCACACTAATACACAGCAGCCTCCCTCTTCTCCTTCTTGCAGCGCCCCAATCAGGAAGTCCAGCTCATGGCATGGGACGTATGGCCCAAGGCATCTGAGCTGTGGGTGGCATGGAAGTAGGGGTGGGGGAGACAGAGCCCTTTGCCATGATGACAGCAAAGCTCTCCCTCCTGCCCCGGGGGTTGTGCCCCCTTCCCAGAGCCCAGATGCCTGGCTGCCGCCCCAGCAGCACATGATGCTTCCCGGGCTGCCCCCGAAGCCATACAGTGTCTGCCTTCCTCCCAGACGCCCACTCCTGCAGCACCAGGGCACTGGGTGACAAGGTGGAGGCCCCCGTGCTATGAGGAAGCCCAGATCCCACGAGAATGTCCCCGCCAGGCCCCAGATCTTCAGAAGAATACGAGGTGATCCAAGCCCCGGCTTTGGGAGGTGAGTCTTCCCACAGGCCCTGCCTGAACTCCCCACTCCTCAGCGCAGTCTGCAGTGAGACGGGTTATTCGGGGCCGTGAGCTGTGCGCTGGGCAGTGGTCAACAGCAGCTGTGTCTTGTGTCCCGCAGGTGTCCCACGCCGTCCCACGCACTCCCCGGCTGAGTCCTGAGCGGCCACTGTGTGAGAAGCCCTGGGCAACGACACAGAAGCAGAGAACAGAGTCCACACCCTTCCCCCCACGGGGGCCAGAGCAGAGAAGGCGGCAAACCTACAACCAACCCCCACGCCCCAAGCCTGAGTGCCAGGAGAGATGTGCTCCACGCCCTGTGCCCATGTCCAGGGCCCATGTCCAGGGCAGGGCCCTCTGCAGCCAGGCGAGGCTCGGGTCAGCCAGCCTAATTCCTGGGCCCAGTCCCTGGCTCTCCAGAGATGTGAGCCACAGAGGCTGTTAAGCAGAAGCCGGTAGCAGGCCCAGGGCAGGAGAGGAGCAGTCTGCAAACAGGGGCGTCCTGGGCCCAAAGACCAGGGTGCAGGCAGGAGCCCTGCCAGGCCTTCCTCTCCGGGACCCCAAAATTATCCTGTCACTTGGAGCTACTGTAAACATTATGAAGCGAAGGAATCTCTCTGAAGTTTACACCGCGCCTACCCGCAGAAAGGAACTCCAGCCAAAACACTCTTCACAGGGCAACTGTGATATAGTCGGCAGGCATCTGGCCCTTTGCAGGGTTGGCTTGGATTTTGCTATATTTGGGGTCTGTGAGGAGGCCGGGCTGTGCAGCTTGGGGTGGGGAGGTGCTGTAGCAGAGGGGAGGTTGGGGCCTGGGGGCCACAGACACCCCCTCACCTTCTGTCTCAGGCCAGGGCACACCTGGGCACTGCACTTTGATGTGCCTGCGGACGGGCCCTCAGCTCAGTGAGCCTGTTAGAAGTGACTCTTACTTTGCCTTTTATCAGAGACCAGAGGAAGGAGTTGAAAGCCAGGAGTCTGGGGTTTTCAAAAGAACCTGCAAGACTGGGGAGGGAAAGAAAAACAGCCCCAAGCCTTGAAAGGCAGCAGACAAATGTCTAAAGTCTCCGGGCCTGGAGGCTGGCATTTCCCGCCTGTGATGTGGGGCTCTGTGGAAAGCTGCTGGGTTAGCAGCTTGGAGCCGACAGCTCTGGGGCATTCCTGTGGGGTTTGGGCTGTGCTTTCATTTGGGTCCTATTAGAAAGCTAATTATGAAACCAAAGGGCAGGTGCTCCCTCCTGCATGGAATCACCGTCAGGCAGGCCTCCACCCAGCCTCCCTCACAGGACTCTCAGGTGAGGAGAGATGCCTCTGCATGGGTGACAATGAACATGAGGGCAGAAAGTTGTGCAGACCGCCCCACAGCGGGAGGTCCCCAGCTGGCAGAACCTGGCTACCCCCCTCTATCCGTCCCTCAGAGAGAAGCCCCCCAGGCTGCAGGCAGCTGTGCTGCTGTGGCCATCTGAGTCTCACTGCTATTTGCCTTGAAGCTGCCTTTCTGCCTGGTCTGCGAGGAAAGAGACACTGTAGGCAGCCACCGTGTCACAGCAAAGCCCTGGGTTAGCCCGCAGCCCCGGGTGCTGGAGCTGACACATGTGGGGTGGCGTGACCGCTACTGGCAGGTGAGCTGTGGTTTAAGGCCACACCAAGCACCCCAAGGCCAAGCACCACTGAGCATTGGGGAGATGTGACTCCAACTGTGCTTCCCTCAGGGAGCCATGGCCCACGGGCTGAAGTGGGGGAGCACGAGGCCAGCAGGGAGCACGAGGCCAGCAGGGAAGAAGCCAGAAATTAACCACAGAGAAATCGCAGGAGCTAAGCTGACCCTTTGGAAATGCTGTTGGAGCGAGACCCCACCCAGTCATCAGGAATCTGGAAAACCTCTGCCGGCCTCTGGAATCTGGAGGACAGCAGCATGGCCTAGGAGTCCAGCAGCCAGTCAGGTCCCCTCAGAGGGTGGCATGGGGAGCAGTAGGTGGAGGGGCAGTAAGGCAGGCCCACCACGGTGACACCCAGGGTCTCTGGAACGACACTGCACATGACCCGCGTCTCCCGACCTCCCTGGGTTAGGCAGCCCCTGCAGTCCCACAGGACATTGATAGGAGGCTGTGCTGGCAGGGGAGCCTCAAGGGACAATCCCAGGAGACTGAGGACATGTCCATCGCCCATTCTGCTCTGTTCAGACCTGACCCGCTTCCCCATCAAAGGCCCCTCAGTCCTTTGATGTTGGTGCAGAGAGCACGTGGCTGCCTGAAGGGGACGGAGTTTCCACACCAACAGAGCTCAAGCACCCCCTGACCGAAATGCTGATCCAAGTCAGGGACCCAAAGCGCTGCAATTCTAACCGGTGATCCTGATGACCCAGTCCAGGAGCTACCTGATGGTCCCCAATCTGGGGCTAGTGGCACGTGCAAAAATACCATTCTCCACGAGGTACTTCAGGCTGTAGCGTTGAAAGCACCAGCACAGGTGCCTGTGTCCACAGTAAGTGCCAGCCTCTCGTGACCGTCCCTGAACCCTCAGCCTATTAATGACACTGCATTGTTAGAAGCCAGAGTAGCAAATGTCACCAGCTCTTCCGAGGAAAAAAAGTGTTGATCAGATTTTTCACTGTGCCATTTCAGGCATTTTTTTTTAAGTGCCAGCACTCACTTGCAACAATGTATGTGATAACCATCTGCCCAATTGAAGAGCACAGCCGTGACCGCGGGTCCCTTTTGGTCTGCACAGGACAGCAGCACACAATCGCTTAGCAAGCTGGGCGCAGGTAGCGGAAGCCCACCCCCTCACCCAGTCCTCACCCCACCGCCACTGGAGACGCTGTGTGAGCTTTTCAGGCAGCTCAGATAAGAAGGGATGTGGTCGCTGCTTTGGAGATTATCGAGGGAAACAAACTGAATGAAAAGTAAACACTCAGGCTATTTCCTCGAAAAAGACTCTTCTCTGCGTGGGCAGGCCCCCAGATCATCGCACAACCCCGAAGCTTCTGGCTTCCTCTCGCTCCCTGCCATTTCTGCATGCTCTCAGCAGTCCTTTAAAAGGAATGGTTTCCCTTTCCCAGAGCTCGCCACCAAGAACAGGAAACAGCGGGAAGAGGAACTCTCCTACTCAGAGAACTCGAACTCTGCCAGGAACCGCGCTCCTGACCTCGTCCCAGGCTTACGACCAAGTTTCCGGGGTCACTCACCTCGTACTGACTTTGTGCAGCAAAGCGGAAGCAGGGGTCGCCCACCCACCCAGCTGGTGTTCACGGAGCACCTGCAGAGGCTCGACGCTGCTCACGCACCAGCCCTCATCAGCCGCAGGAGGGACTGTGCTCGGGGAGCTTCCACGGGCTATGAGGTGGGTGTCGGGAGGGCACATGCCCCCCGCTACAAAGGACCAGGACGCAGAGGGGATACGCAGGGCCACCACCCAAAGGATGCCCAGGAGTCCACGTGGAACCTGGAGGTTGCCCTGAGCAGGACCCTCTACCCCAGCGAGGGCAGGACTGGTGAGAGCTGGTGAGGCTAAAGGGCCAGAAGTGTGAGATGTTGGGGTCAGGGAAGAGGGTCTGTTGGCTCAGGCCACGCTAACAAGCACCATACACCAGAAATAGCAATTTTCCCCGGTGCTGGTGGCTAGGAGCCTGGCAGCCGGCCCAGCAGGGTCAATGCTGGTGAGGACTCTCCTTGAGCTTGCAATTGGCACTTTCCTGTGGTGTGATCATGTGGGAGCAAGAGCCCTGGTCGCCTCTTAAGTGAAGGCACCGGTCCCGTCACTGGAGCACCACTGCATAACCTCACCCGCCTCCCGAAGGTCCAGCTCCTGGTCCCGTTGTGCTGAAGATTAGGGCTTCAGCATGGAGTTTAGAGGGGATGGGAGCACAATTCCTTCTAGAGCAGGGGAAAACTTGGCATTTGGAGCGATGTCTCCAAAGTGAGTTGAGAGAATGGCAGTGAGTAAGCGGGGTGTCCAGAAGACCTGCCAGAGACTTGTAGCCCTGTGCTAGAGCCGGGGTTTGTCGGATGGAGCAAACGTCTTACACAGGGACCAGACACAAATTCTCCCTCAGGGAACATGCCAGGGTCCTGGCAGATGAATGGTGGGACCATTTGCTAGGTGTACCAGGTTATAGGAAAACCCAGAAATGGGGGGGTTGGGGAAACCACTGCTTCTCCAACCTCAAAGGCCAATAAGGGGGTGTTAGGACAAGCATACCCGGGAGCCAGTGCCCCAGGGGAGATCAGGAGTTTGGGCGTGGTGGGGCAGGGCAGGAGCCCCATCACAGCACGTAACAGCCTTAGAGATGAACCACCCAAAGACTTTAAACCTCCAAGCTCAGTGGAGAACACAGATGCTCTGGTGCACGAAGGGCCTCTGGGGACCCCTGAGACCATCCTGCCCAGTGCGTGGTGACCACAGTGGAAGTGCTCCCAGGGGGCTGGCCTGCCTCTCTAGGGATCTTCTATTTCTGTCCCCAGCCCTGAACCCACAAATGAGATGCTGCATCATGCTGGCCAGAACTGGAAGGACAGAGCTGGAAGGGGAGACCTGCTCCCAGACGAGATGAACAGATTCAAGAGTGCAGGCAAGCTAATCCTCCACCGCTGTGTGCAGATGCAGCCTGCTTCTACACCACAGAGAGGAGTTGGTTAGTAAAATAGATATAGGTCATGCACGCATGCACTAGGGGTTCTGTATCTTTAAACCCAAAGCAATCTTCGGGGGTGGGGGGGGGGGCTGTTTTCCTTTTGCTTTTTTTTTTTTCTCATACAAAGTTCAAGTTGAGAAAGACCTTTTGGGATGGAACAGTTGCATAAGCGTGGGATTAGCTGTGCTTAATTATAAATAAAGGAAAGAGAACGAGTAGAGAAAGTCTACTGTATACAACACCTCTCCTGACCCCTGCTCCCATCTTTAAGGCTCAGCTGAAACCCAGTTTCCCTATTTTTTATTTCAGGCTTCCTTGATTTTCTGTCATGCCCACTGCAGCATGGCTCTCAGCCTGCACGGCTCTGGCCCGAAAGGATCACCTGCACCCAACGTTCTGTTTTATGTCGTTATTGTTGGAAGCAGGTCAGGCATGTATTAGGACTCAGAGGACGCTTGCTGACTAGACGTGCCAGGACTGTCTGCACCAGCCCCCAGGGAGCTAAGCTCACGACCACCCTGAACTCTGGGCACTGTTGCCACATTTCCAGAAGACTAAACCATGGCCCCGAGACACGGACCAAGCCGTTCTCCTAGTCTTCGGCTGCATGCAGCCCCACAAAACCTCCAAGCCCAGTGGAAAACAAAGATGTTCTGGTGCATGCAGGGCCTCTGGGGACCCCTGAGACCATCCTGCCTGCCTACCCTCGGGTTGTTCCACAGGTACCTCAGAGGAGGTCCATGTTGAAACCAGACTTCTTCTCTGGGTTCCTGCACTTGCTGGAATGCTCCCTAGAAAGCAGAGAGCCAGCATCAGTGTTTCTGCATGCTTCACCTGGTGTCACCACCTGGGTGGTATAGCCACCACATCCTTTCCCCAGCCCTGTGCTATGGGCCCCAGGACAGGGCCGAGGCTCTAGAGCAGACCTCAGCTCTCTCCCTCCCATTTTGGGTCTGGAAGGAAATTCCCGATCCCATGGGGTCTTCAACCCTAGCCTCTCCATACACAGACTGAGGCAGAATAGCCACTGACCCACCTATGAGTTGTCTCGTTGTTGTTCTGAGCGCAAGCAAAGATCTCAGCACCTCACGAGAATGGAAAACCTGTGACTCCAGGCTCACGTGTAGAACCTGGACACAGAAAGAGGGTTGGATTATGATCCAGAGTTGTCTGAGCAGTTGCCAGAAACAGAATGATGTCCAAGAGCAAAGGTAAGGAAGGCCGTCAGCTCGGGAGACGCGGGTCTCCAGCTCAGCCCACCTGGTGAGGGGTCCTTCACGGTGTGGCTGCTCACATCCAGCACATGCACCTGCAGGCCCCTCACCTGTCTGACATGCCACCCAGGAAGCTGCCTGCCTCCGAAACTCCCCAAAAAAGAACTAAACAGAAAAAGGGAAACTAAAGGCTGATTGCCTGTCTTAAAAGGTATCTTTTCCCTTTTGTTTTCTGTCTCAATAAACTTGCCATGTGCTGATGAATAGGAACATTTGCTGAATTCTTTCTTCGGAGCCCCATGCTCCAAACCCCATCATCTGCACCCCAACAAAAGCATTGGCAATTTCTTTTAAATTGTTTTTAGGTCAGCCAGTGGAATTAACTAGTAGGTAGAACAGTCTCCATGAAAATTTCTTCTGGTGCTTCTGATACGTTATCCTCTGATGATGACATGTCACATGTCAATCAATATACATAGTCGTCCGTGTCCAAACCAAGCTTAGAGGTGTTCCTTTTCGTGGAAACTGAAGTTGCCGCTGTGGAGGGAACAGGGTCTGCCAGATACCGACATCCCTGGACCCAGCGCCAGCTGCCCAGCCCTGAGGTGCATGCAGCTAAGTGATCATGCGCACCCCTGCCCTCCAGCCCCGCACTGCTTCTCTGTCACCTGGACTCTGGGAAGCTTCTGGGGAATTCTGCTGTAAACCCAGGAGCTTCATGTCTCTGCACTTGGGCCTGAGCAGTGGACACTGGAGGTGTCTGGGATGTTATCAACTCAACGTCAGCAGCCACGTTGGACTGCGACCCATTTCCCTGCCACTCAAAGCCAGGTCAAATGAATAAGAACTTGTAGGATATATTTTCTGCTAGTTTTTCTGTCTATCAGTTACATTCTCTCAACTCTATGTAAATAAGAAACTCGCAGTTTGCAGTTTTAAGTGATCAGAAAATGCTCTAAAAGATAATTCATCTAAGTTTAAGCTCCACGGACCTACCCCACAGGTCGTCATGTGAGCATTCTGTGCCGAAGGCGTAGCATGCAGTTGTACTCTTCACAGATCCGGGCCCCTCACTGACACAGGCTGGCCTGCCCGGCCCCCCACCACCTCCCTCCTATGGGGATTCTAGCAGCTTCTAACCCTGGAACCGGTGGGGCTGTGTAGACCGGAAGGTGTTGTAGACACCTTCCCTGGATATGCTCTAAATGAATAAGAGGCATAGGAAACAAATTCGAGTGAACTAAAGCTTTAAAAATATTTATCCTTTAATTTGGAATGTCCTTCACAAAAACACTAGTAGCGATTTGGCGGCTAGTTCTCTTGCAGCAGCGAGCATTACCAGTGAGGTGTCAGGGCATCTGCAGCCGCTGTCCTCGGGACGTTGGCTAGGCTCTGTGCCTGGCGGTCAGTGGCACCCTGCAGGCAGAAATGCTCCAGTGCGGTGAGAAGCTCGTAAAAGTAAAGATGCGAGGTTTCCTCATACAGGTTCACAACCCCAGAATGGTATCCACAGGCTGCTTAAACATTTGTGCCCCCAGAATTAAGAAATCCCTGAGTGACCTTTTCAAACTTCAGACCAAGCGATAAGTCATTTTTTCGGGGTTTCACCCAACACCCTTCCCTCTGAGGGAAAACCACAAAGCTCCCACCACAATTTAGCCATAAAACAAGCACTCTGGACCTCCCTGGTGGCGCAGTGGGTTAAGCAATGCACTATGAAGCGGATCGCAACTCCTGCAGCACGAGTTCGATCCCTGCTGCCGGCCAGGGAGGGGACCCACATGGCGCAGCAGACCTCTCCTGCCTCGCCCGCTGCTCCCCTCAGCAGTGTATTTCAGTCAGTCTCCCTGTTCTGCTCCCCGCTCTGTCTCTGGTGAATCCTCTCACCGCCCTGGACTCTGGCCTACACCCCAGCTCTTGTATGTATAAATAAATAAATCTTTAAAAAAAAAAAAAAGCAAGCACTATGTCCCTCCCCGCGTCTATCTCTGCCAGGGTCTCCCCAGCACCAGCTCATGACCATTCGCTGGGACCCTCTGTGAATCGTCCTCACAGGGCCCCATCCCCTCTGTGTGGCATTCAACCACTCTGCTTCTTCCAAAAGCCCCAAGGACTGCAGAATTATCTAGAAAATAAATTCCCACGAAGGGATCCAGGGCTGCACAGTTGCTGGTACAAGTTATTTTCTTGATATCGGAGCCCCCAAAGCCAGACCCTGTTCACGCATGACCTGGGGGCCGCACAGACTTCCTGCAGCACCCCCTTCACATCTGTAGCCCAAGGATGATTAGACCCAGAGGTGTCCGGACCAGCCGTGATGTGGGTTATGAAATGCCATCAAAGGCACCCAGGTCCGTTCTCTCTCAAAAGCTAAATAGGAATGGAGAAGAAATAACTACAAGCTGCTCTTGCAATGTTTCCATGACCAAAACAGGATTTGTAAATCTCTGAATTGGAGCAGGCCAGCCCGGCCCCCTGAGTCATGCCTAGAGAGAATTATTTATAGCCCAGAATGTTTTGTTTATGCACTTGCCCATTTCCTGGGCTGAGTCCTTCCTCCACCTGCACAGTAAAAGTGGCTCATCAAAACAGCAGAATTATTTCTTCCTTTCCAACTTTCCCTGAAAACACAAAGAAGAGGAAAGGCCGAATACAAAAGATGTTTTAACCAAAGAGTCTTTCCTCTCCAACTAAAAACTTATCCAAATGTTGCTTCCTTAAACCCCAGAAGAAAAAAAGACCAGAAGTCCTTTGTGTCACTATTAGAGACAAAGTACTGCATTGCACACTCTGTCATCCCCAAGACTCCAGTTTCTCAAAGCTGCCAGGGGTCCTCTGGGAGGTGTGTGAGAATTTAGAGCCCACCCCAGCCCATCAGCTCGGACTGCCTTCACTGTTGTGCATTGAGTAATCAAGAACAGCTTCTGCTGACACACGAGTTTGAAAGGCAGAGGACTGGAAGGTCAAGGGGACACTCAGGCCCTCAGCCGACCTCACTCTTCTCTCCCATTCTTCTGCAGGACAATCAGCACAGGAGAACCGCTGAGCGGCTCCCAGTCCAGCAAGAGCGTCAGCCTGGAAGAGTCCCCAGCTCCTCCTTCAAATGGTTGCGATCTGTGCACAGAGAAGGGCCCGAGGCAGTGCGAGGAGGGAGGAGTGGCGTTGAGGTGCCCAACAGCAGTGGAATTGCCACACGAAGGGCAGCCACAGAGCATACAAAGCAGATTGCATAGGGCTGGGCCAGGCAGTGTTCTGAGAGCTTGATGGTGAACTCTGGGTGCACAAGGAGTGAGGTTGAGGGGCACCAAGTGTAGGGGTGACGTTGGCCAGATTACTGCAGACTGATGAAGGGGGAGCTGGGAATTGTGGGCCTTGATCACTAGGTTTGAGAGATCATCGAACCGCTTCACACCTGAACTGAAAGCCACGTCCACATGGGAAGAGAACTTCCCATATAAGAGAGTTGGTGGGAATGGAAACCAGGCTCTGCCGTTTTTGTGGAGCTGGTTGACATGGTGCCGTCCACGTCCTGTATCCACAGGTCCCACACCCGCAGATTGAAAATGCATGCCACGTAGTCAGGCCCATGTGGCTGCGTCTGTATGAACTTGGTGCCTGTTCCCTAAATAATATAGCATAACAGCTCGTTATATATTTATATTGCATTGGGTGTTATAAGTAATCTAGAGGTCATTTAAAGTACTTGGGAGGATGTACATACAGCACCATTTGCTATAAGGGACTTGAGCAGCCATTAATTTTCATATCTGGTAGGGGGGGATCCTGGAAACAAGCCCCCCATATCACAGATGACTATGTATATATGATAATAGGTAGATTATAAATATAGATACATGTATGTGTTCTAACAAAAGAGATCCTCTCATGTGAAGATCTTGAACTTGGCCTTAAATGAAACAAACTTAAATATTACACGAAGATGAAACAAATTTCCAGAGATCAAAGTGCTTAAAGCACACGTGTTGGTATTTTCTCAGCTATTAATACGCTGTTTTATGAATAACTAGAAATATTCTTTGAACCAAACCAGATTTGGAGCAACGTCACAGACCAGAGATCAGAACCACGCCCAGTGGCTATAGGCTTGCTGTCCTCCACAGCACGGGTGATGAGAACTCCTGCTCTTCAGGGAACTCTGAGGCCCTTCCGGGAAGCCGCCCAGGGGGCGACAGTAGACAAATGCTCCAGTGTTGATGGAAAAGCAGGTTTGGCGCCAACAGCGTCCTGCCTGTGGACACCCACTAGGCCCCTGACCACAGAAGGTGGTGTGACCACTGCCTCCCACTGCTTAAGCAAACTGTACAAATGCCTGCCGGACGGACAAACAGCCTGGAGACCTGGGCTCAGCAGCCTTCTCACGACACTGCAGGAAGCAGACGAGGCTGTGGTTTACTAAAATCTAACAACCCCCAGGACGTGAGATTTATTTTGTTAAGACTATCCAGATGCTTTTGCTCCCCTCACTTTCAAACCATATTTAGTGTATCTTCTGTGAATGGAAATTCAGCTTGGCTAGCTGTGACACAGGGGCTTGAGACAGTGTGATTTCCAGAACTTCTGCAGCAGGACACTGGTTAAAAATGATTTCTGACCTTCTCCCTGCATTTTCATGTGCACACCACATGTACCATACAAACACACATGCACACATTCACACACTTCACATCCACGCTACACCCATGCATACATACCCCCTGCAGGTACACCCACTCTGCAGTAGAGTCATCAGGAGGGGGAGCTCAGGGGTGTGCCTTTTCCCAGCTACCCCCCAAGCGTGAGAGCCACGGCTTCCAGAGTCGTGGTGTTTAACTCCCGTGGGCCGATGGGCTGATGGGCCGGTGCTCTCTCACAGTAGCGGCGAGGCTGGTGACCTGGGAATGTTCACTGCGAGCCTCCACTAAGCAGCTTTGCAAACGTTCAGGACCCGTTCATCTCACTAGATGCCTGTGATTCTTAATGAGAAACTCATGTAGCTAAACATGGGGATTCAGGAAGCAAGGCAAATGCCAGCAGGGCAGCCAGGAGGTCAGGCACCTCCTCCGGATGGTGAGCTCACCTGGGCTGAGTGCCAGCGAGGACTCTGCAAGAGCTATCAGGGCTGAACAGCCCGGGCACGGCCTCTCCCCGCCCCCTCAGGACAAAATGCTAATGAGGGTGATGTAATGAAACTCCCTCAGACAAGACCCCTCCACCCCCTGTCTCCACGGTCTCCCCAACACCAGTATATCTAGAGGGACACAGTCTCCACACTGGGAATAAGGTGACAGCTCCCTGGTGGTGGGGGGGAAGCAGGGCCTGCATCCTCTCTCCTCTGCAGACTGCCTGGCAGGGCAGAGGCACGAAGATTGTGGTGCCTGGTCTAGGAGCTGGGCTGGGGGCTGCAGATCTCCTTGCCCCAGGCACTGCCCAAAGAGCTGCTGTTCTGGAGCAATTCTGCACCCTCTTGCCACGGGAAGGAAACTTCAGCTTCCTCTGGGAGCACCAAGGGTCATCTTGCGGCGGGGGTTTCTTCCAGGGCTGCCATCTCTCCCTCAGCCCTCAGCACTCTGGACGGATCAGTAGTCAAGGCCTCTGAGAAACAGCGTCAGCGACTAACTTTTTTGCTTTTTTCACACCGTCTCTTCTGTTCACCTTTCTTTTACAAATACTGATGTTTCAGATCATGTACCTCAGGGGAGCAATAGGTTCCTCATCTATCTTTTTATATGTATGATAAGATGGTGGCAGTTTCCAGGAATAATTTGAATAGGACCTTTTTATTATATTGCATTATCCAGTTGCTGGCATTTAAAAAACAAAATTACATTTTGTAAATGTGGCTGGAACCCAGCTATGTAATCAAACTACCTTAATTCAACTGGTTATCTTGGATTTTTTTTATATGTAAATAACTGAAATTGTGTTTCTTCCCTTTAAATGTTGATATGTCTCCTTTTTCCCCTGTTTTTGCTGGGATCTCTTAAACCATGTTGAATGTCTGTATCTGTAGGAGGCACACAGTATTTTTTCTGACAATAATGAAAATGCTTTCAGAATGTCATTAAATGTAATACTTAATAGATGTCTATTTTACACACTTTTAAAAAATTTTTATCTCTCTAAGACCAAAATGAAAATAACCTGCACATAACCTCACAGAGAAGTTTCAAATACATAAAGACTGAGTACTGGGGGTGCTAAGAATCACTCTGATAGATGGGTTTCTCGATCATTGTGCAAAGTACTGGCCATTCTGTAGGGGACCCTAA
Organism: Galemys pyrenaicus; assembly: GCA_019455555.1. NCBI lineage: Eukaryota > Metazoa > Chordata > Mammalia > Eulipotyphla > Talpidae > Galemys > Galemys pyrenaicus. The sequence continues at coordinate 4,178,438 of JAGFMF010011576.1, forward strand.
GTGTCAGTGTCTTTGAGATATTTCTTTCCTGGGTCATTTTCTCCAGCCAAGAATCCCTAGTCTCTCTCACAGGACACATAGGGTCCTGGCCCCCCAGTATCTAGACACCAAGCAGGCATGGAGAAGTTCTCTCCCTGTGTGAATTCTCTCCTCTCTCCCACCCCGGATCTGGGGTCCAGAGCCCAGAGCCCTTTCATTCCATTTCTGCACAAAACAAAGCCCCAGCACCGGGGTTGGGGGGGAAGGGCGAGGGGGGTCATCCGACCATATTCATAAGAGAAGTTAAAGAATCATTTTCTTTTGTTCTATCTAATTTTGTCTCTACCTTTGCAGAATTGTATGCAATCCTTTCTCTTATTAGTTCCCTAAGAAACATTTAGACTCTCCCTGTAAGATCCCACAAGTCTACAACGCTGTGAGAAGCCTTCCTTTAAAAAAAAAAAAAAAGGATTTATTTATGCATACAAGAACTGGGTGGGGTGCAGGCCAGAGACAGAGTGGAGCGCAGAACAGGCAGATGGAAGGAAATACATTGCTGAGGGGAGCAGTAGGCGAGGCAGAAGAGGTCTGCTGGGCCATATGGGTCACCTCCCTGGCCAGGGATCAAACTCGTGCTGCAGCGACTGTGGATAGCTTTCATAATGTTGTGATTTAACCTCTTAAGCCACCAGGGAGGTCCCTGAGAAGCCTTTCTTTAAGGCATGAGCAGATTTTACATGTTTGACTGTAATTTCCATTTCGTCTATCATTTTTGATAGATTTAGAACTCTGATACTTTTTTTTTAAAAGATTTTATTTATTTATGAAAATAAGGGCTGGGGTACAGTCCAGAGGCACAGGGGGTGAGAGGATTCACCAGAGACAGAGTGGGGAGCAGAACAGGCAGATCAACTGAAATGCACTGCTGAGGGGAGCAGTGGGTGAGGCAGGAGAGGTCTGCTGTGCCATGTGAGACCCCTCCCCGGCCAGGCATCAAACTCACTCATGTTGCAGTGGCTGAAGAAGCCCCACAGCGCAGTGCTCAACCCTTTGTGCCACCAGGGACCCGGCCCAGAACTCTGATTCTTGATGCAGTTTGATTGACTCTGTTTTTTGAGAAAAATCATTTATTGAGATTTCCAAGTTTACTGGTATAAAGTAAATATGAAAACCTCTTATTGCTAAACTTATCTCCAACGCGTGTCCTCCTCTTTCCTCTGCAGCAGGCTTGCAGGCGTGCATGTGCTCTGGTGAGAAAGGCAATGTTCGAGAGTCAGACTGGGTCCTAGATTCTGTACTTCCCTCATTTGCCACCCTGGCTCCATAACAGTCTTTCTGCTAAACAGTCTCTCCTGTCTCTTCACTTCCAAGTACATTGGCTTTATTTTATATATTTATATATATATAATTTTATGTATTATTTACATTAGTCTTCGTTTTTGTACAGTTTTGTATGTTTGCTCGTCTCGTGTATAGGTCCGTGAAATTCCCACCACCAATCCACTGGTGCACCATCACCATAGCCCCTTGTGCTCTACCCACCCCTGTTCAGATCCTGCTCCCTCCTCTCTCCCTGCAGATTATCTCTAGTTTATAGTTGCCTGTTGATTTTGATTTTTACTTTACTACAATTACTTTATTTCCCCCTGATTCCCTATTTGGGTTCTTTACACCCTTCCTATAAATGAAACCATCTGGCATTTTTCCTTTTCTTTCTGGCTCATTTCACTGAGCATGTTCCCTTCCAGCTCCATCCATGTTTCTGCAAATGGCATGAGTCTATCTTTTTTGATTACTGAGTCATATTCCATTGTGTATATGTACCACCTCTTCTTGATCCAGTCATCTATTTTTAGGCATTTGGGTTGCTTCCACAGCTTACCTATCGTAAATAGCGCTTTAGCTTTTATCTCCTTCCTTATGAAAATTCAACCTTTTGAGAGGAACTTAGCCAGATGGCAGTTTCTCTTCTGGTTCTTCTCTTACCAAAATTGGTTTCGATTCAAACCAAGAGTCGCAGTAGAGGACATCATAACTACAAAGTTCTTTTGGGATAGAACACAGTCTAAGAGACCCAGCTCTGAGATGTACCAGGCAGGCCAGCAGTCCTTACTCAGTCCCAACTCAGTTTACAGTCAGGTCAGCACCAGGTAGTCCCAGTGACCCAGAACAAACTGAAAGCCCCGGACAGGAGCCCTGAAGGTCAAGTGGAGGCAGGAGGGCTGGAGCAAGGGCAGCTGCCTCTGCTGCACTGCTTCCCATGCTCAAGGGCAGCTGGTACAGGCTGGAGAGGCCCGCGCCTATCCTGATAGGCTCCTCTCTATCTCCAAGCTCTTGGGGTTGCTGATCCTTTCGAGAGCACTGTCCAAAATCTGGTATTCCACAGTATCTTGCAATGCAAACAATGTGAGATTGATTTAGGAGCTAGACTGTATTTTATGGGAAATGCAATCAGCCTCTTCTCCCTTCCCCTCCGGTTTGTGCACCCTCACACCTCCTAAACGCCATGATTTATGGCCTTCTCCTTCATCTCTGGTTTATCATGGTCCTCAGCCGTGGTCATTCTGTCCTTGACTTTTTCTCTGGAAGGGCTCTTAGGTGGTTATCACATGTCTTAATGCCCAGACAGCCCTGTAGACCTGAAAGCCACCCAGAGCATAATCACTGGACCCAGTTTCCTCCCTCTGCCCCATATTCATCCTGTCTGTCTTGCAAGACTGTGTGCCTCCACGTTTTACAGCCAGTTCTTCATTATGCTGAGTATCCATCAGCCCAGTTGCTGAACAATGTTACACAATTGTGGAGCCACAAGAAGTCAGCAGCTTCATATCTGTCTCAATAAACTTGGCTGTCTTAAGCACTTTCTCACTCCGTTGCTCCATTAGGATTGCTTAAACAGCCTGGGTCTACGCTGCAGATATAACACACAATCTAATAATTGCATTTGCATATGCTGGCATTGGGAACCCTCAGACACGACCTGACCAAAGAAACCTGAGACTTCTTTTTGGCAACAGGTGGGAAGAACTGTAGCTGTCAGGACACTAGTTAAGTGTAATTTATGGGCTATATCTGCTGCCACCTGGACCTCTTAAAAGTGAGGCCATCTGACAGCTGCTGTAGTCAGTCCCTGTCCAGGTTGCTCAGGCCCTTCTCGGGAGGCAGGCCACACACGTGTCTGTCCTGTCCAGAAGGGCCACACCCGGAGCCAAGGGCAACCAACTCATGACCCTACACAGGAGCAAAGGGGTCTTCAGCACAGACTCGAGCACACAAAAAGTGCACCACATTTGCACACCCCAGCACACAGCAGCATGATCCACAGACACCATGAGGTGGAAAGAAGCAAGTGTAAATCACTGGGTGAATGGATGAACAAAACACGGGCTGTACATAGATGGAAGGAAATTTGACACATGCTGCAATCAAGCTGGATGAACCTTGAAGACATTAGGCTGAGTGAAACAAGCCAGTCACAAAAGGGCAATTATTATAGAATTCCACTCCCACGAGGCCTCTGGCGTCATCAGTTTCCCAGAGACAGAAAGTAGAAAGGTAGGTGTCGTGGGATAGGAAAGGGGATGGGGAGTTAGTGTTCAATGATGACAGTTTCATTCCGAGATGATGAAAAGGTCTGGTCATGGGAACCACTGACACGCTGCACGACAGAGCGAGTACACTGAATGCACTGAACTGTGCACTTGAAACCAGGTACGGGAGAAAATTTCAAAGTATGTTTTAAACATAGAAGAAATAGAAAAATGTGTTGCAGATTCGTAACAAGGATTCCATCTGCCGTAAGTAACGCCTGAGCTCACCCAGTCTCCATGACGCTCAAGCACTGTATACTCCCAAGACCCCACTTTGGTGAATACAGGTGGGTGCTATAGAAATTTGGCACCCAGAGGTCCCTTAGCTGCTATGTCAACGCGTCTATCCTGAACTTGCACATGGCAGTTGTCCCAGGGGTCAAGCTGGGGTATCTCACATGCCCAGTCCAGCCCTCAGTAATGGATCCACATTGGCTCTGCGACAGCGAATCACTGAGGCTCATTTCCGCCCCCTCTCTCGGGACATAAAAACGAAATACTTGCAAGGCGCTCAAGGCGTCTGAGAGTCTCTGAAAGTTACAAGACAACAATGGCACCGCTTAGGCATTGGTTCGCCAAGCCTGAGATGGCATCTCCCTCAGTCCCTTCCTGTCCTTAATGAGGAGGGTCGAGCCCACTAGACCAGCAGGGTGGCTGCGGGCTGTCAGGGGCCAGCACCACAGTGGCTGCCTAGAAACACAGGAAATAAACACATTAGCATCGGGCAGCCTTCCTCACCGTTGGCTGTTGGGGCTTCAGCTTCTTGCAGGTATGTTTGGGTAGCAGACGCAGAACAAGGTGGGCATACTCTCAAGGTGGGCATATGCTCAAGGTGGACATACACTCTCCTGTCTTGTTGACAGGAATCCTTGACTCAGACCTGGATTTGATCACAGTCCTGGAGCTCCGGTGACAAAACATCCCAAAGCAGGTCTGAAAACAGCCATCATGTCCCTTTGCCCGTGAGTCTGCAGTATGGTCAGAGCTCAGCAGGCCAGTGTGTGGTGGTCCCGGGGCCGGAGATGTCACTGGCAATCGGAGGATTGATTGGTGCTGGCTGTCGGCTCGGCACTCTGCGCCGTCAGCTTCTGCTTGCCAACTGGGCTTCCTCCCAGCATGGCAGCTGGAACCAAGGACAGGTCCTGAGAGAGAGAGCAGGAAGAAGCTGTGTCACCTCTTCTAATCCAGCTTCAAAGCCACGCACTAGCTGGCCCACCACTAAAGCCAGCCCACCTCTGGGCAGCAACAGTGCCCCAGAGTTTACAGGCAAGTTCAAAGACCGCTGCTCTTGGACAGTCATTCTTGCTATGGGCTGTCTTCCTGTCACTTAATCTCCTTGCTGTGAGGATGGCATGGCCAGCATAGGTGAACTTTCCAGCATAATGCTTCCCCATCAGCAGCTCTTGACTATTGAGCATGCAACTATAAAGGGGAGGGTTGATGATACTAACTTGTTGCAAAATAGAGCACAGGAAAATTTTGACAGTCATTCAAGTAAGATACCGATTGAAGGAAAAGGATGAGTCTAGAAAGGCCTCTCTTACCCCAGTTTAAGGAGTGTCCTGAGCTTTCCTGATGCTAAGAGAACTACTGCTGTGAGGGACCCCACCAACGTGCCAGGAAAGAAGGGCTCTAAGCTGGAAGAGAGGGTCCAGAAGCCAGGGAAGGGTGGCAGGGAGGGAAGAGAGGAGGGAGGGAGGACGGGAGGAAGGGAGGAGGAATTGAGGAAATGCAGATAGAGACAATGAATCAGGAATCAACTTTTCTCAGCCTCGCATGTTGTGTTCATGATTTTCACACCAGACAACAGCCCAAGGCCCATGAGAATTTGGGGAGGGCCCATCTGTGAGATGCAGCCCTTGATTTACGACTCAGGAATCTAGGTCAGAAGCAGTGTCTAGGCCAGCACTTTAGCTCAAGCTCCCCTGGCTCTGCCTGTTCTGGTCTCCCAATGGCCAACATGGACTCTCCAAGGCCAGGGGGAGTTTTCCTGGGGATCACCCAGAAATAACAGGCTTTTTGGCTGCTGGACTCTGCAGTATGGCCAGCACCCTGGCACTCAGGAACGATACCTAGAAACAGCGCAGAGCTGTGTTCCAAAACCCAGGAAATTTCTGCTCAGGGCCCCACGAGTGTGGCCTCAGAGGAGGCTCAGCTTCCGCCCTGTGCAGCAGGAGTGCGGCATCCACCTCTGGACACGAAGGCCAGGGCTTCCTGCAACGGCAATTCCCCGGACTCACCCCAGGGTCCCGGTGTCCCTCACCACTTTAGCCGCAGGCATTTAAATGAGGACCAAGGGCCAACCTGGACTGACCTAGCCAGAATTCCCAGGGGCGCAGGTAGCTGCCATGCTCATGTTCATGCTTGAGAATGAGGTTATGGCTGGTGCCCTCATAACTCCCTAAGGGAATCAGGCAGCATGACCTTCCGCGCGCCTTACACCTTGCCTTGCCAGACCCCCAGACACCACTGCCACGGTCATTATAGATCTGGAGACTCCGTGCATGGGTCCCCCAAAAGAGACGGGTCACCCTGCATGTGCACTGCCCTTGTGATCAAACTGAACTTGTGGCTCTGACTCCCCAGTGATTGTGGGTGTGTGTGTGTGTGTATACAAGTTTGCCCAACTACGAAAGGAGAGCATTCCTATACAAACCTTCTAAGTCAGTGGCATATTAAAGCAAAGAATCAACTGCCATTCATTTATATAAGGAAACTTTTGAGCATTCCTAGACAGCAAAAATGACCTACCCAGTCATGCCAAAACACATATAAAACCTAAAGTCTCACTAACATGCAGTGGAAATGAGAACATGCTAAGTATTCAGCCTACAGGGCAGTTCCGGGGAAGGAGTTTGGCTCTGCAGCTCAGGACGCCACTGTCTCTCGAACAACCACTGCAAGACAGAGGCTAAACACTGTTTTGAGTTTTCACCTTTTGTTGCTAAAGCAAAATCTTTTAGTTAGTGGAAACGGGTATTTGCGTAGATTGTACAGAAAATGCTGTGGCATGGTGTGGCGTTTCCCAAAGCAGGGAACGCCTGTAGATGTAGGCACACACATGTGCCAGGCTCCAGAAGCAGACATGAAGTGGAAGTTCAGGCCATGTGGTTTCTTAGAGAGGCGCCCCAGGGAGGTGGAGCAAGAATGCAGGGTCGCAGGAGAGACTGGCGGAGGCTGAGCCAGGGTGTAGCTTTAGATGAGACCCCAGCCCAGCCCTCAACAGCTTGTCCTGTGGACTCTGCAGACCTCAATGCCCCCTACTCCTCCCCCTCTGCAGGGCTGGCAGACCCAGGTGCCAATAGGTCCTGGCTACAGGCCACACTGAAAGACAAAATCTGAAGCTGCATCACTGATACAGCCAAAGTGGTCCCAGCAGCACCAAAGTGGGCAATTCCCTGGAGAAGGTCACAGGGAGGCTGCAGGGAATGAATGGCATGGTCTGGAGGGCTTGGGCAGTGCCCAGCCTCTGCACTGGAGTGGGGTGAGGACCCACAGGCACAGCTGGTACTGTCCTGGCCACACTCCCAAGGAGAGTAAGAAAGAAAGAGTAGCCAGAAAAATCCAGGAGAAAAGTCCTTAGGCCGCTCCTTCCTGGATCTGTGACCTGAGGCAGCACCAGGACCTCAGCTTCCTGCAGTCTGCAAAATATTGGTGTGATTGCACCGCGCAGACCTCAAGAGAGGCCCACCGCCTGTTTTAGGAAGCTTTCCAGAGGACACTGACGTCCGTTGCAGGTTGAGAACTTGTTAGCATATAGCACAGGGGTACCCAGGGATCCCAAAGAAATGGGGGCACTCTCGAACAGCAGAGCGCCTGCCTGGCATTCACCGCATGAAGAGACTCTTAGTGTGAAAGAGCTTTAATACGTTAGTGTGCAGAGAGAAAGAGATTCGTTTCCAAATAAAACACCCAAAATTACCCATTCCCTCATGGGCAAGTGCCCAGCCAAACAGAGTCAGCCCCAAGTCAGGTTGCTGAGACCAAAAGGGGTTGCCACGGGTCTTAGGCAGCTTCTGTCTGGGAACCACAGGAAAGGGCTGGCAAAGGGACTGAGCAAGTCTGTAACAAAAGGAGCAAAATCAAAGTATAATCAAAGTATATAATGGTTGGCCTCCCTGGTGGTGCAAGGGTTTAAGCACCTCACTATGAAGCTATTGGCAGCCACTGCAGCATGAGTTCGATCCCTGCCACTGGCCAAAGAGGGGACCCACATGGTGCAGCAGACCTCTCCTGCCCCCGAAGGGACTGAGCAGAGGAGAAGTTCGAAAACAACCACCGTCATTATTGCAGGTGCCCTCCCACCTACGCTTGGTAAAGCCCCGCCGCCACCCCAGGCACCTGTGAATGTGACATAGCTGGAGAGCGGGTCTGTGGAGGTAGTCAGGATAAAAGGTGTGGAGGTGGGCCAAATCCACCTGAGTGCAAAAGGGGAGATTTGGGGTTTTTTTTTAAGATTTATTTATTTATGCATACAAGCACTGGGGTACAGGCCAGAGGTGGGGGGGGTTGAGAGGATTCACCACAGAGAGCAGGGAGCAGAACAGGCAGATCAACGGAAGCACACTGCTGAGGGGAGCAGTGGGCACAGCAGGAGAGGTCTGCCATGTGGGTCCCCTCCCTGGCCGGTGGCAGGGATCGAACTCGTGCTGCAGTGGCTGCGGTTTGCTTGATAGTGCGTTGCTTACCCCACTGCACCACCAGGGAGGCCCAAAAGGGGAGATTTGGACACAGAGACAGACTCACGCGGGGAAACACCTTGTGGCGATGCAGGCAGAGATTAGGGACCGCATCTAGGAGCCAAGGAACGGCAAAGACAACCCCTAACACACAGCAGCCAGGAGAGTGTCCTCACAGCCACAGAGGAGCCAGGCTGCCTGCACCTTGACCCAGATGTCCAGCCTCCAGGGTCACGACGTCCTGAGGGTTTGCTCTTCACCACACGCTGTGTGCGGTGCTTTGTCACGACTGCCACAACCAGGGGAGATCACACTTCAAGAGGCAGCAGCGAAGCGCTCAACGAGTGCCCATGGGGAAAAGGCCAGAAGACAGAGGGACCCACACCCCAGGCACCTCCCAGGCTGCCCCTTCCACAGGAAGGAGTGTGGGGAAACAGACCATCTACCCTGAGGACAACCCACTTCCAAAAGCTTCCTGCTCAACGCTTTCCCCTTGATTTGTCACCCAGAGGCATTTTATTTTTTTTAAAGGTCTATTTATTTATGCATACAAGAGCTAGGGTACAGGCCAGAGGTGTGGTGAGTGGGAAGAGTGAGGAGCAGAACAGGCAGATCGACTGAAACACACTGCTGAGGGGAGCAGCGGGCAGGACAGGAGAGGTCTGCTGTGCCATGTGGATCAAACTCTGGCCAGCGGCAGGGATCAAACTCATGCTGCAGTGGCTGTGGATAGCTTCCTAGTGCAGTGCTTAACCCTTTGAGCCACCAGGGAGGCCCACCCTGAGGCATTTTAAAGGAAACATTACCCATGATATTAAGTCACTGGGCCTGAGCTCAGCACAAAATTGTTTGCAAGAAATGCTTCATATCCTTTGTGATCCTCTTTCTCAGAAAAGGAAGTCATCTGTAGCCAAGGATAAATCAACTGGGCACCATGCAAGGGAGTCCTATACAGTTCCCTGGACAGCCTCTGCAATCCTGTTTTTGATTCCCCCGCTGAGACAGAAGAGCTTGCATGGGGCCACCTATGCTTAGGACCCCGCCAACCACCTTCTGGGCTCCAATTGCTTCCTGCCTCCTGCTATACTGACCTGGTGTGCATGGCCCAGAGCAGCATGGCACGTGTGGCCCAGGCAGGGCCTGATCACATCACTGCACAGGGTGACAGGGCCGAGTGTACAGTCACGCAGGCGGGGGATCCTCAGTCTGATCACACAGTGGCAGGTAGTGTCATCGCCCATGCCACTGACTCTTCTGCAGTGTGCTCTTCCCCGACCTGGGGTCTAATCACCTCACTTCAATAGGACCTGGAGTGGCCCCAGTGACTTGCTCAACCAATAGAATGTCCAACTCTTTCCAGATGAGAGCATAAGAGGCCTAGTGGCTACCTGTGACTCTCCATGCTCCTCCTTGGGCCCAGGACCAGGTCGTGAGAAGACAAGCCACTCAGAAAGGACAGATATGGGTGCCCAGCCAAGAGTTGACCCACTCACCACTGACCTCTCATCAGAGGTGTGCTGAAGGCCCTACCCAGGACACCTGCTCAGTGGAGTCCTGAGGGGCCCTGGGGAGCACCCTCTGGGTGCCACTGCTTCAGAACCCTGAGCAAGGACCACTTGGCCGAGCCCATGCAGCCCGCAGCACCAGAGAGAATGACTGGCTCTTCCAAGCACGAAGCTTTCGGGAGCTTTCTTATGCAGCTATCGATGAGCAGAACAGCGAAGAAGGCAGCCAAGAAGATCGAGAGTCTGAGTGGAGGTCACAGGAAGGAGGTATCCCTAACAGCCAACAGATGAGCTGAAGAGTGGTGGCAGGAAGCTGAGTGTGCACGGGGTGGGAAAGAGGGTGGTACATGGGGCCAGGCGGAGTGGCAGCTGCAGTGGAGAGTGAGCGTGGCAGATGGGCCGGGACAAGGGTGCCGGGGGAGTCATTATTGCACATGCAGAACATTCAGCAGAAGTGGAGCATGAATGCACCCAGAGCCGAGTCCCTTCTGGCAGGGCTGTCCCTAGGAGAATGGACTGGGCATCGGGAGGTGGGAAAGGAACACGACTGGGGTGCAGAGTCATGGGAGAAACTGGGGCTACTCCTCCTCCTGACCAGCAGCGTTGGGTGAGGCAGCTCCTGAGCTATCTTTCTCTGGGACATTCGCTGGGACAGCCTCCGAGTCGGGGAGAGCTCCTGGATGGAAGGACAGCCTTCAGTGTGTCCCCTGTGGCACCCCATGTGCCTGCAGGACAGGACCACGTGGGGGATCTCACCAGTCCTTCCCCACGCCCCATGATAAAGCTCCTCTTGGGAGGACAGACAGGAGCTGTGCTCCCTCAGTGAGCACCCCAGATATTGTGCCAGCTTATTTTAAGGGAAAAGGAACTTCTCACGGTTGAAAATATCCCTGGAAGGATACAACAAAAAGTCAGTTCGGCTTTTCTGCAAACGGTACGACTGATGTCGAAGCCCCGGTAACTGCAAGCATTTTTGTGCGTTTCACTCAGCAGAGCTTATCTCTTTAATAGAATGCTTGTAGGCCTCTTTCTAAAATAGAGGAGGGCAGAATTTTCTGTGATTCTAAAGGACAAGCATGTTACATGGCAGGGCATGCCCAGGATACACAGGCCCCACCATGCAAGGAGCCTCCCAGGCCATACTGGCCCCGCTCTGCTCTCCATGCTTCCCCCCCCCCCAACCACCAAAAAAAAATGCTGGTCATGGCCATGCAGGCCTCTCAACCAGGTCTAAAAATCCTGTTCCTGAAGCCTCATGCACTAGATGAGAGAGTGAGAAGGGAGCCCTCCCGTCTCCCCCCGGATGCCAGTTGGCCGCTTCCAGTCCGCTGGGCCACAGTCAAGAGCCACAGGGTCCCACTGGGCTGCAGGCAGGGTGAGCAGGCGGCGATGTTGCTCCTCCACTGGGCGGGCGGTGCGGTCCAAGCCCTGCCAGGTTTCCGGGGACAGTGCAACTCGCGTGCTTGACCTCACTTCACACCTAGGCCCCTTATCCCTCTCAGCAAGCCATGTTCGTCCCAATTCTGCCCTTCATGACTCAGCCCTTCCCGGGGAACTTTTGCATATGAACAAACATGAGCATTTCACCCAACACTATGCACTTAGAAATCACAGGGGAACACCAAAGGCACAGTGCTAATGTGGCAATTAGGGCTAGATTTTTCAGCTGCATCCTAGATTTGTAGGCAGAGCTTTCCCACAAAGTCTTCCCCAGGGAGGATTTAGCAAATGCCTGTCAGCTGAGTTTTCCCAGCTCTTTTTCTGCAATATCTAATGTGCTGTTGTTCCCCAGATTATTTGTTAAAGAAGTCAAAAACATATGCAAAAATGACTTTTTAACTTCAAAATATATCTCTGGAATTTTTATTTCATTTGACAAAGAGAGAAACATCTTTTTTGTCACACATACAGACATATTAAAACCCTCAAATACTTCTTCCCTAATTGCTTGGTTTGCATAGTTTCTTCTTTTTAAAGATTTTACTTATTTATTTTTGTGTACAAGAATGCAAGCATTCCTTTTGTAGGTCAGGGGTGTGGGAGGCTGAAGGGAGGATTCACCAGAGACAGAACAGGGAACAGAACAGGCAGATCGACTGAAGTACACTGCTGAGGGGAGCAGCAGGTGAGACAGGAAAGTAAATCATGTGGGTTAACTCCTTGGCCCGGGATAGGGCCATAGAGGTGATAACCCTGAGACTTAAGCCCTAGGCCACCAGGCCCTGCATCTTTTTTTTTTTTTCCCTGAAACTAATGTGTTTGCATAATCATTAATGCAAAGGGGATTTTCAATTTTCTAATACTTTTTTATTTCACTACATTTACTGTGAACTTTAAAGAGTAGTGAGCTCAGAGAATCAAGACAGTAGAGACTATTGGAAAGCTATGAAAATGCGTCTACATTGAGCTCAGTTTCCCCTGCAGGACCCCGTGGAGTCAGCACCTGTGTGAGAAGGTGCAGAGATGTGGTAGAGGGCTTCTGGGTAGCACACCGAGAGGCCCAGGGGGACAGAGTGGCAGATGCAGCTCCTGGTAGCTCACTCGACCATGTCCCTGGTCTCCTCTTCTAACATAGTAGCTCCTCTGCAGAAGGGAGCAAGAATTGATGTAAAGTTCATTGCCCTGAGTGACCACACATGAAACCAGGCTGGACAGGGCCTGCCCAATCAAAATCAGAGTTGCCACATTCAACTACCATTCTTGGTAAGAGTTAGAAGTTGTTATTCTCTGTACTCCATTCAAGCCCTTTGGTCCAGAAAGACTAGTCAAATATAAAATCTCCCAAACAGCCCGCTGCTGATAAGACTGGGTTGCTGGAGGGTGCTTCTTCCCAGGTCAAGAGCCAAACCCTGTCTCTGTCCTTCCCACAAAGTTCATCTGAGTCATGACCGCTCACCTTATTATCACCTTTCTGATCCTCTCCTCCACCCAAAATGGCAGCGCCTACTCCCTGTGTTCTGAACCGGCAAATGCTTCTCCTGCCCAAGGTGTTGGAAGACTGAATTTAGAAAAACATTGCAAGTAGAAAATCATACAAACTAGTATTGTTCTATGGCTGGAATTTTTATTTTAATTTTCTTTATGTTTCAATAAGTGGTAGAGTCACATGTTGAAAAATGCAAAAGACATTCTAAGATATGTGGAATATGCAAAGTTTCCTCTGTTGCCTAGGTGACTGGGCCCATAGCCATGAGTGTCCTACCTGGTGTGTGGGAGTATACAAATCCCCATGTAGCCATACATATGAATGCACTTAACATGACATTTAAGCTGTTTCCAATGTTTTGCTCTACATACAAAATGACACTTTTTTTGCAAGTCTCCATAGTAACTAGAGGTAGATTTGCGTTTCTTATTCTGATAGAGACAACTAATTGCATTTCTTAGATATGGTACCTGTATCTCCTAGCAATGTCTGAGAATATCTTATTTACCCACCTCAATGTCATCACAGATTGTTACCTCTGGAAAGTCAGTGTAGTTTAACTCTTAATATCAGATTCTTAAAACTCTAATCGAGGTGTAATACACATATACTGTAGCGTGCACAAACTGAAAGCACAGAGTAACTAACTCCCTTGTTTCCTCGCAGGGCAACCTCCATCCCCAGCCCCAAGTGACCTGTCTAGTCACAGGGTAAGTTTGTACTCAGCTTCTGTACATACTGCCAAAGAGCTCTCCCACTTGGTTGTTACCAACATATACTTCCACCAGTAGCATTTGCAAGTTTAGTTGCATAGTTATACCCTCATTAACACTTAATATCATCAGTGTTTCCTCATTTTGCCAAATCTGTGACTGTGTGTGGTCACATCACCTTGTGTTTCCATGATGACTACGAAGTTAAGCACTTTTGCCTGTGTATATTTGGGTTTCCTGTGGACATTTGGGTTTCCTTTTGTGGCAAATGCCTATTTTTCTAATGAGTCTTTCTTGTTGATTTGTGGGAGCTCTTTATATAGTTTGTATACAAGTCCTAGGTCAGGTCTATATATGGCAAATATCTTCTTCCCTTCTGTTGTCCCAATCTGAGACAATATTCTATTGTTTTTTCACCTTCATAATGTCTTTTGAGGAACAGAGAATTTAATCTTAATTGAATCCTATTTATCAATGCTTCCCAACTATTTACCTTTTGAGCCCTGTTTAAGAAATGTTTACCTACTTCAAAATCATGGAGTTTTTCTTCCATTTTTGTTTAAATGTGTATCATTTTTGTCTTCACATTCAAAACTTAATTTCATCTGCAACTAATTGTGAGTACAAAATGGGTTGAGTCGGGATAAAATTTTTTAAAGTTTATTTATGCATACAAGAGCTGGGGGACAGGCCAGAGTTGCAGGAGGTGAGAGGATTCACCAGAGACAGTGGGGAGCAGAACAAGCAGATCTACTGAAACACACTGCTGAGGGGAGCAGCAGGTGAAACAGGAGAGGTCTGCTGTGCCATGTGGGTCCCCTCCCTGGCCAGGAATCAAACTCATGCTGTTGTGCCATGGATGCTTCACAGTGCAACACTCAACCTGCTGTGCCACCAGGGAGCCCCTCAGAATAAATTATTTTCCAAAGATAAACAGCTGGGACTATATCAAATTAAAGGGCTTCTGTATAGCAAAAGAGACATAAACCAAAACAAAGAGACACCCCACTGATTGGGAGAAAATTTTTGAACACAATACTAATGATAAGGGACTGGTCACAAAGATCTACAAAGAGCTGACAAGATGCAACAAAAGCAAAATTCAACCAAAAAATGGACAGAAGAGCTAAAAGCCACTTCTCCAAAGAGGAAATGCAAATGACCAACAGGTATATGAAAAAATGTTCAACATCACTTGTAATTAGGGAAATGCAAATCAAAACCACAATGAGGTACCCAACTTACATCAATGGGAATAGCACATATTAAAAAAACTAGCAACAACAAATGTTGGTGAGGATGTGGTGAAAAAGAAACTCTTCTTCACTGCTGGTAGGAATGCAAAGTGGTCCAACCACTTCGGAAAGTTATGTGGAGGCTCCTCAAACTGACTAGAAATGGAGTTTCCATATGATCCAGCAATTCTACTCCCACATATCTACCCAAAACATACAAAATCATTAATTCAAAAGGACACCTGCACCCCTGTTTATTGCAACACTATTTATAATAGGTAAGCTATGGAAACAACCTAAATGTCCAAAAATAGATGACTGGATCAAGAAGATGTGGTATATATACACAATGGAATATTACTTAGCAATCAAAAAAGATAAACTCATACCATTTGCAGCAACACCGATGGAGCTGGAAGGGATTATTCTCAGTGAAATAAACTAGAAAGAAAAAAATATATGGGAAAGTTTCACTTATGGAAGGAATGTAGAAGAACCAAATAAGGGATCAGGAAAGGAAGTAATTATAATAAATTAAAAATCAAAATCAACAGACAACTATAAATCAGAGACATTCTGCAGGGAGGAGGAGGGAATATAATCAAAACAGGGGAGGGAAGAGCACGAGGGACCATGGTGATGGTTCACAGGTGAATTGGATGTGGGAATTTCATGGGGAATACACCTGAGAGGAGAAAACATACTTTGCACAAAAATGAAGGTTGATGTAAAAAATAAATAAATAAAATAATTTTCCCTATAAATATTTATAGTCTTGGATCACTTAGCAACATTTCAATCAATGATGGATCGCATATACAACAGTGGTCCCAGTGAGCTATAACATGTAACTTAGTGTGTAGTAAGCACACGTCTAAGATAATCACACTCTGTGGCATTCAAACAACAATTAAATCACCTAATGACACATCTCAAAACAGATCCCCATCATTAAGTAACTCATGACTGTAATTAAATAAGTGCCATTTTAGGGAAAACACTGTCCCCTCTGTATTACTGTGTGATTTTCCATAAATCCAGCGATTTGCACATCTGTTCCTAGCTCTGTTCTGTTGGTTGCTTGGCCTGCCTGTCTTTCACAGCTCCCACAGTTTCACCCCCTCAGCTTTCTCATAGATGTTTCGCTCTACTGGTGTGAGAGAAAAATTTTTATTTGTTTTTTTTAAAACATTTATTTATCTATGCACCAAGAGCCGGGTTACAGGCCAGAGTCACGGGAGGTGAGAGGATTCACCAGAGGCACAGTGGGGAGCAGAACAGGCAGATCGATTGAAATACACTGCTGAGGGGAGCAGCGGGCAAGGCAGGAGAGGTCTGCTGTGCCATGTGGGTCCCCTCCCTGGTCGGGGATCAAACTCGCACGCTGCTGCACCGCAGATGCTTCACTGTGTTGGGCTCAACCCGCTGCGCCACCAGGGAGGCCCAACTTTTATTTTTCTTAAGGTCACCTAGACCTTTTCTTTGGTTCTTTGAATTCACTACATGTTAGAAAGAGTTTATCCGCTTCCAGCAGAAAAAGAATACAAAATCACTTTTTTTTAATTGCGGAACCATTATTTTTTTAAACATCAACATCACTCTAATTTGTGTATCTTATTTTGAGTAAGGTGGGCCCTTACTTCATGCATTTAAAAACTATTAGTAACCAATCAGAACTGTTTATTAATATTTTTCACTTCTTTTCCTTTTGAACTATTGGCCTTCTGGCTTTTCATTTAGAGCCAGACTTAGGAAATTTAATCCCTTATCTACAATTTGAGTTGCAAATATTTTCCCAATATTTCATTTGTGTTTTGATTTGGCTAATGCTGTTTATTGCCCTCATTATTTCATTTTTAGGCATGTCAATATTTTACAGTTTCTAGTTTTTGTATGTTTCTTACAAAGGTTTTCTTGACTCTAAGATTATTACTACAACTATTTAAAAACTCATATTTGCATTGAGAAGAGAACAGCTCTTAAGCTGGAATGGTGGGATTAGGTATGGATAATTTTTTTATGAGTTCCCCTTAGAATTGTTAAGGACTATCACACGTGATATCACAGTAAAGTAACTATCATGGTACTGGTGCTTCTCAAATGTTCTAGAATGGGATCACCAGCCATGGTCTGACCCTTCCCTGACCTCAATGAACATAAATCAAAAACCTATACCCACATGGACCACGGAGCTGTTAGCAGAGTCTCAGTAACAGGTCACCGTCACGTTCTTTTCCTTGAATTTGACAAAGAAGTCTGACTCCCTCCTAGCAGGTGCCCCAGGTAGCTTGCATCATAGCTTTTTATTATTTTCACAGCGGGCCCCCAAACTGTGTAAGCATCAGGTTTCACCCATTTCTTCTATCCAGGAAATACCACGCAGCATTTTGTTCTCATACCGAACTCTTAGCAGAATCACATCCTGTCACAGTTTGCAGACTCCACAAGGTCATCACAGACCCACAATCCCTGCACAGTACGCAACAGAACTGGAAAATGGAAGTCTGCAGGAAAATGAGGACAATTGTAGCCTGGATCTAGTCACCCTGGACCTAGGCACCAGCCGAGTGGCCGTGGGGAGCAGGGCTCAGTGCACCTTGCTGTGTCACCAAAGGCCCTCCTGGGTGGAGCTGGGCCTCCAGATTGACCCAGGGGCAGCCTCACCTGCAGGACCTAGACTCTCGGCCTGGGCGCCGGCACCAGAACTGGCCCCTGCTCACCCACATCTGGCACTTGGGCAGCTGGTACCGCAGTGGGGACTCAGGGCTTAGCTGCCCTCCAGCTCCTTAAGCCCGCACCCAGGAGGGCTGTCCCAATGCTGAAGCACCACCAGGTACAATAACATCCCCAGGGTTTTTCCAAGAAAGGCTGGTGGGCTTTGCCTGGGGAAATTACACAGCAGTCCCTGGGCGGCAGTGACTTCAAACAGCTTTGCATTTTCTGCCCCAGTCTGCTTACCACACGCCTCTCACCGCTTCCTGCTCCTCCAACATCACAGAAATGCCTCTTTCATTTCAGCCCTGGCTGGAGAAGGAACACAGGAAGAAAAAAGACAGCACACACTCTCAGGGGTGCCCCCCTGCAAACTTCACATGCAGATGAGCTAGAGGGGCTTTGTGATGCTATTCAGGGTTTGAAGAATCAGCCTGCTGGAGTAGTCAGGGCTGTAAATCCAGAGCCCAGAGCTCTCTGGAGAGAAATACACCCAACGCTTCCTTAAAGACTTAGCAAAAAAACTCAAGATTCTAAGCCTTCTGTATTCCCTTTCAAATGATAGGAAATATTCACAGCATTGGAGGAGTCCTGAGGTCAGCAAATGTGGATAATCAGAATAAAATGCTGGTGCTAAGTACTATCACTCAGTTCCATATTCATTCACAAATTCCTTCTCAAGGTCACTTTTCTAACCAAGGAGGCAACTCTGTTTTCTAACCAGATACATTTTCCAAAAATGCACACTATCCTTGTATTTAAATACTACAGAGTAATTGTGCCCTTTTTTAATTTGCCTCAAGGACCAAAACAGGAGTATTTCTAGGGATACTGGCTGTAAATGAAGAGCACCCAGGTGGCTGCGTGGGGAGAAGGAGCCAGAGGTGCATGCTCAGAGCCCTGTTGAGATGCCTAAAGTTCCAGCTAAGAAAGTGGTCGAAAGAATTTGCATAAACAAGCAGGAGAGACCTGCGAATCATCAATACTCCCAGCTCTGCCCAAAGGAGGGGGACAGGCGGCATGAGATAAGTCACTCCCTGGAAGACCACACCAGTAAAGTGAGCCTGGGGTCGGATTTGAAGTGGATTCAGAAGAGATGGTGCTGGAGGCAGTTCAGGAAGAAGATAGGTTGACGTGTTGGTCCTGGGGACAGAGAGAAGAGGATAATGGGGTCCTTCAAAGCAGATAAAGGGGATGCTGTGGAATGCAGCACAGCACAGACACAGGGAGGGCCTGGGACATGGGAGAGGCTGAGAAACACTCCCCTAGGCCTCTTCCCAACAGGTGTTCCCAGAACCCAGAACCCACCCTGGAAAGAGCTGATGTCTCTTCGTAGACGCACGCGTAAGCAGTGACCTCGTTTCACCAAATTGTACGACCTGCTCTTCGCTGATTTATGACTTCACCCCCACAGGGACAAACCGACCTTGTCTATTCCATGGCAATTATTTGCCAACATTTTTGCCACATGCTGCCCGGGCGGCACAGACTGAGTTCGGAGTCTGCCATGGTGAGATAAAAATCATGAAAATGGCAGTTAGAAGACAATAAGGAAGTCTCCCCACCCCAGTCGGCATCCATAATTCAAAAGTTGGCTTCTGGCTTTATCAAGGACTGTGTCTGTCTAGACTGGGACCCAGCTGCTTTGTGTGTTGTGGAGATAGAGGAGGCATCACCTGGGAGCTTGTAAGAAATGCAAACTTGGTGCTCCAACCCCACCTGCTGAGTCAGCACCCTCACTCCTGCGAGATCCCAAATGACTAAAGAGCACACCCCATTTCATGGAGGAGGAGCCACCCAGTCCCTGGCCTGTGGGGAGTGCAGGACTCAGCCTGGGAGCTTTAATCCCAGATGCCTCTTGTTCTGGAGTCTTTGACTCAGGACAGGAGCAAGACCTGCTCCTCAGGGCAATCCCTCCCTGAGCTCCTGAGCTGGCTGCAGCGTCTGCCATAGACTGTTCACCCAGTCTGCTTCCTGGGAAGGAGCCTCCCTGAGCTGCCGTGCTCGGATCTGGGAGCAATAAAGGGCTCTCTACCCACAAGACTGGGGGGTGGCTTCCCACTCCCCAACACGAGGCCACCATTCACCCAAAATCCCCCTTTGCCACCTCTCCCCATTTAAGCAGCACTGATTCACCCAGATCTACACAGCAGAATCACCAGAGTCTACCCACCGTGGGTTTTCATACCACAAAGCATGGCAATGCTCCAGCTCAGCACCCCACTCTGAGCTCTTCTGCGTTGGCAGTGGGATGCAGAGTGACTAATAATGCAAGATGACGACCCATCCCTGTAGCCACAGGCAGCAGAGCCCGTAACCCTCGGATGCTGTGCTGGGATGAGCTCTGAGCAAAGAGCAGAGATTACCAGACTGATTTCCCATGGCCAGATCACACTGGATGGTTGGAATGCAGTGAATGTGCTGGAGCCCTTTTGAACTGGACAAAGGCATCTTAAAAATAAATAAATAAATAAATAAATAAATAAATAAATAAATAAATAAATAAATAAATAAATAAATAAATAAGGTCATCTCAAAACAAATTTTTTTCCAAAATTGGAACTTTAGACCATGACTTCCAAAGGCGTTGGGTCCCCCTCTGAATCTTCTCACTTGCATCAGTAGCACAAGTCCAGTGTCCATAAGCCAGGAATGATTTTTTTTAAAGATTTTATTTATTTATGCACACAAGAGCAGGGGTACAGGCCAGAGGCGTGGAGGGGTGAAAGGATTCACCAGAGACAGAGTTGGGAGCAGAACAGACAGATCGACTGAAACACACTGCTGAGCGGAACAGCGGGAGAGGCAGGAGAGGTCTGCTGTGCCATGTAGGTTTCCTCCCCTCCCTGACCAGGGATCCAACTCGTGGCTGTGAAAGCCCCACAGTGCTGCGCTCAACCTCTCGGGCCACCAGGGAGACCCAACCAGGGATGATTTTTGACCAGATTTTAAAATACACTTGGTTATCCTAAAGTGCCCAGTATAAAAATTACAAGCCTCCAACATCAATTAAACTTGCTTCACCTTAACTTTAAGATTCACTCCCAGTGTGCATTGCAAGGATCAGGAGCAAGACAGGGCTTCTGTGCATTACCTTCTGGAAACTAAGGAAACCCTCAGTGGGCTCCTTGTCTGTGTGGATTCTGCTCCCTAAGGCTGCAATCCATGGGACTCCTGCCAGGAGAGGGGAGGAACTATCCACTCCTATCTCAGGAGAGCCTGTGGCACCAGGCTCTTCTCTCACTGCCCTACTGCAGTCACTAATCTAGGAGGAGAGGACTTTAGGGAGACCCTAAAGTGTGTGCATCTGTAGGGTTCAGCCATATACACCCTATGGACTGGCCATATTAAGGACTGGCCATATTACCAGTCCTTTTCCAGTTCATGTGGAGGAATAAACAGAGTAGCCACCCCTTACCAGATGCCTAAAGCAAGTCAGATATTCTGGACCACATATGCCTAAGCAGTTCCCAGAGTGGATTCCCTGAGCAACACGTTAATAGAAATGCACACTCCTGGGCTCCCCAGACTTGCTGAGTCAAAATCCCCCAAGCTGAGCTAACGATTTGAATGTTGACGGATTCCAAATGATTCTTGCCAAAGACCACTAACATCCATCATCCCATTCTTCTTCCATACGCCTCCATGACCTGGTTGTCTTTTACCCCAGAGGACAGATGTAACTGAGGCTCACAGTCAGTGTGTTACACAGACATGCGCTGTTTCAGTGGATGGCAGACCACATGTACAACAGCGGTCCCCATACACCGTGCCATACAGTCCAGGGGGCAGAAGATCATTCAGGTTTGTGTGCGATATTCATTCAATGATGCAATTTTCATCACACCTGCCCAACTCAACAACACATGCCTATAGAGAGAAAAAGAGAATTATTATAAGGAATTTGCTCATGAAATTATGAGGGCTGAGAAACAAAGTCTGTGGGATAGGTTAGCAGCCTGGTGACCAGGAGAGTAGACGTTCCAGTTGTAGTCCAGAAGTCTTGTGCTGGAAATTTCCCTTTCATTCGGGGTGCTAGTCTTTTCATGCTGTTCAGGCCTTCAACTGATTAGACATGGCCCACCCACTTTGGGGAAAGCAATCTGCTTTACTCTGTTTATTGATTCAGTTGTTAATTTCATCCAGAAATACCCCACAGGACGCCCAGAATAATGTTTAACCAAATATCAGACCATCCTGGGACATTCAAACTTACACTACAGTAGTCTGCATATGCAGACAGTGGGGGAGTGGGGACTGGATACTGGCTGAGGTGGGCTGTTAGCTGTTGTCCATAGCACCACCTGGCTCCTTCTTCCAGAACATTGGTGGCAGAGCTTTGCGGAAAGGATCAGAGCTGTGTGGCAGCCAAGTTGAACCCCAGGGTCTTCTCTGCCATGTGCCAGTAGTGTGAGCCAATACTCTGGCTCGCTCTCTGAGCTCCATCGTCTCTCCTATAACATGGTTCCTGCTGTGCAGCCCAGTGACGGTGAGTGACAGGAAGCACCCCTCGTTTGGTCAGTGTTGGGGACAAGCTGAGCTCCTTTCCTTCTGTTTGCTGCAAGACTTACTCCCTCCACCCCACTAGAGGTGATGGGCACCTGGTAGGCCAGAGAGAGAGATGTCAAGAACTCACCAGTAGAGTGGCCTGAAGACAGAAGTCAGCTCTGGAGGATCAGAGCCTCCCAGTGAATGACTCAGGTGTCTATCACCTAAGTGAGTCAGTGGTCGTGGTTTTTCTTCTGAGCTGAGAGAACCCCATGACATGTCACACAGGACCTTAATGGGACTCACGTCCAAATGGAACGAATTTGTTTGCTTAAGTGCCTTGTTGCAGTTGGTGATAAATTCAAATTACCATCAGCCAGGTCAAAAACCTGTCCACAAGGGAACAAATAGCAAAAGTTTGAGAAAGTAAGTCCAAAGACTGTCCTCCTCTCTTGTTCAACCGTGCCCAGGCCCCCAGAACAAGAGGGATCCTGCCTAGAATCAGGTTTGGAATTTGCCCGCTGTTTGCATAAATTTGCATTTCACCTTCCACCCCTGTAAATGCTAAGAACCTTGGAGTAGAAACATGCTTACAATTATGCTGGGGCTGTGCCAATGTCATGATGCCTCTAGAGAATCTTAGGAGATCAACTCCTTCTTTGGTAGGAAGGCCAGGGATCCATAATCCCTTACTCCATGCTCCACTGTACAATCTGTGAGCAAATCACCCCTCTGTGATCACAATACATGAATTATGGGCTCTCCCCTCCTTCTCCTGTTTTCTCTGATGTGAGCTTTCTCACAAATGGGACTCCAAAGAAGGACTGAGCAGTTTATGCAAGAACTGTTCCCACCAGCCAGCAGCCCTGTACCCTCATGAGGACAGGCATAGAATGAGTCCTTCCCACAGTGAGCTTCACCTCCAGACCTGCAGACAGACCCACAAAGGCATCCCCACCTGCTCCCCTACCAGGAGCCTATCTGCAAGTCCCTTCCCCATGTACCTCCTGGAGATAGCCTCTCCTACCTGGGAAAATAGCTCATGGTGCAGCCTTGTCAGGAAAGATCGAGAAAGGATAGGAGGAACCAACCCTCCAGTCCTAGTAACAACTAGCCCCTAACACTTCCCAGAACCCACAGGAAAAAGGAAATCTATGTATTGACAGCTATTTCTGAAGGTGAGTTTTCTACCCAAAACTCACACCAAGTCTGTACCATTTCCTGCTTCTGCACCCTGACCTTCTACTCCCAGGCCCTCACAGGTGCCTGCCCACACTCTCTGTCTTCATGTTGTACTCACTGGCCTCTGCAAGCTAGGTGGGTGAGAGAATGGGTGACATGGAAATAAACAATGCCTGGCTGTTTCTCAAAAGTCCTCCAACCCCCACCCCTTCCATTCATCTCCCCAACTCTCTCTGCACTAGCCCTCATTTTGTCTAGTTCTCTACTTACCTCCAACATTCATCTTTTGGATCTCACATCTTTAATCCTCTGAATAACAAAGTTCACCCAGATTCATCTTTCCCACCCAAATTTGCCCCATTTACCATCTTTATTTTACTCATCCTGAAACCTCCTTGACTATCTTTCTAGTGCTTTCTCATGTACTGACTTGACTGCTGAGTTCTACCAGACCCCAACTCTGGCTGCTCAGTCTTCCTCGTTTCAATGATTGTAGTAGCTGCATCAACAAATATGTCTGAATTCTAAAATAGAATTCCTAATATTCTTCATGATTTCCTTGAGCTCTATACCCAGGGAGAGAATTACAAGGTCATCACGTATAAACATTTTTTCAAGCTCTACAATGCAAAATTGCTTTCAAATGAGATTCAGCTTAATGTAACTTGAAAGAACATCCTTTGGTCTACTCTGTCATCATTGATATTGTTCAGACTTGCAGATGTGCTGAAAGTTAGTCATAGATTTATCTGGGATTGGAGATTTGGCTGAGACAATTATTAATTCATTAATCAGTCTTTAGTCAGTATTGTGTGCAATCTTCTATCTCTATCTTTTCCTCTTTGGGATTTCAATCTAGTTTTAGACACAAATTTTATTTTATTCTTCAACTTAAACGTCCCGATGATGTCCATTGGGTCCCAGGATAGAGATGCAAGCTCCCTGGACTCTGGTCTGCTGGCCACTTCATCCTAAATGTGGCCCACTCTCCTCAAAGTGAAGAAGGTTAGATGACTATCATTAATCGTGTTTTTTTGACTTGTGCATAAACGTATCTTGTCCCCTCGGTGGCCATGAAGATCCCAGCATGCAGAGAACCATCTCCTCACCCAGCACTCCCTGCGCAGAGAGGAGCACGTGGTGATATGCAGACTTCTGTTAGTTGGGCGCCTGATGTATTAATATGTTTTTGATGAACCTGGGTAATCGTTGGAGGAGGATCCAGAAGGATCTGCAAAGGGACTATAAAGGCAGGCCTTGGCAAATTCCTCCCACAGTATTTTATTTGATTGATAGCACCACAAAACCAAAGAGAAACTGATGATCTGGAAGGAGCACCAAGGGTGCACATCCTCCTTCTCTGGACCGGAAGGGAGTTGTCCAATCGAACTGCTGCTGAGCAAGAGAGAGATCAAAACCAGCAAAGTATTTGAAGCAACCACAATCTAAGATCAATTTCTTTCAGTTATTAGTTATTTGCACTTTGTGAAATTCT
Organism: Galemys pyrenaicus; assembly: GCA_019455555.1. NCBI lineage: Eukaryota > Metazoa > Chordata > Mammalia > Eulipotyphla > Talpidae > Galemys > Galemys pyrenaicus. The sequence goes on from JAGFMF010011576.1 coordinate 4,202,942, forward strand.
GGCCTGGACACTGACAGGACTCTTTTGGAGGCCTTTGAATTCTCTACAAAAGGCCAAAATATGGAAATGACCTATAAGGTCAGCCTAAACTGCCAGCATCTGAATTTTGCCCTTTGTCATTTTCTGCTTTCTTCACTGTAGAAAAAAATATCTAGTTTTCTCAAAAAGGTACACAGACATCACCTGTGTCCTGGATTATATCAGGCACATTTTCCACAACTGCATTTTATGGCTGAATGTTACATAGGTCTTTGATACCACAGGATTCAGTAGTGGAAAATCTCTGGCCTTTCTTGTCAGAAAAAAATGTGCTGCTTAAGAATTTAAAGAAACTCTTAAAAATCTTATGGGAGGGATGGATGGATGGAAGGATGGATAATGGGTGGATGGGTGGATGAATAGACAGATGGACAGAGGAAAAGAGATAAAAAGGGAAAGGAGAAAAAAGAAAACAAGGATGGCAATCAGATAAATTGGTTTGGTAAGGTTTATGGCTAATCTTGGTCTGTCTTGGTTCGTGGCCCCACGCTAGCCAAAACAGTCTCCATGCAGTCAGCAATATTTCCCTCCTGATATCAGCACAATGGAGTCAGCCCTAAGCTCAGTTCTTAGAGTTGCTATTTTCAGAACTCACTAGTGGTTTGAATTCACAAATCCTGTGGTTTTACACCTAGCTACAGAGGTCAATATTTACAGCATGCTAACAACACCACACACTCATGGAATTTCTACCAGCCAAGTCTCAAATCCCAGATAAATATATGACTAATTTTCAGCACAACCGGCAGGTTCAAATGATACAAACAATGACAAAGAGCAAACCAGTAGGTTTCCAAAGGAAAAATAATTTAGTGGACTCTTACCTGAAAGCAATTTTACAACACATAGTTTGAAAAATGTTTATGCATGTTGACCTTGTAATTCCTTCTCTGGGAATAGACCCTAAAGAAATAACTAGCAATACTAAGACTTATAATAACAAAAAAAACTTATCTCAGAATTTGTCTTGGTCACATACATTGGAAATAATATAAATACCTAATTATAGGGAAATTATTATATAAATATGGTGCATAAGATGATGGAATATGGTGCTGTTCCTAAAAACTTATTTACAAAGAGAGCTGACATCATTAATAAGTGCTTTGATTATAACCTAGCATTTAAAAGAGAAAACATCAAAAGTTTATAAACAGTAATTATTTAAGAAAAATTACCACAATGAAATATGAAACATCAATAGTAGGAATCAATAATTGGTTCTCTCAGTAGAATCAGGAATAATTTTTTTTCATTAATTTTTTTTTAATATTATTAGTTATATTTGACATCATTTGTAGTCCCCAGGGGGTACCCACCACCATTTCACCCGTGCACCATCACCTCAGTCCCTTGTGCACCCTCTGG
>JAGFMF010011576.1:4204818-4222078 GCA_019455555.1 Galemys pyrenaicus
ATGTGTGCCATTCTTACCGGTGTGAGGTGGTACCTCATTGTGGTCTTGATTTGCATTTCCCTGACTAAGAGGGATGTTGAGCATTTTCTCATGTGTCTGAATCAGGAATAATTTTTACTTTTCCCTCTATATTTTTCTATCTTTTCTACACTTTCTACAAGCTTCTTTTAATTTCTAACTATGTTTTAATTTTTATCTTGACATAATCTCATAAATCATACAGAATCTCATAACCAAAAAACAGGGGACTTTATGATGAAAAAGCAACAGTCTTGCATCATTTCCCAGAGGAAAACCTCTTAACTGTTCCGGTTATCAGTCATCTCTGACTGCCTGTGACCTATTCATCTGTTCTTGCAAGTTCTACTTCAGATAATGCCAATTGGGTTTCCAGTTAAAAAATAATGGTGGAGCAACCCCACTCCTAGGAATATGCCCAAAAGTCACAAAAACACTGATTCAAAAGAATACCTGCACCCCTATGTTTATTGCAGCACTATTTACAATAGGTAAGACCTAGAAACAACCTAAATGCCCTAAAAGAGATGATTGGATCAAGAATATGTGGTACATATATGTGATGGAATACTATTCAGCAATCAAAAAGGATAAACTAGACTCATTCCTAGAAACATGGATGAAGCTGAAAGGGATTATGCTCAGTGAAATAAATCAGAAGGCAAAACAAAAATACCAGATGATTTTCCCCCCAGTGGAATAAAAGGGAACCAAATAAGCGACCAAGGAAAAGAATAATAATAATAGTAACAACAACAACAACATAACAAAAATAAAAAGACAACGACAAATCGGGGACACTTGGTGGGGAGGGGGGCGGGAGTGGGTTGAGGGCAGAAAGAACACAAGGGACTGAGGTGACGGTGCACTGGCAAAACAGTGGTGGGAAATCCATGGGGACCACAATTGATGTCAAATATACATAAATAAAGAGGGGAAAAAAGCAATGGTGGTCCTAACTCACACTGCCCTCTTTACTCAATGCCTGATAGCGGCACGTAGTATGTTATTTTGTGTGATGCCTTTGGAGTCCTTACAGCCTCAAATATCTAGTTTTTACTCATCAGTTCTCAAAAGTAACTGCTGACATCTTAGGAAAACAACATCGCTCCTGACTCCCTCCCAATCCCCCTTTCCCCACTACTTTCTACTTTTGGCGTCCTCAGCATTGCCGGCATCTACCATGTCACTCTCGTGACAAACAAGTAACCACTATTTAGTTATGATTTTTAAAATTTTGTTTTTGTTTATATATGCATACAAAGCTAGGGCACAGACCAGAGTCATGGGAGCTGAGAGGATTCACCTGACAGAGTGGGGAGTAGAACAGGCAGACTGACTGAAACACACCGCTGAGGGGAGGAATGGGCGAGGCAGGAGAGGTCTGCTGTGCCATGTGGGTCCCTTCCCTAGCTGGAGATCGAACCCATGCTGCTGTGCTGTGGATGCTTCACAGTGCGGCGCCCAACCCGCTGTGCCACCAGGGAAGCCCCTAGTTATTATTTCTAGCAAACAAAACCCAGCAGCTTCCTCCCTGCTGTGATAACTCTGCCCCAGTCTGCCTCGTGGCACTGTCCCAAAAGAAGGACATCCTTCTCACACACGCCCTGTCAGGACTGCGTTCCCAGCATTGAGGGGGACAATCTCTTTCTTCAAGACTTCACTTTGTGCCACTTTTTCATTTGTTTCGTGTTAGCACCACAGATCTCACGGGGAGCTTGTTTGACTCTGTTTTGGGCTACTATCCTGTGGCATTGCCTGCATTATAGTCTCAAACTTGTTGCCAGCTCTGAACCTCAACCCTCTCCTACTGGGTCTTTTTTTCCTGGACACACACCTCTGACAAAATGCTGTCTTCCCAGACTGCCCTGACAGGATTGGGCTTCTTAGTATCCCAAGGGAGAACCAGGGCTGATGTCCTAGACCTACCTCTGCTGGTTGGGTCTGCTCCTTCAGAACAGTCAAGGATCCTTTGGAACATTGCTTGACAGAGCATCCCTTTGGAGATGCTGTGCCTGGGTGGGAAAGGTGGCTTCTCTGCAGAGGGCTCTGGGGAGACACCGAGAAGCAGAACCCCCCCAGAAGGGACGGGGCTGGGATCAGCTGCATTGTGCAAATGGCGACCGCCATTCCCGGGTCATCACAGACTTCCAGGCCACCTCTTCTTTGGGTGTCAAGGGCTGTCTCAACAGATACTTGGGAGGCACAGACAACTGAGACAAAGGTCGTGGAGCTGCACATCCCCTCTCTCTGGCCAGGACACACGGGCTAGGGCTCAGGCGCCTCCTGCATCCCTGCTCCTGTCAGCCTTGCCCCTGCCTGCACCGCGCACCCTCAGGGGTGGCCTTGGGCACGGTGTGGCGCAGTGAGGGTGACCCGGTGGAGATGACAGCAGAGTGCTGTCCCCTGGCCGCATCCCCTGCAGTTAGGCAGCCAGCCCTTCCTTGAATGGGGTCTAGGGGTGCCTTCCAGCCTGCTGCAGCTTCATCTGTCATCGCAGTAATAGCAATGGCCCTCCAGATCTTGACCAAGTGAAAAATGAGCCTGAGACAACGAAGTGCTTCCCAGCACGGCACCGGCACACAGAGCAAGCCACTGCCGGCAGCACGTGGACCTTTTGGCGGGAGGTGTGAGGGAAGCCGCGAAGAGGGATCGCTCTTAGGAGGCCTCTGGAGTCCTGGGTGGAACCACAGTCCCAGGTTCCTGACTTTAACTCTCCAAAGGGCGCCCTTTGCTGGGAAGGCTCCTGACCCTGAGGGGTGAACGAATTGGAACCCTAATCTGTCAGCACAGGGCAAGGTCAGGAACGCCAAGGGGGTCTGTCTTCTCTATCTGGGAGAAAATTCCAGCGTTGCCTGATTCTTTAGGAGAAGACAGGGGCGGTGGCCAGGGTACGTCCGCCGCCTGGGGTGTGCCCCCAGACCTGGCACAGTGGGAAGGCACATAGGTGTCTGTGTGGGTTTCTGGAAGAGGCTAAGCAGAGCCCCTCCATGTGGACTCATTATATGGAAATACAAAGTAGGGAAGTTAGGAGGAGGCAACGTGCTTATTACACTGGCAGACGTAGACATGCGCCCAGGCTGACGCGGGTCAGCGGAGCACGAAAGCACAGGCTCCATTCCCTGCAGCTCCAGAGCCTGGCCCCGCACAGCATGCAGGCTCCACCTCGGGAGTCCCGTATCTTGCCCCAGAGTTCTGCCAAGTGCCTGGGTTTCAAGTTCCTAAATCTCCATGCCATAGGAGAAGCCCCTCAGAGCCCAGGGGAAGTCATGTTCTGCACACACGGGCCCAAGCCCTTTTGCCAGGTCCAGGGCTCCCCCAGTGGGCACAACCGAGACGAGATGCAGACCACCCAGATTCCCTGTCCACAAGCCCCGGGGGCATTGTCAAGCTACAAGGCACAGACCTCCCGCTTGGAAATACACAGACAGCCCTCACAGACCCCAGGTGTCAGGGAGAATCATAGTGTGCCCACCAGGTCCTCTGTGAGCACAGGCAGGCCTGGAGGAGGAGGGGACGGCAAGAGCAGAAGTGTGTTCAGCCCAGAATGAAATCCCAGGTCAGGTCACATTAAAAGACTTATTCTTGGTGCAGGGCAATAATAGACAGCACAAAATAAAAGCATCTGCGCCATGTGCACCTGCGTGTTGTGAGGATTGAATGCATTACTGCTGCAACTGAACCCACAGAGCCATTGTTCTGCACGTGCAGAGGGAGACCCGGCCCAGCTCCCAGGGAAAGGCAGTGCAGCCTGAGCTGCCTCAGGGGCCTGCAGATCCAGAGCCCCAGAGGCCTCCAGCTTGAGATCACACAGACAGACCAAATGGGGCCAGTCACCCATGCAAGATGGTCTCACATGCTAGCACGGTCAGCCTAACCAGGCCTTCTAAACAGAAGCAGGCGCTCGCCCGCCACCCTGAAGGGTCCCCTCCCAATCCAGGCTCTTCGCCTGAGCCAAAGCTCCAGACGGAACACTGAGAACAGAATGTCAGCATTTCACTTTGTCCAGAGAGCCCTGCCTAGGAGAATATGACCTCAATTAACAGCACAGCAGACCTGGCCCGGCACTGCCCGGACACCACTCTGTCCCTGCCAAAGGCACGGCCAGGCCGCTGAGGCCCTCGAGGGAACAACCCCCAGGAGGGTTCTATCTCCTGGTTTCCTGGGCCCCGTCCAGCTGCCCACAGATGCACTGTGCCCAGAGAAAGGCCGAGCATTCTCCCTGCCTCATTATGCAACAACACTAAAATGTGTCACATGAACAAGATTTTTCTTCTTAAAAAGCAAATCCTACGGGAAACACTGAATGCTATGTGCAAACACTGGAGTGCCAGGAAAATGACTTGTCTCTCCCAAAGAACTGCTCTCTCTCTTTTTTTTCCAGTTATTGAGAACTGACACTTTTTTTTAAAAGTTATCAGCTGCCGAGAAATTAGTTAAAGGTTAACTCCGACTTCCACTTTATCTCGGGTTCCTGATTACCTTCGCCTCTCTTCCCCACTTTCCAACTAAAGTTGACCAATTTCCTTGATTTTCTTTTGACTTGTGTGACTGCCAAGGCACCTGCAGTCCCTTCCACGCAGGGGAGAAATGAAAACCAAACGAGCAAAGAGGCCCTTGTGAGAGCAAGCACGGACCCCACTGTTGGAGGGGGCTCGGCGAAAGCCGGAGTGGCGCGGCAGGAGCCAGGAGCCGCAATCCGGTATCACATCCACGTGTCGATGGCCCTCCAGGGAGGTGCCTGGTTTCTGAGCCTGGGGCAGGAGGGATAGCAGCAGGGAGTACGGGTGTTGGAGTCATCTAACCACTGTACAAGTAACCCCACAACTTGGTGTCTTAACCACAACCATTCCTGATCTCTCGTGTTTCCAGAAGGGTTCGGCTTGGCCGCTCTGGTGTAAAAACATTAGCAGGTGATGGGGGAGCTGCTGGGAGCTGCTGGGGGTCCCAGCCTCTGGCCTCAGCCCTCCTCCTTCCACTGCGCCGGTGCTAATGCCCCACTTGTGCTTCCTCCTAATGTGGCAGGCACAGGTGGCAGGACTTCCTAGGTGTTAGCTCAGGGCTCCAGGGAGCGTGGGCCCTCGAGGTGGTCCCCGGCCGGCTCAAGGGGAAAAGCCTGAGACCTCACTTCTTCTGCATGCTGGAGGGGTGGGGTACCGCAGAACAGATGGTCATAGTGCAAGACAGCTACCCTCACACCTTGGCAAGCACAGGCCTGCCAACCCCACCGGAGCAGAAAGGTAGAGATAACGGACGAGGCAGATGTCCTCTCTGCTGTCCAGGGAGCATCTGCTGCTCGCCAGCGCTACCTCTAATGGAGAGGCCGTGCTCCAGAAGAAAACGGGCCACACAGACGCCCTCCTAGCACCCACAGTCCCTCACCCAGGAGCCACGCATATGCCAGGCTGCCGGCTGGAGTCTCCGTGCCAGGAAAGAAAGAAGCTGCCTGCCGGGCATGCTGCTCCTGTCTCTGCCAAGAGAACGTTTAGCTTTTCCTTTCCTGGGAACAATGGGGAATGAGCATCTAATTAGCCCCTGGCTCGGAGGCTAAGAGGACAGCACAGGGCGTGCTTTGCTCATTAAAAAGAGGGGAGGAAACGCACTAAGTTCCTGCTTCAAACCCATCCCTTAGCCACCCCAACTGGAACTATTACCTTCAGGTCTGCACCGTTCCTTGAGGACTCTGGCATTGTAAGAGGAATGGAGATGAGTAAGGGGTTTGATGCCACTTTGGTCACAGAGAGGACACTCCGTGAAAGACAAGAGCTCACCTCCTCAGCTGGCTGGCTGATGCTCCTGAAGGGCTGTGGCCTCTTTGGGGGTTGCCAAAGCCTGAGCTGTGGCCTCTCCACCCTGGATATCCCCGAGGCCTCTCCCTGGGCCTCCAAAGCCCTGTTCCAGGCCAGCCGAGGCCTGCTGCACACAGACACTCCCCTTCCCACACCAGAGCTGCAGCCTGCACAGACTACCCCGGGCTTCCCCTCACTCCAGGCCCAGAGAAAGGCTTCTGCTTTCTAGCGAGTCCCAGAGAGTCTGGGGGGCTGCAGAGGCAATGCTTTCATACCTCCCAGCCCCGAGCTCCCAGGAATGCCAAAGCCAGGCAGCCTCTGGTGCCCTGAAACCTGCTTATCACTTAAGTCACCCTGTTCCTATTCCTGGAGGCGTGAGGAAGGGCAGGGGAAGCCGCTTCCTGTGCAGGCTCTTTCCATTTCTTAACGTCTCAGGGGACATGCACCCCTCCCAGCGAACAGGCAGGATGACAAAGAGATTCCAAAGAGGTCCCGGATGGTGAGCAGACCCACAAAATTGCAAACACAACTTTCCTGTAACATGGAGCACCAAGCATTTGAAATCTCTTCAAAAAAATGAAAATGACCTTATCAAAGTATAGCAAAAAAAAAAAAAAACCCACCTTCCCTTAATTGATCACTTTTCTTAATTTTCTTGAACTCAATAAAAATATTCTAATAACTTTGCCCTAAATCTCCCGTACTTAGTAGTTAAGCCCACTCATCCTGCCTAGGCTCTTTCCAATTATATTCATATATATGTGAGATTATGCTTTGCATGAGCTCTCCAGCAAGTTCCTTCTCATAGCCTAGACTGATATGAACTGAAATGTGTCTCCCCCAAATCCATACATTGGAGCCCCAACCCCCCACTGGGATGCTTTTGGGAGGCTGGGCCTTTGAGAGATGAGTAGGCTTAGAGGTCAGGAAGCTGGGTCCAGAAAGGGATTGACTAGTGCCCTCATAAAATGAGGAGGTAGATGACGAGGGATAGAGTGCCCCCACCTACTTGTGCCCACACGAGAAGGTGACTGTGAACCTGGGAGAGGCCTCACCAAAGCACGGTCCTGCCAGCACACCGACCCCGGATTTCCAGCCTCCAGACCGAGAGAGTTTGTCTCTGTTATCCAAGCCCCTCTCCCGCCCCTGCTGTGAGACTTAGAGGCTCCATGGCCCCGTTGAGCTTCTCACGTGTCACCCACCCTGCTTCTCCCATGAATGCCTCTGTCACCGTCTGAACACATCACCGTGGGCTTCAGAGCCAGTCCCCAGACTCAGAGAGAGCCTGTGTAAGTGCCCTCGGAGGCACTTACGGTGACCTTAGGGTGCCTCCAGAAACCCTGGGGCTCCCCTCTCCCCTCCACAGAGCCAGTTAGGGACAGACCATTGGCAGGCCAACTAAGTTCTCCAGACTTCCATCTAGTGTGACATTCTATGAAAATAAACACAGCAGGTGACAGTTAGATACGACCCTCCACATTCGAAACAAAAAGCAAAGATAGCAGAGTTGACCCTTGAACAACACAGATTGGAACTGCAAGTTTCCTCTTCCAGTCGGATCTTCTTGTAAATAGACAGTACAAACATACAAATCCAGAAGTACAGTAGAGCGTATTCATGCATTTTCTCCTCCTTATAGTTTTCTAATAATGTTTTCTTCTCTTTCATTGACTTTACTATAAGAACACAGTACATAGGGCCTCCCTGGTGGCGCAGCAGGTTGAGCGCTGCACTGTGAAGTATCCACTGCACAGCAGCACAAGTTCGATCCCAGCCAGGGGAGGGAACCCACAGGGCGCAGCAGACCTCTCCTGCCTCGCCTGCTGGCCCCTCAGCAGTCTATTTCAACAGATCTGCCTATTCTGCTCCCCACTTTATCTCTGGTGAATCTTCTCACCTCCCGCAACTCTGATCTGTTCCTCAGCTCTTCTATGCATAAATAAATTAATCTTTAAAAGGAAAAAAAAGAACACAGTACATATACATGTTCTCACCCGCTGGTTGTTATCCATAAGGCTCAGTCAGCAGCAGGATAGGAGTTAAGTTTGGAGGAAGTCAAAGGTTACCCACAGATGATCATCTGTGCTCAGAGTCGATGTCCCTAACCCCCACGTTGTTCAAAGCTCAATGCTACAGAACCCCAAGAGGAAGAGGGGATTCAAGTTTGGCTGCTACCACCAATTTAGTAATTCCTTTAAACTGAGAGACAAGAGCCCTTGACATTTTCTTGCGGTGTTGTTCTCTGCCAGCATTGACCACAGGGCCCTGCCAGTGGGGTTCATGGGGAAGCCCTGAGGTTTGACCCCATCAAGATCCATGAGCATGAAGACACCCTGTCTCCCCCATTGGGGTCTGAGAGCAGGTGCTCTCACACCACACGCCTCCCACAGCAAGCTCCTCTGTTCCCATGACCCCTCAGCCGCTGAGCCAGGCTTGGGGCTGGGCCTTCACAGGACCCCAGACTCTTACCCTGGGCCCTATGTCAGGGCTGCTCCTGGGCTGTGCGTTATTGTGGGTGGCTATGTCCCTTCTTACTCTGGGAAAATAGATGCCATTTTGCTGAGGCCAGTTTTGAAGCCCTTTGCAACCCTGAATGTGTATGTGTTCAAAACCCCTACAACCACTGGCTCCAGTTCCATTATCCACATTCCTCCAAGGATTCTGATGTTGTTGCTCTGGGATGAGATGTGAGCACTTCTTAATTTCTGTGGGTGACATAAAAGTAAGCAGATGTGAGGACCATAACAGCAAAGAATTGAATTTAGGTCAAACTTAAACCTAGCAGGGAGGACAATTAATTGCATGTAACGCTACATGATGACTCCCTGGAAAGAGAAAAAGGCCTGCACCCTCAGATGGGCAAGTCCAGGGAAGCAATCACCTTGGATACATGGGAAATCTCTGAGACAAGGTTTCCCCCAGCCCCTTCCCCAAAGTACCACTTTCTCTTGCATCCTCAGCACCCTCAGTCTCACCAGGAGACCCTCCCACCCTGTGACCCTCCAGTCCCCACAGCCACTGTCAGCTGTCCCCAGCCTGGCCCAGGAGGGCTTCACCAGCACTGACCTCTTCCCCACAGGGGCCACAAGGGCTCACAAGGCCCCGGCAGCAGGCACTGTCCCCATGCGGTCACTAGGAGCTCATATGGTGTCAGGCCTCAGAGCCACTCAGGGCTCCAGGCATGCTGGGCAAGGTGCTGGGGTTCCTGGAATTGCAGGCTTCCAGGTGCGGAGTAAGGGGGCAAGGGTCATCCTCAAATCTCCTCACTTTCATTGTCCTGACTTTTCCTTTTAACATCTGTAACTTTGACACCATCTCAGATACAGAGAAAAGTTGCAAAAGTACAGAGAATAAGCAGATCGCCTTCAGCAGATTCCCCCTGGTGAACATGAACCACCTCTTTCTCCTTCTTTCCCTTCTCGCCCACCCAGCCCCTGCCCTTTACTCCTAAATACTGTATATTTATTTAAAAATCTGGAACATTCTTTTATGTAACCATCGTACCATTTAAAAATCTGGAAATTAAGTGGATGCGATACTAGAGCTCAATCTGCAGACCTCTCTTTGACATTGCCCTTTGGTTCAGCAAAGCTCTTTCCAGAGAGTACAGGTCTGATGACCCTGGCCACAGACAAGCAGCGGCCCCTTAAGCCTAGAGCACATTCTCAGAACGCCTCTGCCTTAGGGCCACTTGAGGAAGAGGTAGGTCTCTAGAATGCCCCTTGGCATGGACTTGGCCACGGTTCCTTCCAGTTAAACTAAGCTCTGGCATTTTGGCAGGAATATTCCACAAGTGAGGCAAGAGTGCAGACCCAAGGATCCCAGAGGCAGAACCCCCCAAGAAGGGAGTAGCCCCTTATGCTGGCGGCGCCTTCCTTTCTAGGCCGCCCTTGGCGAGCCTCTTCCGTGGCTCTGACTTCAGAACAGATGTGTGCACTCTCTGGCTGCCCCCGGGGCACACCAGGACCTTCCATCCAATACTACCAGTTGCCACAAAGAAGTGGCCAGCCCAGAGTAACGGGCATCCAGACAGTGTGCCCCCCACCAGCAGACTCTCTCCACCGTGGCCCTCCAGTGACTCATTAGCTAGGAAGTACATCTAATCAGCGCCTCGCATAAATCATCATCCCCACCCGCAAAGGCTTCCCGTGGGCCCCGCGGCTGGGCCTGCACCGGTAGACGTCGGGAAGCCGGGTGTCCTGGAGATGGGCGCCGTGGGGCTGGGGCTCTGCACCCACCCGGCCATAGCCCGTGATTGTTATGTAAACACAGAGCCCACCGCGCCCGCCGGAGTGGCTCCCATCTGCTCCCGGCACACTTCTAGCCTGCCGTCCTCTCCTAGCGCTAATCGTCCTCCATCCTCTTAGGTGAAAACTTGGAAAATGTAAGGGCTCTCAATCTCCTTTTCATTTGCAAACGAGCCATTTCAGCTAAGCGTGGCTCCCTATTCTTCTCCGCATTTGTGTTTGTGAAAAGACCCGTCTCAAATTTCTGGAGCTGGAACAGCTGCTGTCAGCCCTCTTTTCACCCAGCCGGCTCCCCGGCCCCGGGGCCCCCTCCCCCTCCTTGGCCCTTTTGTCTCCCTCAGAGCCAGCACCCCCCCCCCCCTTTGACCCCTGGCCAACTCNGCCCCCCGGCCCCGGGGCCCCCTCCCCCTCCTTGGCCCTTTTGTCTCCCTCAGAGCCAGCACCCCCCCCCCCCTTTGACCCCTGGCCAACTCGAGTCTCCTCCTTTGTCAGCCTCCCCAGACAAGTTTCACCCTAAATCAAGCATTGTTTGGGCTCCCGAGGCCAGCACGTGCCCATATCCCCTAATCTTTTAATTTCACCCCAGGAAAAAGCAGCTGTTAGTGATACACAGCTGTCGCGGGCCGGCTGCCGGCTCCCAGAACAATGAAGGAGGAGGGGGAGGCCGCAGCCTGCAGTAGTATGTACATCTCCCCCTCTTTCTCCTTGGGGTGGTTTTCTCCCTTTTTTGCAACAGTTGGCAGCACGTGCTGTGAAATGCTGCCCCCTGGAAAAGCCCCCTCCTCTCTCTGTCTTTATCTAAACCCTTTCGCTGCCGAGCATTCTTTGCTTTGCAGAGAACCAAACCTTCCCTTTCAGAGATCCCCGGAGTGTGTCATTATCCCTTTGCTGCAAATTGATCATGTGATAAATTACAGGGCCCCAGACAGGCAGATGGGCTGCAGGCTCGAGGTGATGCCTAACATGCACATCTTGGGATGCTGCTTAGTCGCATTAATAATTTCAGGGAGTCACTAGAATAGATCTGATGTGGGGCAAGGGTTGCCCTGCGCATGTACGACCAGGAGACAAGAGGGTTTCCTGGAAATACACTGAGACCAGCAGATACTGGCCCAGTTCACCACATGGGGGTTCCATGAGTCCTTTCTGTGTTGCCTTGTCTTTGCACACCTGATTTTCTGAAAGTTCTTCTCTGGGCACACCTGCACACCAGCAGCCTGAGGTGCTGATGAATGAGGACTCAGGAGACAGGTGGTCTCGAAACCCAGGACACCCCAGGGTTTCGGTGCCACCTTTGAAAGCGGGCATGGGAGGGACTCTCCTCAGAGCAATTTCCTATGGATGTCCTTTGAGGATGGAAATATCTGTCTGCAGTGTCAATATAGCTATTGAGTACTGAGAAGCTAATTTTTATTTTATTTCAATGAACTAAAACTTAAATCACCATATGTGGTCAGTGGCTACTGCATTAGCATGCAAGGTTCTAAACTATGGCTCTCAAACCTGGCAGCTCAGGAGAAACGGAGAATACAGATCCAGGGTCTCATTTCCCAAGCTTTTGAGGGTCCTGAGTATAGGGCTCTTTCAATCTCCACAGGGATCACTGAGGGGGAACAAAGTCGAGGACCCCTGCCTTCGAGGATATTGCAGCCCTGCAGAGATGGACCATATACTTAATTTATCCATAAGCAAAGTTGTCTAAAATGCAGAGGATTCTAGAAAGAACTGCTTGGCTTGGAGAGTCCAGCAGCACCACACCCCCTCCCCTAAGCCCCAACATTTGTCCTCCGTCTGCCACCATCAAGGGTTTCAGAGCTGCTCCAGATCCAGAATTACCAACAAAACAACTGTCAGTGCACAGCAAGCGCCCAGAGGTGAAGGTGCACCACAGCGGGGGTGGGCCCCTCTCCACCGATGTACTCACCTGGTGGGTAATTGAAAGACTGCAGAAACTCGACCCGGGCCCGAGCATATGGCGAGCTGCACACCTGCCCTGCCAGCACCTGCTGGGCCTCCCAGGAGCACAGGGCGGCTGGCTCCAATGCCCCAGGGCCACGGGCAAGCGTCCGACTCATTTGCATGCTCGACACAGCCACGTGCCTGGACTACAGCGGATCTGACATGGCATGTCACTCTTTAAAGATCAGCAAATCTGGAGAAAGCTGTGCTCTCAGACAACAAAGCCTGCAGCCGTCTGGACACGTGCTCGGGGCTTGGGGGCAGGGGTGGCACACACATGTGGGAACTGCTGCTCCCCATAGTTTGATATCCAGGCTAGGAACTTACAGGGGTTAGAACTGGAGCATGTTGAGGATAGTGGCTGCAAATCAGCATCCTGACCTGGGACTTGCAGCCCCCGACAGAGCCCAGTCCTCCCTGGGAAAGCAGAGCTCAGGTCAAGTTTTCTGTAAGTCAGGACCCATCCCAGGAGTTTCTGTTCTCTGACGTCTCCTTTTCTGCAAAAGGGCTCCTCTTTTTGGGTTATTCTCCACAAATAAGCAAAAAGAACAAGGACCTGTATATTGGTGCATAAACCTTGGCCACTCGCTCACGATGGCCATGTTGTGGACCAGGGCTGAGCATTCAAACTGCTATTGAATGGCTGCGTTCTCTTTCTGTCAGATGCACACTTTTGATTCCCTCTCTTGCTTTTTGTCCCCTTGGCTGCACAAGCAAATACTAACTGGCCAAGTGGAAAAGGCCAACATCCACGACTTCTCTCCCTGCAAAATCTGGCCCTCAACCCAGAAAAGTCATTCCGCCTTGAGGTGCTTCCATCCACCAGCCACTACAGCCTTGCTGCCTCTCCTCTCCGGGGTGACAGAGAGCTCCATGGAGAACCGAGGGCCCAGCCTCCACCCCACCTCAGTCACCCAAGCCATCTGTCGCAGGCTTGGGACAGGCATGCTCTTTATTGAGGCAGGGCTTGAAAAGACACAGAAGACAGGCCATGTGGCAACCCAGCCAGGTCACAAGGAAAGGGGAGGGGCCCTGTAAAACATTGTGACCCTTGAGGCTGGTCTAATAGCCACAGTGAAGGCCAGGAGGAGTGACCTGCCTCCCTTAGCACCGGCCCGTATTCCAGTCTTCGAGTTGGAGACTGAGGCTTTTCAGCCGTCTGTCTGTCCGCAGCAGAGGAGGAAAGGTAACAGGCAGTCATATTGTAAGGCCATTAGCAAAGAACAATGGGAAGCTGACAGGGTAATCCCGTGAATAGAAGAATGAGAGTTGGCTTGTGCCAGCAGCAGCAGGGTGAGCTCATTATCCCAGACAGCAGATGGAGGGTGGCCTGGTTGCCAGGCAGAACTCAGGGCTGCTGGTCAGGAGAGGCAAGAGCTGACAGTGGACGCCTAAGACCCCTCCAATCACCAGCCGCTGCCCTTCCTCCCAAACCACTAGGAGTAAAGGAGAAAGCTGTGCTCGGGCAGAACTGGTTTCAGGGAGACTTGCGGCAACCCCTTGCTCATCCCAGGAGACTTCATGATCTTGGACATCATCGTGCAGTTCAGAACCACTAAGCCCAAATAGCTCGGCCTCCTCAATACTGAGCACTGTGACCAAGAAATGTGCCCAAAGAAATGCACACACTTCAGGACATGCCCAAGGAAATGCACACACTTCATCCTTTTGTCGGAAGAATCATCTTAACCTGCACAGAGCTATTGCACATCAATCCAGTCCTTTTTATTTGCACATGGGGACTGATGCTGCTGAGACCCAGCAGGAAATGCTGGTCACGGAGTATGACACAGGGAGCATGCTGAGAGGGAGTGCAAACAACTGAACTGTAAAAGGGATGTGAACGTTAGAGATGGGCACACTGGGATGAGCATATTGGGGTGAGTAACAAGGGATGCGCTCACTGAGGATGAGCAATGGGGATGAGCAATGGGGCATGTGCACACGGAGGATGTGCATGCCGGGGATGGGCCCCGGGGACGTACAAGCTGGAACATACTGGGGAGAGCACAGTAAGGAGAGCACAATGGGGATGTTCCCCCAATTTCAGTTCCTCCTTTTTGGCCACTATTGCTAAATATCTATTTGGAATCTTGTTTCTTAGAATTACGGTGGTTGTGTTTGCAAGACTGAGTTTCCATTTTCGTTGGCCAAAATTATCACAGGCCTGTGGTCTGGGCTCTGCTAAGCCTGAAAGACCAAAGTCTTATCAGGGCTACCTTCACACTTCTGTTCCTGAGCAGGCAAGACCCCAGCCTGGGCTGCTACATTTCCTTCCAGAATCTTTGGTGGTGACACATTATTTCAAGAGCATATTTGCAAAACGTTGAAGTCAATTCAGCCTACTGCATAGACTGTATGCTCCCAGAAAGAGGACACATGGAATGAACAGTTCTAGATAATGGCTGAACAACCACAACTTTGTTTTCACATGGTTCCTTACAAGTCGTTCATTCAATAGAATGTGCCACATGTGCATACTGCGATCGACCCACAAATGTTCAGGGGCAGCTTCACAAAGGCAACACTGGAAACTGCCTTTCTCCTCTCTGGCTGGCGCAGCCTTTCAGCAAAGCCCAGGAGCAGGCCCCCATGAGGCTCTGTCAGTCTTGTCTGGCTGCAGCCAGGACCTGTGTGAATTCTGCAGCTTCATCAACCCATCAAATTCTGCCCTCGATGTTTTTGCCCCATTTCTCCTTTTTAACAGTGAGTCTTAAAATAGTATAAATTCTTACGAAAAAAAAAGACAAATTCAACAGCCGTGAAAGGATTTAAAAAAAAAAAAATCAATCTTTTGAAGCGAATAAGACCTTCCCAATTAGGAAGGGATTTTTCTGACTCCACCTCAAAGTAACTAATAATTTCCTGCTGTTGACCTTATTGCTGAAGCCTTATTGATGGTTTAGTCACCTTACGCGTATTTTATGCATTCTATATCGTATTCTTACAGTCAAGTTAACAATGCAAAAGAAAGCGTTATTTAGAGGGTCCTAGGAAAGAGAAAATACGTGTCAGGCATTTTACTGTATTTGTTGTTACTACATATTTATGTCACTTATTTACAAGAAAATCTGTGTGTGAGTGGCATAGACAGTTCAAGGGTCAGCTGTATTCGTGTTAGTTCCCTGGTATTCCTGTGAGAAAGTGCCACATTGTGGATGGCTCCAGTGAGATTTTTGTACCAACATCCTGGATGCTGGAAGTCTGATAACGAGGCGTCAGCAGGGTTTTGGACCACAAAGCCTGGTTCCTTCTGAGCCCATGAGGGAGCGCCCCTTGGCTCTGGAGGGGACCCGCGATCCTGGCGTCCTGGGCTGTGGAGACATCTTTCCCTCTCGCCTTCATCTTTGCACACGCTTGTCTGTCTGTCTCCAATTTTCTTCTTTTTCATAAAAGCACCAGTCATATTAAGTTGGGACCCAACTATCTAAGAACCACATTTTAATGAGGCTACTTCTTTAAAGACCTGGTCTCCAGCTAAGAAAAGATTCTAGGAGCTGGTATCAGGACTTTTACAGATGTAGTGGAGGAGGGAGCACAATTCAGCCCTTTTCCTTATCAGTTTCCTCCTGTGACTGTCTAGAAATGGGCTTACTCTCCCAGCCATACTTCCTGTCTCTCCACACATCTTGGATGTCCAGTCACTCCACGCAAGAGCCTTGGTCCAGGATCCTCCCTTTGCTGAAAGGGGAAAGCCAAATGTAGAGGAGGTTTGGGGTTGGGGGGAGAGTGACAAATGAACCACGCCCCCCTCTGGCCGCAGACACTGCTCCCAATCAGATGTGTGTTTAAAATTTGGTGTCTTTCCCAATGCCAAAGCTGACACTGGGTGGGCAGTGTTTTCACAGAACGCAACAGGCTTGACTCTGACCAATGACCAATGCCCTCTGCAGACCCCACAGGTGCACCTCCCCTCCCCCACCCTGGCTCTGGGTGATCCACAGGATCATCCACCACCCTGCAGGCTGCCAGCTGCAGCGCCCCCTCCTGGCTGTTCCTTCCCGGAAGCCGCTGCCATTTCCCCTGTCCCCACCTCACCTCCCAGCAGAGGTGCCCTTCCCCCCAGCCTGTCCTCAGCTGCACAGCCTGTGATCGTTGGGGGCTCAAGGGAGTGAGCAAGAGGAAGGGAGAGGGGAGGCACAGGAGAGCTGAGGTCGGGAGGGCTGGCCTCCATGCCCCCACCCACCCCTGACCCAGGGCGAAGGGCCATCTGCCACTAGTGAGCCGGCCCCAGGCAGCAGCTGGGCAATTTAAGCAGCCTCCCACCAAGAGGGGCTAAGCTGGAGGCAACTTTTGACCTAAGGCACACACACACAAACACACAGATGCACACACATGCACACGCTCGATGTGCTGTAAAGCTGGGGTCTGACTTGAAAGTCTCCTTTTGCCTACCGGGCTTGTTTGTTTTTCTAAGACTGATTCCTTATCAGTCATTCGAAATCCAGAAAGCTCTGGGAACTGAAAGTTGTTTCATAACTCCTTTGCAGACAAAGTTCAACCTGAACAGATGGACCTGAGGCTTTGTTTACCCAGCTTAGTTTCACTACAAAATAGTAATGTCTGGCCCTCGCCACTGTCCCATGCGCCACTGGAGGGGTATGGAGGTCGTGGAAGAGGTTCGGAATGCAAATCTCCAGTCCCAAACTCCAGCCCATGGACACAGGAAAGGGGTGTCTGAGCATCTGCCTACGAGTCCAAAAAGGCTGGGGTCTCTTGATACCCATTCCCCATCACCCTTGCCAGTCGTGCTTGTCACTGGACAGGCGTGGGCAGCTGCAAACCAGCCAGGAACCAAGGTTCAGGAACAAGTCATATTCTGTCCAACCTGTCTTCCAGGCAGGAGTAGGCCTGACAGAGTTCCCTGAAAGTCATGGATGGAGGCTTCTAAATGCCTCTGGGGACCAGAGTCAGGACCTGCGACTCCTGCTGACTGCTGTAGGCTGGCAGGGTCCCGTGGAGGCTCATCCATTCTCATCCTAGGTCCTGGGTCCCAGGTCTCCGATGACCCTCTGGTTGCATGTGCCTATGCTCATGTGCCCACATGTAAGCACATGCACATGGATGCACACTCACACAGATACACACACATAAATGCATGCACATCCACACCCTCCATGCAGGTTTACCCTAAAAACAACCATCTGCCCCCTATGTTTATAGCAGCACTCTTTACAATAGGGAAGACCTGGAAACAACCCAAATGCCCAAAAACAGATGAGTGGATCAGGAAGCTGTGGTACATAT
>JAGFMF010011576.1:4231752-4283467 GCA_019455555.1 Galemys pyrenaicus
CTCTTCTCTTCAGAAATCTTCTTATCCTCAGCTCCACCCACTTAGGGCGGAACCAGGATTTTGGGAACTTCCCCTTTTCCTGGGACCACCCTGTTACAGGATGACCTTGAGTGTTCAGTGGCACGGCAGCTCTCAGCAGAAGCTGACAAGGATTCCGAGACTGCACTAGACACCCCGAGGACCCGCTGATGCCTGCCGAGAGGAGGACATAGTGGTGGCTTGAAGGGTGGTGCTTCGCCACGCAGGTTTATAGAAAGTCAGGGGTAGGGCGAGATGCCAGACAGACTGACAGGCAGAGATGTTGCAGGAGTGGTTCCACTGAGGGGAGCAGAGTGTCTGCCTGGGCTCTGGCCAGCAGCCTAGAGTGAACAGCACTTGGTCCTCTTGGTCACTCTGTGCTGAGAAGACAAGGCCGTGCTAGCCCACCTGCACCAGACCCGGCCACTACCAGACCGCATCCTTGGAGAACCTGGAAAGCGAAAGCTCATGGAGCCTGTGTCATTTCCGTTCTAGGAGCTTAGGAAATGTTCCTCAAGAGCGATGCACGGGCCACACCCGACCAGCAGACGTAGGTCTAGGACATCCAGCCCCAGTTCTCCCTTTGGGGTACAAGAACCCCAATCCTGTCAGGGCAGTCTGGGAAGACAGCATTTTGTCAGAGTTGCATGAGGCTTTGGGACTTGAAAAACAAAATGTATTCTTTTCCAAAGGAGCTGTGCCAGCCAGGGCAGGGCACCCAGCCAGGGAGTGTCCCTGTGGAATCCCTTCGACTGACCTGATAAGGCCTGGCTGGGGCAGCCTGACCTCTGGGTAGGGGCTGGCTGGCTGGTGTGGCAGCAGGTCTGTGGCTCTAGTCTCCGCCGACTTCCTGGTCCTGGCCTCTTGCACTTCCAAATTCTCACCTGTCTCATGGAAGCCAAGCACCAGTACTCTTTACCTTCCAGAGACATCTGCTCTTCAGGAGATTCTCACCAAGGCCCTGCCCTGTGCAAGACCCCAGCACTGACCCGAGGAAGGGAGGATTTGGTCTTGTTCACCCAACAAATGATGGAACAGGTATCACAGGGGAACAGGACCCAGCTGGGGGAAGGGCTCTGGCCAGTTGTGACAAGGTCAGTAAGGACAGTGTGGGTGCTTGAACAACCTGAGGAACACCTCAGGGAATAGAGTGGGACTAGACTGGGCCTTAGGGAAAAGTGGGTTCTGGCCAGACCGGAAGCTAGAAGCAGGGGGAGCCAGCAGAAGTGAGGGCGGTGCAAAGGCATGGAGATTGAAAGGTCAGTCTGAGGAAGGCTGCCAGCTTTGTGGGTCTGGTGGGTGTGGTAGGGACAGAGGCTGAGGGTCACGCCCAGACAGATCCTCTAAGTGTGAGTGGAGGAGCCAGGATAGGATAGGAGAGGTAGGAGGAGCAGCTGGGGGAGGAGGGGGAACAAGCTCTTGCTGCTAGGGTCCAGCGAATTGTGAGGACAGAATAAGTGGAGGGTAGCTGCCAAACACAGTGGGGAAGGTTGGGGGGGGGACTTCTCCTGGCTTGCTTGCTGGGCAGCCAGGTGCCCTCCCATCAGCTGCTTTGGCAAAGCGCAAGTAACCAACCACTTGTTAAAACGAATGCCAATCGGATTAAGCATATTAAATATGCTTTAAAAACTGAGTTTAATAGAAAAGGTGGGGGGAGGTACTTATAAGCCTGGCACAGAGATGACTCTCAAGGGAAGGCTGAGACCTAGGGAAACAAAACCAAAAAGTATTTTAGAGTAGAAAGAAAACTCAGATTTCTTGAAACAAAACAGCGGAGTGGGAGAAAATATTTTAAACTTTCAGGATAAGATCAAGGGTTAATGCACATAACATACCAAACACTTGTGTAAATTAATGAGAAAAAGGCAGACAACTCAGTAAAATCCCTGCAAAGCAAAACTTTGCGAAGACACACTTTCCGGAAGCCAGGCCCTCTCCATTCCATTCTCCCCATTTCCAGTCTCTCTGGCAGGAGAGGGACTAACAATGTGGCTTCCGTGGGCAGACTCCCTTCCCAGCTCAAGTCCCATGTGCCTCCCCTCACAAACACCCTCCCTGCTGTGGGAGGCGCCCCATCCCCCAGACCTGGCTTCCAGATGGAGAAGGGTTGGAGTAAGCAAGAAATGATCGTGTTCACTCCTTGCCATTAGACTTTGTTGTCGTAGCTAGAATTAATTTGCCTGGCTAATATAGAAAGAAACTAGTGACTCTTAAGGAAAAGATGAGTAAATCAGCCACAAAATGTGAAATAAAAATTCATCCCACTAGTAATCAAATTTAAAACAACCTTGAGACACTATTTTTGATCCATCTACAATACTTTTAAAATATTACTAACATGGACCTCCCTGGTGGCACAAGGGGTTAAAGCACCTCACTATGAAGCAGCCACAGCTACTGTGGCACGAGTTTGATCCCTGGTCAGGGAGGTCACCCACCTGATGCCACAGACCTCTCCTGCCTCACCCGCTGCTCCCCTCAGCAGTGTACTTCAGTCAATCTGCCTGTTCTGTTCCCCGCTCTGTCTCTGGTGAATCCTTTCACAAACCACTCCCCACCTCTGGCCTGTACCCCATTTCTTGTATGCATAAATAAATAAATCTTTAAAAAAAATAAAATAAAACATTACTAGCATCAATCTTGCAGAGGGCATGGGGAAAAGTACTCTCTTACCCTAGGGAGAAGTATAAGTTAGTATAGTCTTGGAGAATGATTTGGAACTTACTATGAAAAATTTTAAAATACATACCTTTGAGTTTTAGTGAGTCTACTTTTAAGAGTTTAGTTAATTTTTAGTCATAGGAATATAATTTTTTTTCATTACAGTATTGTTTGTATAAGCAACAAAATTGAAAAATTTAAATGGCCATCAATATGTCAACCAGGAAACTTATGTTAACATCAAGGGATGTCTGTAATTTATCATGAGAAACCAAATTGTAGAACACATATTTATGATCCAAAATTGGTTTTCTTAAAAGGCTCAATATGTGAATATAAGATTTATATATGCATATATATGTACATACATGAACTCACTTATATCTGCACACACATATACACACACACTTAATTTTAATGGTATTTAAAACAACTGAAGGAACCTATACCAGGCTGGGCATGGTAACACCTGGGGGAGTATGATCCAATGGAAAGCAGATGAATTGGGACCTTCTCTTTCACTATATTTTTTCCACATTGCATTCTTTCATAGTTTAAAAAATAAGGAAAAGTGAACAAGGTAGGGGAGAAAATGGCATGCATATGAAGAGTGTTTGAGAGTGAGAAAGTATCTTCTCCTTAACTCTGACCTTAATCCTGAAATTCAGCCCAGGATGCCTATGACCTCTAAGGTTATCTGCCAAATTCTGCATAAGTATGCCTACATGTTGTTTTCAATTTTCCAAGAGGTTCTGTAGCTTTTATCAGCCCTTGCCATCATCTCAGATTAGAACTACTGATAATTTGTGAGTTTTCAAAAAGTCTGTCTGAAAAGAAAGCTGAGCTAGGGACAGCCTGGGGGCTGAGCATGTCAGGAAGATCAGCATAAACAATGGGAGAGAGTCCACACCAGAAGTGGCCATACTTTCTCCCTTAAAGATGCCACATAAATCTAATCCAAGGAAAATATGAGCGTTTTCACAGCCAGTCAAGTTCCCCAGCAGCAAGTCCACCATTTGCGCTGTAGAGCTGATGGACAGTTTGGCTGGGTATAGGAGTCCAGCCCTTTCCCTCCTGCTAATGCTCCACTGTTGTCAACTCCCAAAACCACTGTGAAGGAGACAGGGCCACATTTGTCAGAAATCCTTCGAATACAACAGACTCTTTCCTCTCTCTGGAAGTTTTTAGTGTCTTCTCCTTAATCCTGAAATTCACGTATGTATTGATGTGGGTCTTTTTGTTAACTCTTGAGCTATGAAATTGAGAACTCTTTCAGTCCAGAAATTCCTCTTTCCATTTTGGTAAATGTCTCTGTTGTTTCTTTCCCTCTGTTTTCTCTTTCTAGGGCTCCTATTTGTGAGATGTTGTACCCCCTTGAGTCTTTTTGTTAGGGGAAAAGGTAGTCCTAAATAAATTATGGGTGTGTGGACTCCAACCCCCACTCCAGACCATCAGTGTTCCAAAACCACAAATCCAATAAAATAATTATCGAAGAGTAGATTACTGGGACCTAAAAATAAAGTTAAGCAGCCAGGCTGGCTATAAAGCCGAGGTGAGCCTTAAACACTCTCTCTTACTAAAAAGCCAAACCCCTTCCTTCGGAGCCATCTCATTCGACTCGGAGCCAGCCCTCAATGTGCCATTACTTAAATCTAGTAGAGTATTTGTAAATTTGTATCCCTTTCTTTTTCCTTTAGTGTTATTACTATTTTATTCCCCTTTCTTTCATAAAATAAAACGTGCTAATAATTTTTACCACGTGTACCTAAAGTTAAAACTTTAAAAGTCTTCTGAGCGCGCGGGTGGAAAACCCAGTGTAAAAAACCCATTTTATATTAAAGTTGCCCTGTAACATTTTCAGTATTGCTTTGTGGGTTTTTTTTGTCTCCTTATTTTATATCTTATATCTTTTTTATATTTCATATCTTTTATATATTTTTTATATTTTATATCTTTTTTGTTTCCTTATTTCCTCCACGTTATTTCCAAATTCCTATTGTGTTATTTTCATTTCTGCTACATAATTTTAATTTCTAAGTGCTCTTGTACTACTGTGTATGTTCTTTTTAACATCACATTGTTATTTGAAGCATATGTCTGTTTTTTTGCATTGTCTTTGAGTCATCTTTATTTTCTCCATTTCTCTTATCTCCTGAGTTCCTCTTCCTATTGTGTTGTTATTTGTCTGTCATTCCCTATGCTCCAGTACTCAGGTGTCTGGGCTGTCGCTCGCATCTTTGAGGCCCTAATTGTGGCTAGAAGTGCAGTGTGGTGAGTGAGCAGAGTGCAGTGTGATGTACTTCCTTCCTCTGCAGGCTGATCAGGTGGGTGTTAGGTTATTTCAGGGACTACCCACAAATATCAGTCCTGCTGACCTTTACTCTTTGATTTCTCAGTCCCACCAAAAAAACAATCCTTCAATATATGCCTATAGGACATAACCCTGGTAGCAGCATTACAAAGCTGAATGGGGAAAGAGGACTAAGTAGGGGATCTGACTACTTAGAAAGCAGACTTTTACTTGATGTTCCTGTTTCGATCCTGAGTTCTCATCACAACTCTGACTGGGATTTCAAGCTCAGAGCACCTCTGATTCAACCTCTCCGAGGAGTCACCCTCCTGCCTCTGGCAGGGCATGCTGTGTCCTCACTCCAGTGCTTCAAATCCAGTGTTTTCTGAGGTTCTGCCTGCTCCAGTGTGAGAGATGGGGTCTTTGGAGCATCAGGACTGATTCAGCAGCAAACAATGCCAAGTGAGTCTGTGTGATTCAGTGACTGGACCACAAGAGGCAAGTGACCTCCACCTGACTATCTGGAACTCTCCTCTGAAAATTCAGCCACCAGTCTGAGAGAAGCGCTGACCACATCAGGCTGCAAAAGTGTTCTGGTGACAGTTCCTGTGAAGCCCAGACTCTGGGTCTCCCCAGCAGATATAGACATGGAGGAGCAGAGATAAACCAGCCCTGCCCTGCCGACTGGATTCCTGAGCTGTCAGTGTGGGTTGGCTTGATGGTGCACCAGCAGAACTGGAGCCATAAATTTCCTTATACCCCATTAACCATCACACACATGCACACATGTGCACACACGTGCACATGCACTCGCTAGCACAAGCATTTAGTGATGCTGCCCTATGAAATCAGACACTTTCCAGTTCCCAAAATTGTGTTCCCAGTTCTTTTGTTCACATCCTTCTGGAATTTTACCTTTTTATACCTATTTGCTATAATTTTGTGATGACTCAGAGGAAATAAAGAAAAATATATGTGATTAATCTGCTGATTTTAACCAGAGATGTCAGCGAGTCTTTCCACTGTGTTTCCAAATAAGCAAACCCAGAGCCAAGTTAAAATGCTCCAAATGCCATTTGCCTCTGGTAAACTGAGGCAATCACTAGTGTGTCCTAGGTGTGAAGCGTCCAGGAGAGCACTGCTATGCTTGAAACAAACACTGAAGCCTGGGGCACCCCCTCACATTGCCTTGTGTTCTTCTGTTATCAGAACAGGAAGAGGCTTTCTGCTTGATGTCCACAATATGCAGAACTCACCACACATGTAAAATAAAAACCTAATCAGAAAAGAGGCAGGAAAACCACAAGATAAAACCACCTTTGGGGGGGCAGCAGCAAGATCTCTGGGGAGGCAAAGCTGGCTCCTGCCAGGAGGTGGAGGGCAGCTGGAGTCTTAGGGAGAACATGAGCTTGGATGCAGAGGTGGTGCAGGTTTGCTCTGCCTGTGCGGTTTCCCAGTACAGCAGCCACCAGGCACTCAGCAACCGTGCACCCCCAGCCATCCCATGCATAGACAGAAGTTCCAGGAACCATGAGACTGGTTCAGAGGACTTGAGTGTAAATGTCATCCAGGAACTGGCTGGTCTCAGGTTTAACAATTACTGAGGTCAGCGATTCAGATAAAGAGTCCTTCCAAGGTCAAGGGCTGCATCCATAAACCTTGTCAGCCTGTCAGATGCTGCTGGGCTGGGTGTGAGTCAGCAATTCTGTCCCTGCTCTTGCAGAATGGACTCCTAAC
This sequence comes from Galemys pyrenaicus, assembly GCA_019455555.1. NCBI lineage: Eukaryota > Metazoa > Chordata > Mammalia > Eulipotyphla > Talpidae > Galemys > Galemys pyrenaicus. The sequence goes on from JAGFMF010011576.1 coordinate 4,238,459, forward strand.
ATACTTCCCAATGGTACTGTGACCTGTATAAGAGAGATAGCACACTAATGGTGGTTTTTGCTACATTAAATAATTTCCAGTGCAAATAATTGCTACAGTGCCCTGAACCAACAGCACCATTCACCCTTCAAGAGTCTTATGAGAAGCAAGCAAGAAGACAAAAGACAGCCCCAGTCAAGGAAAGACTCAAGCCCTTGAGCTCTAGGTTGCTGCTGTGTGACCTCTCTGGGGTGAGTCACCTTCTTTGGGCCTCCCTCATGTCACACGAGGGGTAGGCCACTTCTTGTCAATTTGGGGTAGTGCTGCCCATCCCATGACCACCTTGGTGTGGGTCAGCCTGTGGGCTTGTCTCTGACTCAGGGCTGCTAGGAGTTAGTGCCTGGGGCCAGGGCTGCCAACTGCCCCTCAAGCTGCTGCCCTGCCTCCAGTCTGTTCTAGAACATGCACCCCGTGCCTCCAGGAGCCTGGGTAGAGACCCCGTCCCCACCACCATCCTCTGATTATGTGCTCAGTGTGAGATGAGGGAGTGGGCACCAGTCCCTTGCAGCTCCAAGAGTGCCTCCACACTTCATGGCGAACTTTTCTAATGGAGAGAAAAAAACCTGAAAAAGCTGCATGCTGAGTCCCACTGCCTAGATGCTTAACACTTGCTACCCTTGTTTTCTCTCAATCCCATCCATCCCACTACCCACCCATCAGTCCAGAGTGTTTCCATCTCTCGGTCGCCCATCTCCCTAGCACAGGGGTGCAACATCAGTACCTGGGCCCAGTGTCTTGTAGATTAGGGGTTCTGTTTGTATGTAAAATGTACAGAGAGCAGCGGGAACTTGGTGTGACCTGGGCACTTTCTGGCACACCGAGAATGCAAGCCCCCACCTCCCTGTAGCCATGGCAACCCAGTGGTTGCCAAGGAGAATGGCAAAAGCAACATGGCCTAGAGGTGGGATGCCAGGACTCACGACCAGACCAGGCAGGTCTGGGGTCCCTTGAGGTCACATGACTGGGGCAGCCCCCCACCTCTATGGCCGGCCCTTCTGTCTTTCAGATGGAGGTGACGATATTCCATCTGCTCTGGTTGCGCAGTCACGAGGTGGTGAAACCTCGGGACTAGCATGTGGGAAAATGCTTTCAACTGCGCTGTTGTAAACAGAGCAGGACTGAGGCAGGAAACCACTGTGTTAACCCTCCCTGGGCCAAGAATGACTCTTGGCTGCTCGACCAAGTGACTGTCCCCAAGGCCATAGCAGGAGCGATCTGATAGGCTATGCCTGAGGACAGGATATGTCTGGAGGGAGAAGTTCCATTTGCAAGCTGAAGCTCTCCACACCCCAAACTCACCCCCAGCAGGGTCAACTGTTGACAGCCAGTCTCGGACTGCAGGTCTGAGCCATCACCGGGGAGTCTGGATTCCAGAGAAGTGCCTGCAGGGTGTTGTGGCTGGTGGGGGTATAGAGCGCTTTTCAAAGGAATGTTCCTGAAACCTCACAGCACATCCTGTGACCTTGTCATGGGCCCAATTGCGTGAATCCTGAACGTGTTGGGCTCCCACAAGTTCTGCTCACCCACACCAGTGCACGAAGCCGTGCGGTGCTGGGTCCCGAGACACGGCCATGAGGGGTGCCTGCCCTTGTCACGGTCCCTGCACTGCCCCTGACAACCCTGCACTGCCCCTGACACGCTGCGTCTGCAGGCACAGCAACCGGTGCGGGTGGATGGGAGGAGCAGCAGCAGCAGATCCCTGCTGGGGCTACCGGAGACATCCCCAGCGGCAGACCCAGACACCACGCAGCTGTCCAGGTGCTCAGTTTGCAACATGACGCGCCTTTCATGGCCTTCCCTCTCCTCTTGTCTCCTGCTCCCTGCCTGAGCAGGACTTTCTGTGATCGCCTCACCGGTGAACCATTTGCCATCAACTTTTTGCCTCTGGTCCTGCTTCCAGTGTTTTATACACACACACACACACACACACACACACACAAAACAGCCTGGGAAGCATCTTTGAATTTTCCAAGTACAAAACATGGGTCCCTGACTTTGCGTCTGCCTTCCCTCCCCGACCATTTCTCCTGGTCTCAGTTCTCAGCCGGATGTATGGATTAGCAGTATGTGCACCCTTGCTTTGCAGATACCATGGCGCGGAGCATGGGTGGCTTATCCCACCAGCAGGCCCCTCTACCCACCTTCCAGGGTTGCAGAAACTGAGAAGTAAGAGTCCAAGACACTGGTGTCCTGGAGCAGAAGAACACCCAGAGAGCGGAGGCAGAACAAGTGACAGGAGCACACAGCCACCACAGCCCCAGATTCAGGGGCTCCCACCCTTGGTGGAAAAAGAGACACATGACCCAAGTCATTTTGGAGGAAGTAACGAGCTCCGGGTTCTGACTGCCTTAAGAGGAACCTGTATCGAGGGTGGGTGTTTGCTTCGAGGGAACGGCCTGCTCAAGTCCCCCAGAACGAGCTCTGGTCTTCCTCCTCTCCCCTTCAGGGTTTTTCATGCACTCCCTGAAGGAGCTTGAAGTGAGTGTCTGCAGCAGCTGAGGGCAGCATGGGGCCAGGAACACCAGTGACAAAGTCTCTGCACTCTTTCTTGGGAAGCCAGACCAGCAGGGGCAGGGTTCCACAGATTTCTACCCAGCCAGCAGCGCATCCTGCTCTTGTGCCCACAAACCTCACCCCGTCCTGTGACTGCTCAGGACGAAACTGTCACTTCTAGTCTATGGAGCACCATGGAGCTACTGTTGAGTCTCCGGTGGGATCTTGGTTGTCTTCTGAAAAAAGGACACCCCTAGGTCAGCGGCCTACACAGGCCTCCATTTATCTATCTACTTTTTTTGTCCTGACATTCGATTTTTTTTTAGAGCAATTTTAGATTCATAGCAAAATTGGGAGGAAAATACAGAGGTTTCCCTTATACCGATTGTCCCCGCACGTGCACAGCTTCCACCATCGTGACATCTCCTACCGAGAGCAGTAGAGCTACAGTGAATGACCCTATAAGGACACATCATCACTACCTCCGGGGACACGAGGGTTGATGCTCACTGTCATATATTCTATAGTTTGGACAAACATATAGTGACACGTCCCCAGCATGATCGTGTCATGTGAGTAGTTTCACAATCCTGAAAAGTTCCTTGTGTTCTGCCTATTCATTCCCTGCCCAGTCAATTTCTGGCAACCCTTGCTCTTTTGCTGAAACTGTTTCCATAGCTTTGCTTTTTGATGTCCTATAGTTGGAATCATAACTATATCCCAAACAAGGAATCACAGCGTAAGGCGTGAGTAAAGGGTCAATCTGGGGCCACCTCCCCCACACAGGAGGGTGAGCCACAAACAGCCTGCACCTCCTATACAAACACAAATGATTGAAGCAAATGCAGGGGCAGAGACACTCAGCCCAAAGATGCCAGCTGGCCCTTGCAGAGTGGCCTCATTCCCTCCTGCACAAACCCCTAGTCTAAGAACTGCCTTGAGCCGCTACCCTCCCCATCCCCTAGCAGTAAAATTCAGACCTCCCAGTGGGATGGGCATTCATGCAAGGGGAGAGTAGTCAGGCAAGGCAGCACAGCAGGATGCTGGTCATATACCCAGCGTCTGCACCTCCAGTGGAGGTCACCAGGACACCTGGGGTTACCTGCTGAGGCTGGAGCCTGGGAAAAGATGGCTCCAAGGCTAGAGACCACAGGAGCTCACGACACTGGAGAGGCTCATGTGTGGCCACCCTACATGGTTTATGCTTCCTCAAAGCAGGGGACAGACCAGAAAGGGGCACTGGGACCAGGTGTCCCCAAGGACCAGGTGGAGCTGCCTAGGCTTAGCTGCTTCCCTTCCAGGCTACAGACTAAGTGGTCCCAAACCCTCCAGAATGAAAAGGGGCAGAGACCCTCCACTTCTCACTTGAAAGACTATCAAAGAATATGGGGTCCCTGACATCACAATCCACGGGACAGCCTGTCCAGGGTACCTCAGGCTGTGCCCCTGGTCACCGTGGCCTAGGCTAGGAGATTTGCATTCGGATTTGGTTTAACTGAGGCTTTATGATTCCCCCACGCTGGGAAACTGGAGGAATCAGGACAGAGCAACCTCCCCAACATCATTGCTATTCCCGCAGCCTCCCAAAACTGGAGGAAAACAAGTCTGTCTGCTGAAAAGAGCAAAGCATTACTCCACAGCCCAATCATCCTCATTAAAGCAGCCACAGCTCTGAAAAGAATCTGTCTCCTACAGGCCTTCGCAAATATGATCATAAACTTGGAATCCACCATCCCACTGCATGTCAAAGGATTTTGAAGAAAACCTTTTCTCCTGTGAGTCACATTAAATTCGAATCTCCTAAACATGCACTAAGATATAACTCGCTGTGGCTCTGGGCTCCTGCCCTGCTCTTCTCAGAGGCAAACACTGATGACCTGGGGTTTGTGCAATAAAACTTGTATCAGACGCTAAAGAAATAAAAGGATGCACCCAAGAGCACTCTTGCAATTCAAAACAAAGACACACACAGTTTTTGGATTCCATCTGTAGAGGATTTTAACCCAGTTTTTCAAAAAGCCTCCTAATCTACTTAAGAAGAGTTGGCCTTTCTAGCCACATATTACAGATTTTACTGGAATCTGTATACATGTATACAGGTACGAATATGCTGGCCAGGGCAGAGTGCCAGGCCTGCAATTAAGCAAAATGTAATTGCATGTAGAAACGGTTGTCCTTTCCAAGGCACTTAAAATTTCCCCTCTGAAATGAAGATCCATGATAAAATTATTTTAAAACTGTTGGAAATCTAATTGGTGTGCTTTAACTACAAATATGCCAGCCTCTAAAACCAGATTTCAATTCTTGTCTGGAATTGTACATGTTTCCATCCTATTTTCCAATGAAAACAGCTCCTTGGAGGTGGTCTGTGGTGCTGCCCCCGATGTGATAGAGTTGAACTTGGTGTCATGCATGGGATCTGATCCTAAAGGCCGTGGTGGTCCAGGGGGAAGCCTCTTGGAATTATATTTTTAAATACAGGGAAAAGGGAAACTTGAGTATCTTTATGGATAAATATGAAAACACATACACAAAACATTCACTAATATGTTTGATCCCATGTCAGGCTTGCAAGTTGAACACTCATGTACAAACCTGTTGTGACTTGGGTCCTGTCCCTTGATTTTTATCAACAGATCCAAACAACCGGATTTCCCAAAGACACAGTCAACTGAGGGGTTGGGACTATACACAACTTCTTCCTTCATCGTTGTCCTACCTGTGAAATCTAACTGTTCCAAGAATGCGGCCAGGCCAGGCCATAGTGTCGGAGAGGTTAAAAATTAGGTGAAAGAAAGATATCACCCCCTTTGTCTGACCCTGCCTGGGAGAAGGCTGCCCCAGCCTCACCAACTCCTGGGAGTAAGAACAAGACAAACTCTGCTTTTTCCATTTGCTGTTATCTTGTTCTTCTGCCTTAATCTCGTGAGTCAAACAGAAGAAATAAGACACAGTAGCTCCAAGCTACTACCTGCTTTTAGCTGGATCAAAAGAGACACGTGTGCACAACTGGATGTTCATAGCCAGTGTTATTCCTTCACCAGAAGGCCAAAGACAAGGACATCCTTGCATTGACTCACCCAGTTTCTCTGTCACAACATTCTTTGGTGAGAACAATTTTTTTTCAAACACAAAAGCACAAAATTTCAAGCAGGAACATAAAGTTTCTGTTAAAGAAACTTTAAGAAAAGATAAAGATAAATGAAGATAAAGTGCTTTCTCTACCAGGAATCCCTCCAGAGGATCACTTAGCCATTGGTGATCTCTCAATTGTGTGCTCTTCTGTAGATCAAATACAGATATTGAAAACTATTTCCCAAATGTCCAGGCTAACTTGCAGGTCAAAAGGCCCTTGAGTCTCATTTATGAGCTTACTGGCTAGAAAATAAGAAAGTAAGTAGGAGCCCAGGTACCTGTAGGTCCCGAGCATTCATGAGGTACCAGAGAGACAGACAATGGTTGTGCCGGGATGTGGCAGGGTTTGATTTCCAATTTTATCAGAGACAAGAGAGCCACATTCAAATCCTTTAGAAACCCATACCTAGATGGTCAGCGGGCACAGCTTCTGCGGCCTGAAACAAAAGCAGTCAGTTACTGCTGCTGCAGCTAGTGGGGAGTATTTGGAAACCAGCAACAGAGGAGGACACCTCCTACAGCACGTACCTAGTCCAAAGCCGAGGAACCCTTAAATCACCTGCAGAGGACCTGCTCTCAGTTCAGAAAACAGAATCATTTCCGGAGGGAGTGTCAAGGCAAGCTGGGCCCTGCGGTTTGCTGATATGCATGTGATCTCATTTCGATAGGATCTGAAGATTAAAGTTCACACTTGGTTCATAATATGAAGCATCTAGTCTGGATTTTTTGGAAGCATCTTCATTGAGCCCCGGCCCATCTAGTGCAGTCACGGTGTCCTCCCCATAACCATGAACCCGTCCGGGGAGCCAAAGCAAAGCAACAAAGCACTGCGAAACTTAGTGGCTGAAAAAACAGCAATCATTTGTTATAGCTCTTTGGGGCAAGAATTCAGGCAGGGCTCACCCTGGCTGCTCTGGCTGCAGTCAAGTGAGGGTCAGTGGGAGGATGGGGATGGCTGGGGCTGAGGCACCCCTGGTTTGAAAGTCTGGCTGCTGGCCACTCCTCGGGACTGCTCAAGCATCCTCACAGCATGTCACCTGCCTTTTCCCAAGGCAGCTAACACAGAGAGCGGGCCAGACAGCATGCCAAGGCCATGACCATTTCCCGGACCCTCACAGCTTGACCTCTGCCTCCCATGGGGAAGGCAGTTTCCAGAGAGGGAACAGGGCCCCTGACCCTAAGGGAGGAATGATCGAAGTCACACCGAAGGACGTTTTGGGAAGGGGATGATCCCGTGTGACCGCCTCCCGAGACTGCATGCACATCTTCGCTCCTGAGGCTTATAGGAACCTCAACTAACAAGCATGACTCTGCCATCACCTGACTAAACCACACAGCCGGGAGGTGGCGAGAATCGGACTTGGACAGAGGCCATCTAGCTCCAGAGCCCGGACCTCAGCATGCTGCTGGCTAGTTCTCCATTCGGGAGAGGGGTTTCTCCATGCTGCCGTGTGCCAAGCACGAGATGTTAGCCCCGGCTGAACGGAAGGCGCAGGGAGGCGCGGCTGCTGCCGAGGAGGAACAGGATGAGGTAAAGAAGAGTCATGTCCTCGCTATCAACAACGATAAGGTTCAGCCCCCCTCTCAGGCCCCTTTGCTCCCCCAGAGCCCACGCACACCTCCCGCTCTGCATCCAGACAAAGACCTGAGGCGAAACACTGGGTGCCTTTAAGGGAAGGAAAAAGATTAACCTTGGGGACTTTTATCGGAGGCTGAAAGCAGTGGGCCCCGGCGGGTAGGAGGCGAGAATGGATGTCAGTGGCCATGCATAGGGCGCTGGGGTCCTGTTGCTTCATGACTGGCCACTGGTCCTTGGCCCTCTCAGATGTGGTACTGCCCTGCAGAGGACACTACCTGGAGGGCGTGGGGAAGTTACACTGAGAATCATCCTCAGCCCACGGGCCACCAGGTGCCATGGAACAAGAAGGCTGTGACTGAAAGAGTGCGGTGGCCAAGAACCCGCCCTGCCCACTCCAGCCAGGGCCTCTGCTCTGGTTGTGAGAATTTAGGGGAACTTTCTGAGGTCTTGAAAGAGAATGGGCTCTGCAGCTTCTCTTTTCTCTTTCTCTATCTCCTCTTCCCCCCTCCACTGAACTTTTGGAGGGCACTGGGTGAAGGGAGTGTTGTCATGAAGCCCCTGAAAGTACACAGAGCCTGGTTATCTGATTCCCACCCAGCAGTGAGGGGCCCTTCTCCTGATAAATGCAAACTGAACTGAGGGACCTTGGATAAAGACTTGTTTACAATCTTTTCCAGATGCAGCTCCCCAAGGAGACTCGGGCCTCACTGAGCAGCCCTGGTTTCCTTTTAGGAATTGTTCTAATTTAGGAAATGGCTTCCCCAGCAGGAAGCAGTTGTGTTACCCTGGTGCAGGAGAGGGGGCCAGGCAGCCCCACTCCTGCTCCCGCTCTCTGCCAGTGGGTATGATGGGACCACCCAGAAAGGTCGGCTGCAGCCCACCTTAGTCATCTGGGGGCAGGTTCCCAGGAGAGGGGCCGGCCGTGCAGTGGCCAAGGTCCACTCCCTCTTCCCGCCCTGCAGAACCTCCCTCCCAGGTCTAAAGTTGGGTCTACTTGTGTTGCCAAACCGTACTGGTCCTGGCCAAGGCAACCGCATCCGAAATCGATTTAATGCAAGTTTGCCCTGCAGAGAGCAGCTGGGGTGCTGGGAAGGCCAAGAGCAGAAGGAGAGGTCACGCCCCACCAGGACAGCAGGCTCCATGCCTTCTAGGAAGGCAGCTTACTGCCATTTCCGGGGCCCCTCCCAGGAGCCCAGGGTGGTGACAATGTGCGGTCACCAAGGAGTGAGTCTGTCAAGGCTGTTCCCAGCTGGCTGTCCTAGGGGACAAAAACACCGCTGCGCCCTACCCAGCACCTCTGGGGCTCCCAGCCCCCCTTCATCTTTTCATCTTGTACTGCATGAGGCCCCTTTGCCTGAGGGGCATAGGAATCAGGGAGGGAGAGTGGGGGATTTGCTATGGGTGTGGGTGACAGTGTGGGGCCTCCTGGGAGCCAGCCTCTCCCTGCAGGCTGTTTCCCTGCTGCCCACACTGTCACCATCAGCATGGAGAAGTGAAAGTCCCATGTTCCTCATTAGCCACCCACTGCAGCAACTGAGGGCAAGGTGCTGCGGGAGCTGCCTACCTGCACAAGCCAGCTAGTGGGTTCCTGGACACAAGGAGAATAGACTGGAAGGACGCTTAGCCCTGTGCCCCAAATCAAGCCCCTCCCCAGAAGGCATGAAGACCGAGCGTCCCCTTGGCCTACTCAGGTTTGTTGGAGTCCTTGATCTGAGATTCCCTAGGACAGGGTGGGAGGTCTATGGCCTCTGTTGGAGGGAGGAACAGGGCTCAGGGGAACCCTTCCTCCTGAGCCAGGATGGTCTCCAAACAAAAGCAGGCAAGCACTCACAGAGGAGTTTCGGGAGAATGGAAAGGCTGAGGGTCAACCCGAGGCAGCCAGCTGCTACTCTGAGAGAAAGTATTCCAGGCAGCTAAATGGAATGCCAGCAAAGCTTGGGGCTGTGAAGCCATTCACTCTCCCATACGTGGTCCCCACTGTGCACCCAGCCCAGGTCAGCTCCCTCAGAACATTCAGTACAAGTGCAGGCTGCTAGATCATCACTAAAAAAAGATCCAGCTGCTGGCGCCAAGGCTGCTTATAAACTGGCTCCCTGGGGAGGTAAAGGAGCCCTGTCCTTGAGAGAACCTTGAAAGGACACTGTGGTAGGGGTGGGAGATGCCAGCCGCTGTAATGGCAGCCAGAGAGCTGCTGAAGTAGGACCTGAGTGTGCTGGGGGCAGACGGCTGCAAAAAGAGACTCCAATGTGAGCGATCCTGACTGCTGCCAGCTCCACCTTCCTCTGGCTGCAGCATTGCTTCACCTGATCCCAGCATGGCGTCCCAGTGTGGGCCACACAGCAGTTAGCTTCCAGGTGCAGGGCCACCGCCATCCTTACAGCATGGGCCAGGGGATGGAGGAAAAGGGCAGCCCCGGAGCCCTAGCATGGGGCTATTTCACAGCAGCAGATGAGTTTACCCAGAGGTGGAAAGGATTATTGAGTGGAAGGGAGGGGAGGTCAGAACGAACTCCTCCTCGTGCTGTGAAGATGTGCTGCTGCAGAATGAGGTGAGGCGCTTCTGTGCTAGCTGGGTGCCACGGTAACAAGGGACAGAGATAAGGCTACACTTCCCAAAATGCAAAGTAGCCAGATGGGCGCTGCCCTCTGGCACTGAGAGGTGTTTGCAGCTCCTTCTAAGGATGTAGCCACTCAGATGTTCCTTTCCCCACGCTGTTTGTTCAATACTGTAACAAGAGCATTTCTGCTGTGCCAAGGCAATAAGAAACATCCACCAAGCCCTCCTACAGGCCCTATGGGCCTATGGCACTTTCTTGGCATTTTCTTCTTGAACCACAGTATCCCAGGAGGTAAGCACTGCTCCTAGTATCCCCCTGTGCAGACAGGGGAACGGAGGCCCAGGGAATTGGCATCACTTGCCGCAGCCCAGGCTGGAAACCCTCTTGCCCTGTGCCCCACCCAGACTGTCCTCGGGGAGGAAGAGGCACGCCTGCTCTTTCCATGCCTGGAGCGCAGCCCACAGACCTCCACACAGCTGGGCCTGCTCCCCAGGATAAAAAGAGGTGGAGGCAGGACTGGGAGGCAAATCATCTGAAGGTCCCTGTGGTCTCAGGGCCTGGGGGCGCGGGGAGCCAGGCTCCTGCAGCTTCTGTTCACATAACGTACCTGGCAGCCGGCACACTGGCTCGGCACAGAGCACGCGGTTCCTTCTGGGCAAGACCCTGCCCTCCGGCCTGCATTCTAGTGCAGGAGGGAGCAGGGTGAACGGACCACACCGTGCAAACGCACATCCTGGAGGATGCAAATGGTGCAAAGTTCTTAGGAAAGGGAAAGCAGAGCCCAGGAGCAAGCAGCAGGTGTAATGGGAGTTGGTGTGACCGACAAGGTGAGATTTGAGCCACTCGGGCAGGTCCCGAGGGAACTGGCCAGGAGACAAACAGCAAAGAGCAGGAGGAGGCAGCAGGGGCTGTGCCTTCATCGGCAGCACCAGTGACAAGCCCTTTGCGCCCGTGTCCTCTAGAAGCACCACAGCCTGTGGGTGTCCGTGTCCCCCAAGACTGAAAACAGCTGACACAGCAGGACAGCCCACAGAAGGAAAAGGCAGAGGGCAGCTGGACTAAGACCCGGTGCCTGGGTGCCCGGGTCTCCTGTCCCCGTGCCTGCCCACGAGTGGGCAATGGGTTCCGGCTGGCCTGAACTCCTGGCATTGCTGCCGGTTCAGGCCTGGAGGGGGACACGCATGAAGCCCGATGTGCAAGCGGCAGGGGTGGGTGGGGGCCTTGAATGAGGGGGTGCCTGTCCTTCAGGAGGCACTGCATTGAGATGATAGAAGCCCAGGACTTGACTTTTAAATGACTGGGACCTGAGCGGTGTCCACCGGCCCCAGCACAGCCTGGCACGGGAGCAATCTCCATCTGCTTCACCTCCACTGCAGCCGCAGAGAAGGCAGGAGCAGTGACAACCAGCACTGAGGAACCCAGCTACCAGGGAGGACAAGATGGAAGGACAAGGAGGGAGGATGAGGAGGGAGTGGCCCTGTGGTTCCAGCATGGTTCGACTGGACGCAGATGGCCCAGTGTCAGAGACCTGGAGTGCACCTTCAGCTGCCTGTGACCTGGGCAAAGGTCCACTTTTCTAGGTGTAGCCCTACTAAGTGTGCAGCACAGGACTGCATAGGACTTCCCAGGACTGCAGGCACAGAGAGGAGGCAGCTAGGAGGACAGGGCAGACTCAGGGCTTTGTGCCAGGCTAGGGTCACCAGCAAGGCCACCCCAGGAATCCGAGGGGAACCCCCGCTTCTCCCGTGACTCCTGGGACCACACTGCGATTGTGCATTCAGGCCATGTTTGGAGTCCCGCATGCCAACACTTGAGAACTCGCCACCAGGGAGCCACGTGACAAATGACTCACCTTCCCAGGACTCTCCCTGCAGAAGAAGGACAGAGGTTCACAGATTAGGTACATGGGGCTCATCGCTCAGAACCGCACAGTTAACTCAAAGTTTGAATGACAGCTGGAGAACTTGAAACTGATTGGTCCATTTATGATCCTCACTCCAGATACAGAAGGGAAAAGCCCAGCCCCTGGCCAGACTGACCTGCACTGAAGCCAAAGCTGCCCCCAGGCTGGTGGGCTCCAGACAGCCACAGCACTGGCTGCCCCAAGGGGGCCTAATGCTCCCCCAGGGCCCCTGGGACTCAGGGCTGGTTGGAGCCTGGGGTGCTGGCTGGCAGCCACTCATGCTGGGCTGGGGGAGGGGCTGGCCACAGTGGTGCCAACAAAGCTGGCATGCCCTGCAGCCTCTAGGCTCTGTGGGGGTCTGGTTTCAATTTGGATATGTCATGGCTTTTAGAGATTAAAAGAAATTGGGGCTGAGCTACTCCGATGCTGCACGGGGGGACAGGAAGCCAGGTTTCCTCGACACCAAGGTCCTGACACAGGTCTGATGTTCCCAGAACCCATACCCCACACCTTCAGAACCCCTAAGTCCCTCAGCCCCACACCCCCAAGACCCCATACTGCTAGGCTTCCTACTTAAATACCACCAGGCCCTTCCCCCAGAATCCCATATGTTCACACCTCACACACCACCAGGTACCTATAGCCCCACAATCCCCACGGTCCACGCAACCCCATTCCCCCAGTCTCCCACACACAGCAGGGTCCGTGTCGAGAGAAGGGTGTGCCCTGTGAGTGCCCCCATCCAGCACACCTCAGACCCAAGTCGAGTGAAGAGACCCCATCTCACCCCACCCCCAACCCCAGGGTCAAGAAGCTCTCAGGACCAGAGGAGAAGCCCAGGCTGCAGATGGAGGAAGTTCTGGGCTGGCCCCTGGAGAGCTGGGGGAAAAGGCAGAAAAGTGGAGGAAAGGGGTAATTGAACTCAGAACCCAACTACCAGGGAGGACAAGATGGAAGGACAAGGAGGGAGGATGAGGAGGGAGTGGCCCTGTGGTTCCAGCATGGTTCGACTGGACGCAGATGGCCCAGTGTCAGAGACCTGGAGTGCACCTTCAGCTGCCTGTGACCTGGGCAAAGGTCCACTTTTCTAGGTGTAGCCCTACTAAGTGTGCAGCACAGGCTTTCAGAGACTCCTCCCCAGTGTGGGCCCAGTACACCTCCATAACTTACTCATGGTTCCTACCACAAGGTCTATGAGACACTGGATTCTGTCTACTACAGAATGCTGTTTATGGGGTACCAGGGGCTTCCCTGCTCGCTTCTCTGGCCCAACACACGCATAGGCACCTGCACACAAGCACACAGCAGGTAAGCCAGTGGATCAATGAACCTGTTCTTTAAAGTGAATTTACCACCTCAGACCAGGCAGTTTCACATGGCTGGACTCACTGGCCTCTCAGTGCCTTGAAATTGCCAGGATCCTCCTGCCCCAGGCCCTTTGCACATGCTAGTCTCTGTCTAGGATAACCCTGCACCTTTCAGTTCTCAGAGAAGTGCTGCTCTTGAGGCTGTATCCTCTTGAACATCATGATTGTGTGCTTACTTCTGTGGCCACTTTACTGTGTGATTCTCCTCCCCAAGGATCCGTTCCCTGCAGGGCAAGACCTGCCACCTCCATGTGTGGATGACTTCTGGTACATGCCTGGCCTTAAGGAAGCATGCAAAAATATGTCAGGTGAATAACATAATGCCAGGGACCCCTGAACTGGAATCTATACCTGCACTGTCACCCGACAACTCTCTGCTGCCCCCCCACTCTCCGCCTTCTCTCCAGGACTGTAAATTACTAAAGGCAGGGCGGACAGACTTCTGGGCACCATGGGATTTCCTATCCATTCCACAAGGTCATGGGAGGAAAGAGTTTCCCTTTCAGCACTCCGAGGTCTACAGTTGACCTTGAAAAACAAGGCCAGACCTTAAGCTGTTTCACTCTCTTAAGCACATAACACTTTTTACTCCCCAGTAGGTTTTAACATCCTGCCTCTCCTCAGACCCCTGCAGAACTGGGAGAGGTTTTGCTGGGCCTTAAGGGACACCCCGTCACCAAGGACATTTCTCCATCCATGTGACACGGACTATCTCCTGATCTTCTGAAGAGTTGCTAAGAAGGTAAGAAGTTAGAGGCCTCCCTGGTGGTGCAATGGGTTAAGCAACACACTATGAAGCAAACCGTAGGCCCTGCAGCACGAGTTCGATCCCTGCCGCCGGGCAAGGAGGTGACACACATGGCTCAGCAGACCTCTCCTGCCTCTCCTGCTGCTCCCCTCAGCAGTGTGTTTCAGTCAATCAGCCTGTTCTGTTCCCCATATGTCTCTGGTGAATCCTCTTACCCTCCCCCCCACCACACCTCTGACCTGTACCTCAGTTCTTGTATGCATAAATAAATAAATCTTTAAAAGAAAAAAAAAAAGGTGAGAAGCCCAGCTTGCACTTACTCATAGAGCCTCATGGGAATTTTGGGTCTTTCTGGCTGCTGGTGTGCCCCCAGCAGAATTGAGCCACAGGATTTCCCCATGTAACACAGGGACCACCCAGGGGACACAGAAATAGCCAGACAGGTAGGAACCTGGGTCAGACTTGTGGGCACTGCGCAGGAGTGTGCATCTTTTTGCATGTTGTTATGGCTTTCCTGGAACAGCTCATGGATAGGCAAAGTCCACAGAGAAGGCCAAGGTGCACTTTGGAGAAAAGGAAACAATGTCTGGGAAGGAGAGTGGAGTAAGTCCCACAGGGCCATCATAGATTGTGGTGACAGAGCAGCAGCAACAGCAGCAGCAGCAGCAGCAAGAAAGGCAGGCCAGATGCCTGACACCATTCACCAGAGCCTGCACGGTGACAGCCGGCACTTAGAGCTCAGTGCTTTCTGAGATGCACATGGTCAGGGTGATATCTGAGAGTCACAGAGACTCGACCTGCCAAACGCTAGTGCCTCTTTGGCCGGCTGCACCGTGGAGCGTCTGAGAACAGTGTTGAGGCTGGCCATACCCACACCCAGCAAGAAAGCCTGTCCATACCTCCCTATGGGCCCTTTCCCTCTCTCTAGCCCCTTCTAATATGGTTTCACTCTTGTACCCGGTCTCTTCCTGTTCTCCCCACATTCCATTCTTCATTCTAGAGAATCTGAGGAATCCAGTGAAGAGAAACCTGCCTCCAGAATCAAGCCCGTCTGTGCTGCCTGAGCTTGGCACTGGGGTGAGTTTTGAGGGCCTATGAGGACACCTTGAGAAGCTCAGAACTGACAGGCGTTGCTGCCATGGGTGCACAGCCAGGGAGTATTGCAATGAGTGGCATTTGTGATGGAGCAAATATGGTGTAAAGGCCTTTCATGTGACTCTGAAGGCGTGGCACGGTCCACCGCCTGTCATCACCTCCTAAACTGAGCATTGCTTGGTGATAAGCTAACAAGGGCTGCAGACAAATAGTTAGAGGTGCAAGTGAGCAAAAAGTTTGAACTACCTAATGGCAAATAAAACTCAGTGATCAAAAGAGAGGATCAGGTAGAAAGGTTAACATTTTACATTAAGCTAAAACAACACTCATTATTGACAACTCTAAAAAAGGTCAATTTATTCTCACGTTGCTCTGTGCATGGTCTCAACAGCAGTAGAAAATGCCCAGTGAGGGAGAAAGCTGCCCAAAATCCATGGTGCAAGAACTACTGGGTCAGGCTGGCAGCATCACCCAGCAGTCGTGGAGCTATCCCTGGCCCCAGTACATAGGCCTCCATCTTACCGATGACTCCTCATTCAGCTTCCATGATCTGGGCAACCCCAAGGCCCCCTTTCCTCATAGTCCTGGCTGTTGCCATGGCCATTTGGACATCTCAGTAACAGTGACAAGGTGCTGATTGTGACAAATAAGCTTCTTTGTTCTTCAAATTCAAATTGATGCAAGAAAGGTGGCCTGGTACAGCAAACCACCTGACTGCTATGCCTGAGAAATCAGAATCAGAACTGCCAGCCCAGATTCCTAGCTCATACCAAGCACGCCACCCCCTAGCCTTGGAATGCAGCTTTTGGACGAGACAGTGGCCAGGCCGACCAGACAGAGCCTTGCACCGCCCTGTCCAGGACCTCACCTGTCAGAGAGCCCCAGGAAAGAGCCTGAGTCATCCTTGAGAGAAAGCAAACACCAGGAGAGCTGCAGCAAAGCATGAATCAGCAAGGCCTCTTCTGTTCACTCCAGAACATTCCAGAAGAGGTTTCAGTGTTCCAAATACTGCTCAAACAAAAGCACACTCACTCTTTGGGGGCTTTAACCCAACAGCTATAAACACACAGCTGGGTAGCAGAGGCCCAGGGACCACAGGCCCCATCCTGCATCATCTCCCTCTCCCAGATCCTTCCTTTGGAACCTTCCTGACTCCACCAGATATACTGGGTGGCACTCAGATTAGTCCCACCCCACCTACGAATCATTCCAGAACAGTCCATAAAACCAAAAGATAAACTGAGATTTCTGCATGGCCCACCTGGGTTTTGCATTGTCTCCATAATTATTTGGAGCACTTCATGCAGAGCTCTAGAGGAGAACTGAAGGACACATAACTGTCCACAGAGTTCACAACCCAGGACAAGATGATGCCGCTGGCAAAAACCAATCGCCCTTGCCCCAGTGGGCCCGTACACCCTCCAAATGCCCTTTGCAAATCACGCAAAATCAGGCATGACCTGCTGGAGGTCAGGGATTCCGTGCCAGCTGAGTCAGAACTAGGTGCTCCCCACACCCTGTCCCATCTGTGTGCCTTGGATTTGGATCACGTGAGCAAAGCACCCTGAGGACAACGAACCCCACCTCTCCCGACCGAGCCTAGGCCTCCTGCAGCAGGGCTGCATGGGAGCCCCCACCTGTAGCCCAGGTTTCCCAGACAAACCAGCTGACAGCTTGGGTCCTGTTGGAGGCCCCCGGGGAGACCAGGCCAGCAGGCCAAGCACTGCCTGCTGGGAGGCGCCCTGGGCCCAGTTTCTGGAGGGTGACAGACCTCTGGTGGAAGGGAAGGCTGGTAAGCAGAGCTGCCCTTAGACCCGCCACGAGCTGCTGTGCACACTTGGTTCAAAGTAATAACAGCTATTAGGCTGCGTAATTGACCTGCAGAGGGAAGTCACTGCTGCTGAGAAACAAAGGGCACTCAGTGGCTCCAGGCTGCCAACCAGCTGGCCTGCGGGGCGCCTGGGGTGCCCGTGTGGGTTGGCAACTCCCTTGGCCTGTAGGGGGCCTTGTGCACTGTACCCTCCTGACAGCCCATGCCTGGAGTACACGCGTGCACCCCACACCAGCGAACTGGCCAGAGCCGGGGAGGCAGTCTAGAAGGACCCGGCCCACATAGTCTGAGGGGCCTGGCTCGCTGGCCCTGTGCTTTCCCAGCACGGCCTGCTGCTGGAGAGAGAACCCCCCGTCAGCTTCCAACCCTCCTCTGGCGCCTCTGTACCTGCCAGGGAGATGGAAATGAAGTCAGGTGCACATTTCCAATGCCAAGAGAGAAGGCAGGAAGGGAAGGCTGCATGCTGAGTTTATGGGGAGCCAGAAAGTGAACTACAACCCAACTCAGAGATAAAAATAACAGCTGTACAAGAGGTCCTGCCAGTTGAGGACTGTGCTGCAGCACCTACAGCCAGGGCCCCGGGCGTGGGGCCTCCGGGCAGTGCACCCCCAGCCACCGAGGGGAGCTGGCTCCACCTCCAACCTCACTCTGCACTGGATTTCTCTTCCTCTGGTCTGGCTCCCTGTTTCCTATAGGCATCTGAAGGTTCAATGTGCAGTACGTGGCGCCGGGCAAAGTGCTAAACCAGGTCTTGTAAACAGTTCCTCCACCAGGCCACAAGACCATGACCAGGCTCCCCTGAGGACCAGAGCAGTGCACCAGCAGAGTGGGCCAGGCTCCCAGATGCAGGACAGAGGGGGCGCCACTCAACAGTGTCCCCAGGATCTGCCACAGGAAGCCCTCTGCTTCTAAGCTGCCAGACCTGCGACCCTGCCATGGGCATCTGTCCTCTCCAAGCACCCTCCACCCCGGCACGGGGTCCAGGGCCACGGTGGCTGCAGGGGCAGGCACTCTGCTAAAGGCCCCGCAGAGGTGTGCTTCGTGTCTCAGCAACAGCAAAACCAGACACACTTGTAGCTTCTGCTGCTCTTTGCTTTGTGACACTCTGGCGTCGCCAGTCAGCCGGTAACTGGAGAGCCATTGTGTCCATGTGTCCTGGCACCCTTTGCCAGAAAGATGCAGAAGCCCCTGGCAGGCTAGGGACCCTCTCCTTTTTTTCCACTGAGAAATAATGATATCTGTCCAGGTA
Source organism: Galemys pyrenaicus (assembly GCA_019455555.1). Taxonomy (NCBI): domain Eukaryota; kingdom Metazoa; phylum Chordata; class Mammalia; order Eulipotyphla; family Talpidae; genus Galemys; species Galemys pyrenaicus. The sequence goes on from JAGFMF010011576.1 coordinate 4,256,455, forward strand.
GGTAGCAAAGAGCTTGAGTCCTCCAGGCGCTGCCCCTTCGAGTTCAACGGGGCGGAGGCTGGCCTTGGCCTGGCATCTGCAGGCTCCAAAGCGCATTTCGGTCATGGTGGCAGCAGCCTCCTGAGTCCATCTGCTGAACTTCCCAGCATCCCCAAGGATGGCTTCTGACGAAGCCTCCCACAGTGGCCACATCAAGGACATGTTTCCCTTCTAGGAGAATGATGAGCCACAGGCAGGCAGACTGCTCATTCCCAGCGTCCCTGCCTCCCAACACCTGGCCTGGGCTCTCAGAATGTTCAAACAGGACAGGTAAGCCAAGGAAGTGGAACACAGACATGACTCCCATGGGTGGGAAGTCCTTGGTGAAGCTGCAGACATGGGTTCAAGGTCTAGTAGAAAATCAATATCGGCTGCACTTAGGAAGGAGGCGGGAGCGGGTGGGAGCTCAGTGCAAGGAGCCAGCCTAACTCTGCATCCACCCAGAGCAAAGCTATGCTGGGCACCCTTTGTCTTTAGCGGCCTCTGAGTGAGCTAATGCCCGAGGCGGAGTCAGGGAAGACTGGGGAGTAGGATTCGTTAGTAGGGTTGGCCGAGGACAGGCGCAGGGAATGGGGTGCATGTGCCAGGGATCTGACCCCAGTGGTGTGACCTGGAGCCTCCTCTGTGAGGACAGAACTGCAGCCGGAGCGCTCTCCTCCTGCCCCAAGCACCAGCTCCGGAGGGTGGTCTCTGCTCCCCTGAGAAAGCCTGCCTAGGGCGGTGTCTTGCTAAGATCAGAGCTTGGGCAGCTGGGCAGCGTGAGCCCTGGAATCTGCTCTGTGCGCCAGACTTTAGCCCTGGGCAAAGGAGAAAGTTTCCTGGGAGCCCTGGGAGCTTAATTCTCTTCACTTACTGCTAACCTGTGCAAGACCAGGCGGGAGAAGGGAAGCCACCAGTTGCTACCCAGAACAGAATGTACCCTGCCCTGTCTGTCCATCACCTTACCCCATATTCCAGAAGGTGCAATGTTCCCTTAATATAATCGTTTAGTAGAAACCAAGTGTTCTGGCCATTACTTTTTCTGTACTAGCTTGTTTATTTGAAGTAATTTGCTGTCCTGAAAAAAAAAATAAAATAAATTCTAAGGGACAGAGAATGCTTGTAGGAAAAAGACTTTTGTTCAATAGTGAACCTGTGGGAAAAGGCAAAGAACTTAGGGATCCTGCAGTTTTGAAACACGATTTTTCTCCTGCACCTGTGCGGAGCAGATGGCAGCTGCAGAAAAGCAAGGAAAAGGGGCTCCAGCTCCAGAATTGCGTGCAGCATGTGGCTCGGCGGTGAGCTGCAGAGGAAGACAAAAGCACGGGGGCGACACCAGGCTTGAGACCCTCCCTCAGAGAGCGGGCCTGGGAGAATGAAATCCAACCAAGGGAAGCGCATCAGTTTCTTTTCCAGCACACGTGATGTCAAAACAAACTGCAGCCTGTCTGCGAGGCTCAGGCAGGACATGGCCGCCCTGGCCATGGAGTCACAGTCCCTTCCCCACTCTCCGATACGAAAGGCAGCTCCCTCTGTATTTTTTTCCACTCATCCTTGAGCCTTTGAGGTTGGGAAAGCAAACCTTGATGGGCAGCAAAACTGAGAGACTGAGCCTCACTAGAGACAACTATGGAAAGGTGTGTGCATGCACATGTGTGCGTGCCTGTGTGGGTGTGCATGTGTGGGTGTTTGTGCAGGTGTGTGTGTTGGAGGCAGTAGAACAGGTCGTTATGGGACCAGGGAAAATTTGAGTCCTGCAACTGAGAGCCTATGTAAGTCCTCCCTCTTCAACTCTATGTTTACAAGCAAAAAGGATTCTTGGCTGGTCATAGAGGCACTGGGGACCACCAGCCCACCCCAACTTCAGAGCCAGACTTAAGGACTCATTGGGCCACTTTCAGTCCATGGATATCAGGTGACATCAGAGTTCTTTAAAATATGAACGTTAATGCTGAGAGTGCAGAGGTCATAGCTGCAAATGGCAGAGGGACAGGAATTCAAAATGCAGCCTCCCTAACCATTCCTAACTCAGAGCTCCGGCCCCCTGCCTAGCAGGAACTGGGAGCCAGAGTGAGGGTCCAATTCCTGTTTCGTCCTGTGCCAACATGCCTCCCCTTTCTCCACACCACCCGTGCAGAGTCCCCTCTGCATGGGGAGGCCAGAACCTTCCATATCGAAGAGCTCTTTGCAGGCTCCCGCAGGCCTGGGACCACTTCTGTGAGCAGCCTGCATCTCAGGGCTGCGAGGTTTTATACTTGTCATTTAGTATCCAACTTCTTTACCATCATTCCTTGGCGAGCCGGGGGTAGCTGTCCCACCTCGCTAACCCAGTTCCTGTGCAAAAAAGCGAGAAAACCCCACCCCCATCCTACTACCCCATCCCTGCCCTTCTTAAAAGCACTTAACAGACCTGAGCAAGCCTGGGCAGTGGTCTCCAGGCCTGGGTAATTTTGATGCATTTGCCCCACTCGCTCCTCATGCCACTTTCCAGCTGGAATCATCTGACCCAGTTACACAGCCAGGAAGCTGGGAGTTCCTCCCAGGCCCAGCAGGAAACCTAGACTCACTCAGGCCAGACCTTAAGGCTAAGACAGAGTCTCTTGCTCAAGTGGCTGATGGGGTGCTCTGAGGCACAGCAATGTGCCAGCGACACAGGAAAGGAGGAACAGGTTTGCTGGACTTGAAGCAGACTTGCCCAAAACCAAGCCAGCCTTGCCTGCAGAGGGGAGGGGTCACTCAGCTGAGCACGTGGGGTGCAGTTCAGGGGCGGAAGGGTCGTTGTCGGGGACTGGTCCTAAAGCAGGAGGCAGAGGAAAGAAACACCAGCCTCTGTCCCCACCCCACCCCATCCTTGGCCAAGTTCAAGGGGAACATTCAACAGGGCAGGATAGAATGAGCAGTCCTCTGGGTGAACAGTCCTCTGGGCCACAAGGAGTAAGGGGTACTAGAGAAGAGATGGGGAGCCACATGGTGGAGAATGATGAACACCACTCTGGCCTCCAAATCAGATTCCATATTTTAAATCTTACTACATGAATTGATAATTTTATTACTCCAACCCAACGCAGTACAAAAAGAGAAAAGTAATCCTACAGGGGAAGCCCCTTCCTCACTGGCCCTGGCAGCCCATCCCTACCCAACACGCTGACTTCAGGGTATGTAGGGGACCCTTGGTGCTGTGGCTGCAAACCTCGGGAGGGGGCGGGGCGTCACAAAATCTAGCCACCTTCCCCTCAAAGAACCCCTTCACTGTTCATCTGATAGGCGCTCAGAGCAGCCAGAAAAAGCGTTCATCTTTCAGAAATGTAAATCCATCCATCCACCAGGGAATGTTCGAGGGGGCAGGATTAAGGTGGGGACTCAGGAAAGTCAAGCCCCAAAGCTTTGCTCTCTGGGAGCAGAGTCTGGCAAGGAAGGCTGAGTGAAGAGTCCCTGAGACCTTGCCCCAGACAGGAGGGTCCAGGTCCAAGTACCCAGTGGCTGGGGGGTGGGCAGCCATGGTTAGCTCATGGCCTGGTACTCTGAGGGGCACAGTGTCCATGTGAACAGCGCTGTACCCTCCCATGCATGCTCTACATTAACCCATGCACTGCTCTAAGAGTGGACTGTCTTATGGAACTCATCTCAGCGATTCCTACCGTCTGCAAAAGCCCTTGAAGACCTTTCCCAGCAGAGCACAGCGCCGCTTCTCAACTGCATTTTACAGACATTACGTTTTGTACTTTGATGTCTGTCCCACAAAGTGGGTTACATAACCAAACTACAGCTCCCGAGGAATCATGGGCTCAAACCTAAGCCCTGCATGAGAGATGGAAACACCACACTGGATCTGGAAGAGTTTGTTCTGCAGGGGAACTGATACAGTGCCAAAACCCCTCAGGAAACTGAGTCCCTGCCCACCCTCACTTCATTTTGGCTCCTGCCGCTGAATTTTCCCAGGCTGTAGGTCTCTCAGACAAACTGGGCCCTGCTTCTGAAGGCCCTGCCCTTCTAACAACTCCCACATATAGCTATGTTCCTTCTCATCAGTCTTCAGTGGCTGGGCAGCTGCCATTCCCTCCCAACAGGCCCCACCCAACTTCCACTTAGTATGCACCACACTTTCCAGAGCCTTGCAGAAGACAGCCCAGTGCCCAGACATTTCCACTCCATGTTCCACATTCAAAGTTTCACTGCCTGCTTCCTCCACCTCCTCATTCTTGAAGTTAGTGATCTCACTGTTTGTCTTCCTAGTGACTTTTAAAAAAAATAATGGTGTTGTTTCTTGTAAAATGTAAGTTATTCGAGTTGTCCTGTGTCTATATTCTGTTCCCAAATGGACACTGAGCAAAAATTCTTAGTGATGAAAATGACAATGAAAGGGCACATCCTGTCTTAGTTCTTACAGTAGATATCCATTCAATGGTCCTGCTTAAATGGTTCTACCTCCCCACTATGCAGTAAGCATTCAAGTGCAGTCACAGATCACATGGAAAGACATAATCATGATGTGCATACATGCTCCAAAGAACACAGCCTCTTCCCCCTGGTCAGTCAACAGAACACATTTGTCTCAGGCACCGTTTTGGATTCCAGGTACTTCAGGTAAAATGTGTCCCTTGTCCCTCTCTGTGAGGAAAGCTTAGGTTTGTTCACAGGTCTCCATTACATAAAAGAGGAACCTTTAGGAAGAAAGGGTGGAGGAAGCATGTGGAGAAGTAGGAGAGACACACTGAATTTTGGAGCAGCACAGGGCAGCTGAATAGCAGGAATCTTTTAGCCCTGGGGTCTGCAGGGAGAGGAGATAACATGATAATACCACTGCTGTAGGAAGAGAGGTAACGTGAGAAGTGGTATAGCAGTAGTGGGGCAGAGAGGAAACCCAAGGCCAGCTCATAGGGGGTTGGAAAGCCTAGATCTGAGATGAAGAGGGTTGCACCACCAAAGATGAGATAGGTATAGAGAAAGGCAGATGTGGAGGAGAGATACAGACACTGAGAGGGAAAGGTGAGGAGGAGAGGGACAGGTATAAAGGAGGGGCAGGTGTGGGGATAGCTGGTACCCTCTGGTTCTTGCTTATATCAGTGATACCCCTGCTTCATTTAACTGGGCTGTGTACGCCACTGATGGTTTGGGCACTGCTGGTGGAGGAACAAGCAGGGTGGAGGCCCAGACTCTCCCTACCGTCCCGACACTTAAAAATTGTAAGGTGGGGGCCTCCCTGGTGGCGCAGTGGGTTAAGCGACGCACTATGAAGCAGACCGCAGCCACTGCAGCACGAGTTCGATCCCTGCCGCCGGCCAGGGAGGGGACCCACATGGCGCGGCAGACCTCTCCTGCTGTGCCCGCTGCTCCCCTCAGCAGTGTACTTCTGTTNATCTGCCTGTTCTGCTCCCCGCTCTCTGTGGTGAATCCTCTCGCCCCCCACACCTCTGGCCTGTACCCCAGTGCTTGTATGCATAAATAAATAAATCTTAAAAAAAAAAATTGTAAGGTGGCATGGCCCCTCTTACCTGGAATGGGCCACTCAGGTGAATGGGTATGGGACTGGGGATGGGGGACTTTGAACATAATTTGGATTCAAAGCACACTAGCTCCAGAGTGGCAAGGCACCAATCACAGCAAAAGGTGCTTCTTTGCCCTCTGCCTACTCTTCACTCTGGCTTCTCCAGTCCCTCCTGAGCGGGTAGTGGTTTCTCCCCACAGTGCCATGGAGACCCCAGGGGAAGAGATCTGCTTCCAGCTGTCACCCTAGCCTGCAAGGGGTCTGCGAGGACCAGCACCCAGGCTTCCAAGCAGGACCCCAAACCCTCAGCAAGATCAAACTGAGAGTATGATGGCTGGGCCAACCCCCTCATTCCCGGGGCTTGCAGAACCTGCACCCCAAGCAGACTGTGATTGTGAGTGTCGGGTGGGTCTTCCAATCACTGCACCTGCCCGTTGCCAGTATCCTCCTTCCTGGAAGTCTAGCAGCGAGTGCCTGCCCAGCTCCAGCTCAAGGAGTTCTGGGAACCACTGTGACTCATTGGAGAGCTTTGATTTTGCCGTGAAAGAGGGTACTTTCTCCAGTCCGCTTCTTTTCTTTCCATTTTGATCATCATAAAAAGCCAACAAATTAAACATCACCCTCCCAAATTGATCCCACTCAGGGGAGAGAGGATGGAAAGGAATGTCACCCAGGCCACTTTCACCAAGGTAGGGGTTTGCTAAGGAGGCCAGACTGTGTCAAAACCTTGAATTGATTCAACCATTACACTGTCTAACCGAAGGGCTTACGAACGTCAGGGCAAACCCGAGAGCTGAGAAAATGAATCATGAAACCCAGCAGCTACCCCACGTCCCCTTGAGGTGATGGAGGAAAACCACATCAATCACTGTACAAGATAAAGAAGCAGTCAGTGCATATGGGGTCCGAGTCCGCTGGGGGGTGTGAGGGGGGAGCTTCTACATCCTTTTTGCAAGGATTCCCATAAATGATTGCTCTCCCAGCTGCAGCCTTCAGACCGCAAGAGACACACTTTCCTGTATTCATCGATCTGCTGAGCCCACGTCCACAGGCTGGAGAGAGACAAATGTGTCTGCTCGGTAACAGGAAGCCCAGAGCCGCAATGAGGAAAAGGAGCTAGACTTTGACTGAAGACTGGATGCCAGACATTCAACCAGCTTCCAGAGGGCAGGGGCAGGTGGCCCCAGGTCTGTGACGTTCTCTCAGCCGTCTCCTTTACGCTGCAGAGTCCTGTGCTCTGTGCCCACCTTCAGCACAAACTGGGCCTCTGGTGGAGCACTTGCCGGGTGCAGCCAAGGGGAAGCCTCAGGTCAGCCCTGAAAACCAGGATTCAATGGGTGTGGAACTAAGCTCAGACTCCCAAATGCTCACTTGCGACATACCACCTCACCTCTGAGTCTGTTTCCTTGTCAGCAAAAGAAAAAATAACACTCACGCGCTTTCTGCCCACACTAAGAATGTGTCATTTAATGCACTTGGAAACTTTCATGTAAGGGAAAAGGTATGGGGATGAAATAAATGATTCAGTGGCCTTTGGGTTTTTTAATTTCTCAGATGAGATAGAGACTGATCCGAACCAGGGATGTGGACACAGGGAAACTTAGTCACCAACCCCATATGGATGTTAGAAGGCCCCTGACGTCACTGTTCCCTTACGGAGACTCCCTTGAACTATAGAGCAGGAGCCTGGCCAGGTGTGGGCCACAGGCTCCTCCACCCACTGTCATCTCAATATCAGGCCCATGTCCCCACTCCAGGCAGACACCAGCACTCAGCACCCCCCACTTGCAAGCAGAGCCCCCAGCTCTTCTGTGAACTTGGTGGCTGCTCTCCGACCTGAGCTCTGGAGTGACAGAAGGTGGACAACATGTCTGGAGAGAGGGGAGTTCTGTGTGAGTAGGATATATAGAGAGAAGGGATATGAGGAGAGAGGCAGAGAAGAGAAAGACCCCCCTTAGGATGTCCCTGAGGGAATGAGGCATCAGTCTGGGCTCTTCTCTCAAGGCTCTGGAGTTGAATTCTTTTTTTTTTTTTTTTTAAGATTTATTTATTTATGCACACAAGAGCTGGGGTATAGGCCAGAGGCACCACAGGTGAGAGGATTCACCAGAGACAGAGTGGGGAGCAGAACAGGCAGACTGACTGAAACACACTGCTGAGGGGAGCAGCGGGTGAGGCAGGAGAGGTCTGCTGTGCCATGTGGGTCCCCTCCCTGGCCAGGGATCAAACTCGTGCCGCTGTGCCGCAGATGCCCTACAGTGCAGTGCTTAACCTGCTGCGCCTCCAGGGAGGCCCCTCTGGAGTTGAATTCTTGCTGGCACATTCCTGTCCTTGTCAGAAATGGATTCCTTGTGTCTTCAGGACTGACATTCCCATATCCACTGGCTGTCGGTTGGGGTATCCCTCAGGGCCCCCATCCGTGTGGACCATCCATCTTCAAAGCTCACAGTGGTGTGTCAAATCCTTCACACATGGAACCCCTCTCCATCCATAATGAGATATGGACCTTCCATCTTTGTCCACACTCCCTGGCACAGAGTTCTAGAACCCATGGAATTTCTTGAGTGTCTTTTGTTATTTGTAATGAGCACACATAGCCATGCCTGGGTCTCCTGGAAGGCCCTCCACAACCTTGGATGGGCACTGGTCACCAAAAAACCAACTCTATCATTACAGAGCTAGAACTTCCAGTCCCGTGGGGTTCCATTGTGTAATGGTTAGCACTCTGGACTCTGAACTTCCAGTCCCACTCACAGACCTCTAGGGAGGGGAGAAGGGCTTGAGTTTGATTCAAGCGCCATAGCCAATGATTTAATAATCACGCCTACTCAAGAATTCTCCACAAAACCCCTGCATGATAGGGTTCAGAGTGCTCCCAGGGTGGTGAAAATGTGGCAGTACTGGCGGGGTGCTGGGTCCAGGGAGGACCTGGAAGCTCCCACCCGTCCCTTGGCCTGTGGCTCTCTTCGCCGGGCTGTTCCTGAGTTGTAGCCTTCATACTGAACTGGTAACCTAGTCAGAAGGCTGTTTTCCTGAGTTCCCTCAGGCATTCCAGCAAATCACTGAACTTGAGGGGAGTCACAGGAACCTCCAAAGTTGCAGTTGGCCAGGCAGAAATGTGGACAGTCTGGGCGCCCCATTATGCAGCAGGTATCAGAAGTAGCAAGCAGCCTGTGGGACTAAGCACTTGAGCTGCGAGGTCTATGCCAGATCCAGCTTGTTAGTGTCAGAATCGAGCCAAATGGTTCGACATCAGCAATTGTTAGAGCTTTGGAGGACTGGTCTGGAAAACACATATTTGGGGTGAAGGAGAAAAACAACTCACTTTCTCTTCTTTGACCAATCAGGAAAATTTTGCTTTTAAAGGTGCAAGTGATGTCTCCTGTCCCCTACAGAGCACACCTATTTCCAAGTCAACTAACTGATTAGTAACCTTAATTACGTCTGCAAAATTCCCTAATCTCTTCACAGCAGAATTGATAAGGGGTGGAAGTTGGGGCGCCTAATGGAGTCCTGCCTCCCCCAGGGGCAGAGTGTGAATGCAGTGGGACAGAGCAGGAAAGATGTCGGCGCCTGGAAGGCCGGCAAGAGGAACTGACACCTGCCTCCTGTGAGCTCCCAGGAGAGTGGCCCGCAGCACCCCCGCCCTGCCAGCCCAACTCAGAGAACTGCCTGTCCGCCCCCAGAATGAGGAAGGAGCTCCTCCGGAGAGACTGAGCAAATTCCTGCACATTAAGCTGCTCATTTCAGAGCGGACTGGGGAGATTCTCTTGTTGCCTCTCAGAGAAAAACACTTCCTATTACTCCCAGTGATTTGCAGCCTGGCGCTGTTAGCTGCCTTGTTTCTTCCCAGCTGTCCAAACGGCCTCTTTCCTGCTTGGAAGACCATTCTGCTGATGAACTTAGAGGCCAAGAAATCTGCAGGCTCTCTCTGTTCCACATCAAGCGAGCAGTACATTCTGCCCCCCATTTCTGGTCAAACCGTGTGCGGGTGCATCTTCTGACTTGTCACCACGTGGTTCCCCCCGGTGAGAAAGAGCACAAAGGTGGGCACGGCCCCCCTGCTCCCCAGATGCCGGGTTCTGTTCCCAAGCTCTGCAGCCCCCGCCGCAGGGGAAATTGCTTATTGATTGTGGCCTGGAGTAGTGTTGTCCATCTGCTTTCGCCTCACACCTCTTGCCGGTCTGAGGGCTGTGACCGGCACCCTCACCCCTGTCCCAGGTGAGCCCTGCTGGCCCAAAAACTCAAGTCCCTCCTCATGAACAAAGCTCTCGGAGCCGGCCTTTTCCAGGCCCGCTCGGAACTCGGGAAAGGCTGGCTGGTGAAAGGGGAAAGGAAGATGACCCCCCTCAGGGCTCTGAGACTCAGGACAAAGCCTTCCCATTTCTCCAGTGGCTCCTTCAGCCCAAAATGTGTTACCCAGCCTCCTAACCCAGGCGCCCTGTAAGTACAGAGGACGGAAGTTTGAGGTAGTCTTAAAAACAGGTTGCTTCAAAGACCAAGTGCAATTTGCTCCACACCTAAATCAAAGGCATGTTAGAGCTCCAGATGTCTCCGGGTCTCCAGCCACGCTGTCACCAGTTCAGTTTAGCCCACCACTTGGGGTGGTGCCCGTGCCCCCAGTTAGGTCATAAAGTGTCTCCTTGGTGCCTGAGAAAGGGCAATTCTCTTCCTTTGGGGTGGATATACCCAAGTGAGGAGTCAGGGCTGATGTTTTGAGGAACTGACAGAAAAGCTCAAAAACTTTGAAACAAACAGAAAGGACTGTCTGCTTAATGAGCTGACCTCCCAGCCTCTTTGCCAATCTTTGCTTTTCTTTAGGAAATATCCTTTTGCTTGCCCTCAAGTGGTTCTTTGTAAATCTGGAGAGCAATACGCCTCGTGCTAATGGCTTCATAAAATGTGCAACACAGAGAATACAGTCTTTAAAAATCAAGCGAAAGTCCCAGCAATCATTTTGTATTCTTGTCTTACCAGTGAGAGATGGTGGTCCCAGACCCTCTGGCAAACAGGAACCCTGGTCCCCAGAACTACTACCATGGGGATTCTGTATTGACTTCATCCTTACAGCTGTAGCATTGCCAATGTCATTTTTTCCAGCAAGTGATCAAACGCAAATAATTAAAAAAAAAAAAGACAAGCATGATTAACTCTTTGCTCTGGGCAAAGACCTGCCTTAGACCTGCAAGCTGAAGACCTCAGTGACCTGGGGTGACCAGATCACGTGATTTAATGCCCCTGTCACACCTGCACAGAGAGAGCACTGCAGTGCAAAACACCGGGGCTTCCAAGGTCATTCGCTGACAATGGGGGTTGGGGAGGGAGGGCCTACATCTACCACTAAGGACAAGAAACAGAAGCTAGAACCAAATACATCGTGAGATGGGCTTTAGAAAACCATTTCTACATGTCCGTTATATCTCAATAAAAATATGAAGTATGTAGCAAAAAAAAAATCATTGTGTTGATGGCTGTCACATGATTAAGTATACCTCACAGGTGTGAAAAAGCCAAGAAGGAAACCCACCAAAATGTGGGATGACTGGTTATCAGTGCTCCTCCTTGTTTCTTTCATTTTTTTGTTTTATACGAATATAAATACAGAAAACTTATTATTTTTATTATTGTTAACTTCTATTAGCACACCATAATTACACAAAACTTTCATAAACTTTACCTTGGGGAGGTGGGTCAATGGAGTAAAAGTAATCAATTATATGATGAAGGATGGAAATAAGAGCTTCAGCGGTGAGCTTAAGGTAGAAGCTACAGAAGTTGATTTATCATGCTGTACACCTGAAACCTAGGTAATAGTATAAACCAATGTCACTCCAATAAAAAGTAGTCCTTTAGAAAAGTTATCCATGGAAGTTGCTTTTCTTCCAATGCCAGCATGCTGGCACCACCAGAATGCATACGGAAGCAGATCCTATTGGCCGCAAATCAGCCAATCCGTTTCAAGTTCTACAATCACAAGCAAACCCTTTTATTACCTTTTAGGAGTTTTTACCATTAACAACATTCCATATGCAGGGCACTGCTGAACCACGGAGGATCACCCCAACATGCCAATGATAATTTGCTCATCCAGGCATTACCATTGAGGGTTGTTGCACATGTGGAATGCAAGACCTTATACACACCGAGCACTGTATGGCCTTCCCTCTGGGGTATAGCATCAGTAATATAGCATTCGTCCAAAAAAACACATTTGGGCCAGGCACTGTGTGTAAGAAGGCCTTTTTTCCCTGAAAATTCCCCAAACCTTGGCTCCAACAGGTGCCTGTTCTGTACATTTGAATCAGAGAAAGTGAAATTTCTTAAGCACTGCCAACTTAAACTTTTGAAAGGATCCGCCTGGCAGCAGGAGGTTCTGCCTGCCCTTGTGCAGTGTTCTCCTGGATTTACTCCTCCAGGGGCACACGCAGAGCGATGACGCCTGTTCATGTTTACTATAGCAAGCTGCAGCCAATGTGGTTATGCCAGAACGCTCCCCGGGGCAGAGTCCCAACTCACAAGTCCCCCCACCAAGGAAAACAAAAGGTTTTAAGCAGCAAATAGGTAAAATATTAATGAAAGTTGGGCATAAACACAGTTGAATTCTGTCATTGTACTGTCTAATCAAGGGGGAAATGTTTTTAAAAGCTGATAGATGTGAAACAGAATGTTTTCATTTCAGGAAGAGCAATTAAGCTCATATGGTCCTGTTTTTGTTGCGCATGCTCCCACAATATCTGGAGAACTGAAGTGGCACCCACGAGACAAATCAGCCTGAAGAGACAACTGATAAGGCCACAGGAGTTTCTGCTTGGAAAAAAAGCACAGCACCCTTCCTTTACAGAGGCAGGTGTAACCGTGTCCCTGCTGAAAACAGCTGTCTGCACAGGGTGAGATCGAGATATACTAATCTAATTTTTAAAAAATTTAGGAATAATGTCTCTAGACTCTAAGTCTTTGCTGAAGCAACTTAAATGTCTTTTCCTCTGTAAGTCCTGAATAACAGTAGATGTGGGTGGGGAACACGCAACAGCAGAAAGCAGATGCTGGCCCCACTCAGAATTGCTCACTCAGATTTGTGTAGATGCTGCCTTCCCACTTTTCAGATTTTTCAAGTTCTATCACAGCATGACAACGCGATGACTCACTTAAATGCAGCCATGTCCTACAGGGCTTTAATGCCTTGGTGACATTGCTGTAAGCACCATTTTTTAAAAGGAAGAAAGGTTCCTGAAAGCAGTCTGCCACCATCCTCAGGGACCACAAAGGGCAGCCCTTGCAGAAAGCAATGCTCTTCGTGCAGGAAGGCTGCCTGCATCCTGCAAGCTGTTCTGATAAGCAGCTGTCCAGGGAAGGGGCGTGAACAGGGGGGGTGGGGAAGGTGGAGGCCACAGTTATCAGGTTGAAGGGCCAGCCTTCTGGGATTGCCCTGATGTCTTATCTCAACTAAGCTCCTGTCTTGCAAGTTTGAGAATATCTTCCTAAAAGGAGAGAAATTGAAGCAGGATTCAAGCTCTGTCCTAACAGCCAGCCAGCATACCCACCCCCAATTTCCAGTGCCCTAAGATGAAACAGGTGCCACACAGTTTCAACAATTCTCTGAAACCACCTCCCCCACAGAGAAGTATCCCCACCCTCAATAAAGAAAAAAAAAAAGTTGGCTTCAATAAGTTTATTGTGCAATTCAAAGCTTCAACTGCAGCATCCTCTAGAAAAATCAAGCCTCCGGGATCCACTCTGTTAACAGCAGTACAGGCTGCTAAGTCCGTCAGAGGTCCTGTAACCCAAGTCCAGGCCGCCTCACTTCGCCTTTCCCCTCCTTCCTGCCAGGAGTGCCGGCTGCTGAGTCACGCTTGCCCGGCCAGTTCGCCCTTCCCTGCCGGGCGGCCAATGTTCTGCCTCCGGCCTTCCTGGGACAGCAGCCGCTCTCCCACACTTGTAGAGTCCTAGGCTCGGGGTCAGCTTGTGTCAGACGCCGACGGCCAACTCCTCGGGAACCGCACCTCCTTGCTGCTCACTCTCCACGCTCCACCCGCCTGCCAGTCTCCACGCCGCACTCCGGCGCCCTCCACGGGCGCATCCACAGAGCCAGCCGCGCGCTAGGCGCCCCGGGGCGTCACAAGTCGATCAGACAGAAGAGCCCCCTGCACTTTCATTCGGGGAGGGTAATGCTGGGCACCCAGTCGTTGACACTGCGGCTCTCTTCGCAAAACAGGTTGAGCTTCTCCAAGGCCGGGTCTTTCCACGCGTCCTCATTGGGGTTCTGCGGGGAGAACGCAGGGGTCAGCCTGGCTAGCCGCTGACCGCTGGCGGGGGCGGCAGTAAAACACCGGAGGGGGGGGCGAAACTCACCGAAATAAGAATGCAGTGCAGGTCTCCCGGCGCTCCTGCCTCGTCGCCGCCAGCGCCCACGATGGCCGCCAGTCGCTGCACGTCGCCCACGCGCACAATGTCGATGTCGTTCTCGCAGCAAAACGCTTGGATGAGAGTGAAATGGATCTGCAGCGCTATGTCTCCCTCGTCCTCCTCGTCGGCCGCCAGCACGCAGAAAGTCACGTTGTCCGGGTCTCTGAGCAGGCGAGGAAAGGGGTGGTGAGGTTGGACCGGAGAGCCTGGGTACCCGCGACCGCCTCTCGGCTCTCCCCGCCACTCCCGCAGCCCCCGCCGTCCCAAGTCGCAACTGTACTCACATGTTCAGTACTTTGGCTGACTCGTAGACGCCAGCAGTGAGGCAGCCCTGGCGCTGCGCCGACAGCAAGAGCTCGTGCAGCGCTTTCCCCGCGCCCTGCATCCTGCGGACGAACCAGAGCCGTCAGCCGGGGGACACAGAGGACGCAGCAAGACCCCCAGCCCCAGAGACGCACCCTTGCTACCCCCCAGTTCGGTGCCCCAGTCTCGAGGACGCACACCCAGAGATCCGGTCCGGCGGCCCAAACTCGGGGACTCAAGCCTAACGCCCCAGTCCGCCGGCACCTACGCGCCGGGGTCTCACCTAGCAGGAGCCACCCCCCGGCAGACTGAAGGCTGCCGCCGGATCAGCCACCGCCTGACCAGGCTCCCCGCGACCCAACACGTCCAGCACCCGGAGCCAACCTACCTGGCGGTGCTTTCCGGAACCGCGTCCTGTCCACGGACTTCTTCCAGAGTCATGATGCGGTCCGCGAGCAGCAAGTTATCCACAGAGGAGAAGGCGGAGCGGTCGCGAGCGGAGACTCGGAGGTTTCCTGTCCGGGCAGTCGCGCCCCCAGCCAGCAAGTGCTCGTAAAGACGCGGTGTGCGCCCTTATATAGGCCGGGGCGGCGGCGTAGCCAGCTGGCGCGAGGCTGCATGCCTATTGGCTAGCGCCCGCTTTCTGATGCAAATGAGACGGCGGCCGGTGGCTCGTGCCAGAAGGCCACGTGGGGAGGGGTGCGGGGGATGACAATGCCTCAAATCTGCCTCTTTTGTCGGAGTGTTACCAGGCAGACTGGAGCCTGCAGATTTCATCTCGCCTTTTTTTTTGTGAGTCCTTAAAAGGAAAAAATTAGGAAGAAAGATTTTAAAACCTTGTTTGCTTGTAGAACGCTGCAGTTTGTGAAATGCACCTTGGAGAATCGAAAAGTTACTTTGCATTGTTTTTTTACATTTCTATTTTTTCTTTACTGCTCATGTGAAGCTTATGAGACTTGTTTTTAAACCGGAACTTAAAGTGAAAATACACAGACTTGGCTTTTCGCTTGTGAAAGTCATGGCGAAAACCCCTCTAGCTGACATTGTGGGACGCGAGCGCTCTGCCTCGGCCTCCAAAGCGGACTGAAATCCCTGAAAGCGCTGGAAGGTCAGAGCCCCGGTCCAAGCTGGCGGCGGCTGGGCGCTGCGGGGCGCCGGGCGTGCAAGCAGATTGCGGCCGGCGCACGCGGCTCGTTTGCATTTCTATGGAGGGAGCACAATAGCAGGGGTCTGGCGTGTGGCGGTTTGCAGAAAGACAATCGAGGCTTTCTCTTCATAGCGACACTGTCCACCTGCCGCCTGGTGGGGTGGGCAGGGTCCTGCCGCGCGTGGGGGTTGCCGTGTTGCGGAGCGCGTGGAGGTCTGGGCCACGTGCAGCCTCTGCGCCCCTGGGTATATGCCCCTGAGAGGACCCACTCTGCACCCAAGGTTCGTTGGCACATAATTGCACGGGACCCAGACTTCTCACGGGTGCCTGGGCGCCGCGCGAGTTATAAAGATCATCCGTTGCCACGCGGTCTATGGCAAGCAAGTGCGCTCGCTGGGAGAATGAAACTCGGAATCTCCTTTCCAGGGGCGCCATCTACCCGCCTGCCAGAAAAATTCTTCCTCCCCTCCTCTCTGCTGCCATACCCCCCCTTGCATTGGGCTCCAAGAGTTTGGCCTCTCGCCCTCTGGTCAGAGTCCTGGCCGAGTCTCCTGAGCCCTGGCCAAGCTGTGCATTAATGACATTCAGAGCAAAGGACTGCAAACCCCAACCGGCGAGGGTGTCTGGGCGCGAAAGGAGATGGGTGGGAAGAACCCGAGTTACTTATGCTGTTTTGACATTTTTAATTACTTAAATATGCATATATGAAAAGCTTGCACTCTGAGAGAATCATAAAACTGGAAGCGAGCTTGAGATCTAACCATTTAGGATCTTTTGGCCAGCACTTTCAGAAGACTTGCCTCTAAGCGCATCACTTCGGGGTCTGCACCAAAGAGGCGCGCTGAGGGTCACTTTCTTTACCTCCTTTCCCCCATGAATCCTTAGACGCTGGGTCTGACAGTGGGCGGGACAAGGAGAATTCGTTGGAAGTCCAGCCTCTGCTGCAAGACTGGGAAAAGAATGAAAAAGAAATGAGTTTTTCTTTTTACTCTGGCTTTCTTGGGACGGGTGGGGGCGGGGGGCGGCTCAGCAAGCATTTCCTTCTTAAATGGAAGGATTTATTCTGCGCCGAGGCACACTTTAGCGCCAAAGGCCAAGTGCAGAAGCTGGCGTCTCGCGCCTCCTGGTGGCTTGCTGGCAGAAGACAGTTGCCAAGGCAACTTTCCTGATTCTTAGAAGCTCATCTCCCACCCGAGGTGCCATCACCTCCGGGCACCGGAAGCATCCTGCCGCGCTAATGTGCTAGTTTCCTTTCTCTCTTGGTGGCGTCTAAACTGATAGCATTTCGTGATTAGATAAAATGTGGTTTTTTAATTGAATGAGACTTAGCTATTGCTCTTTTTAAAATGTTCAACAATTCTAATAATGAATTTATTCCATGGTCCCCAGGAAATGTTGCAAAGACTTATCTGACATCTTAGCGGCCTCTCAGTGGTATAGCACTAAGTCACTCCCACACCAGATGGGGTAAGGAAAGGGGGCAGGCTGCATCCGCAGCCCCTTACCCTGGAGGAAATTCCCCCTCTTGGGGGTGGGGGAAATGTAGCATTTTCAGTTGGCACGGGGCCAACCCAGAGGTAAAGGAGGGAGGTGATTGACACTCCCTGGGGCTATTCTACTTTGCTCACATTTTTAAGGTATTCAGTTTCAGGAAATCGCCTTTCTGACATAGGATATGGCTTCACAGGAGGGTTATTGGATCAGTGTGAATGGCCCCGAAGCTCTCATCTCAATTAGGGGGGAAACATTTTATCTGGGGGTATAGTTCCCCCTTCAGCCCTCCACCACCCCATAGTTGAAAAAGTCATGGGGTGAGTCTGGGACTCTGTTTCCCATTGTTGGACAGACTCTAGGTGGGGAGGGGGCAGTGTCACATCTCTTTCTGGGTGCCAGAGATTAAAACCAGTAAGTAACAAAACAGTGCTGAGCTGTCTCCCTCCCCTGTGCCCCCAAACCTCACTAAGCCTGGGACTCAAGCTGCATGACCCCCAAGTGTTTGGGAGGGTGTGATGTCACCTCAAGCTTACTGTCAAAGCACCCCTAAACTTTCCCCTGAACCATAATAATGCAGGTGACGGTGACCTTATTAAAGGGAAATCCTCAGAGACACTGTTTTAAAGACCTTTCAGAAATGCCTGTGACTGCCGTTTTTATTAACATTCCTGGAAATGCACTTCTCTGTCACTCCTGTCCTCTGGTCTGGCCTGACCAGAGTTGCTGTTGACTTACATGTGGAAGAAGCAAGCCTTCAGTAAGCAGTCGACTTGATGGCATAGTCCCTGTTGCAACTTCTCAAGATTAATTACTTCTGTGGCATGTACAGAAGTGTCATTGAATAGCAGGTTCAGTCTCCTGTGACATGGCCCCACTGGAGGCTGCAAGGCACAGGCAGCACCTTGGAGCTCCCACGCCGGCTCTCTTGGCCTTCAGCTTTTCTTGGAAAAAGTCAGTCATTATCACCTTTCAGAACCAGCAGCTTTCACATAAAAAAATCTGAATTCCCAGTTACTCTTGGAAAATGAGAGGATTTGGTCATTATGTACCTGCACTCATCCCCTAACCATCAGCTAAGGGTGTTGGGACCCCCAAATTGGACACTGCTCTCAAGTTGATCACAGTTCCCTCCTGGCCCCTTTGAGGACACCTCCTGCGTTGTCCATTTGCATTAACTGTTTGGAGCCTGCAGGCTTTGCATTGGCTATTCTTGAAAAGAAACTGAAGTTTGAAAGGCAAGCTAAAGAGACCCTGTTCTTCAAAGAGGAGCTGAGCATCACTTCTTTGGTTTTTTTTTTTAAGATTTATTTATGCATACAAGAGCTGGGGTACAGGCCAGAGTCACGGGAGGTGAGAGGATTCACCAGAGACAGAGTGGGGAGCAGAACAGGCAGACTGACTGAAACACACTGCTGAGGGGAGCAGCGGGGCGAGGCAGGAGAGGTCTGCTACACCATGTGGGTCCCCTCCCTGGCTGGCAGCAGGGATCGAACTCATGCTGCAGTGGCTGTAGTTTGCTTCATAGTGTGTTGCTTAACCCACCAGGGAGGCCCTGAGCATCGCTTCTGTCCCAGATTCTTCTGCAGGGCAGTGTCTCCAGTGTAAGCACAGGGCTCTGGGATGGTCTGGCTTGGGCACTTTCCAAATGCTCCCTGTGTTACTCTCACCCACTTCCTGTCCCCACTTTCCCCTCCTGCACCCCAATAGCCATCCCCTTCTCCAAGCAAGACAGACCTTGGATTTCAAGAAGGGTGGTATTGTTTCCCCAAAAAATAAATAAATAAAAGGAGAAAAAACAAAGTCATGGATGACGGGGTGGGCAGCGAGGAGCTGCTGCCAAGTCTGCGTTAACTCAAAAGAGAAGCCAAATCTTTATGCAAGACACACACTTTTCACTTGAAACCTCCAGTGTCACGTGGGATGCCCCTGCGTGTCTGCCGGGTGCGGTAGGGTGCAGCCCCTCATCCACTGCCATGTCAGGTAGCCATGCAGGGCCCCTGCCCACCCTCGCGTGAAATGTGAGGTCCATGGATGGGGTTAGCGGAGGCTGGAAACAGGAAGTGGAGAAAGGGAAACCCCCAAGCAGTGTTACCGGACGTCTGCATCTGCGGTCAGGCCCAAGCGCCAGAGGAAACCTTAGCACAGTGCAGTCCTTGAAACTGACGGGGTGAGTGGAGGCAGCGCAAGGTATCAGCACAAGATGCTTTCATGGGTATGAAACCATTTGTAGCATAAATCACAACCATAGGCAGCAGCAGAGAATCCCTGAAAAGCCAGATGTGCCCCCCCCTCCCCATGCCACAAAGATCTGCCCTTTGCCCTTCTGTGAATCTCATAGGGAGTTTCTAAAGTTCATGCCCGGTCACCATTTGGCCCACATTCGCGTGTACAGGCTTCTGCAATGACTTACAATTTCAGATCTGACTTGTTTGTGTAGGTGGGAGTGGGTCGCATTTTCCATGTCATCCTAGGCAAGTCCCAATTGTCCCATCAGGTCCCCTGGCATGCTGAGGCCCCAGCTGGCCCAAGCAGGCATATGAGTTTGGGGTAGCCTTCCTTCTAGCACAAAGGGAGCTGAGAGGCTGTGGTGCCTTTCAGAAGTGTTCACATGTAACATGTAACAGAGTGAAAGAACCACAGCACTTCCAAACTGAGAGCCCTCTTTTATCTCCTGGGGGATAATTTAAGTGTTTATTACTCCCTAAAAGACAGTGTGATCCTCAAGGTTGCAGTCATCAAGGAAGGGCCACTTTGACCTTGAGCAAAAAGTTAGTACAAAGCAAAACAGGGTCCAGGCCTGCCAACCCATTAAAACTGTTTCCCTTAAATTTTCCCAAAGAACTTAAGAAAAATGTATACTGCAAGGAAATGTCTCTTCTAAGAGGCAAAAAATCAGAAGGAGACGAGTGTTAAATCCTGGTGTAAAGAAATACACAGCTATAAAATAAAGTTTCAAACAGTATTTCATAGCATGGTAAAGCCTCACGACTTCACTGGAAAAGCAAGGCTCAAATCATGTGATTCTAATTGTGCAAAAACTTTCAGTACACCTGAATATCTATCTCTCTGTCCAAAATATCAAAATAGCAACAGTGGCTTCATCTTGAAGGACCGAGATTCTAGACGATTTTTTCCCACTAGCCTTTCTGCAGTTACACATTCTGCAACTCAGTTTTAGAGGAAACAAACCCAAACCTCTCTTAGATACTAACCGGTTCAGATGTCATCAGCCTGACTTCTGCCTCAGGCCATTGTGTTCAGCAATTTCTGACCATATGGTGACAGAGCTAGGAGCCAGACGTCTGGGGGCTGTGCTTCTAGGGAGAGGGGCCTGAAGGTGACCTTTGATTCTTGAGCGCCTCATCTTGCCAGTTGACACTGGTTTCTTTCGGAGGTTGAGGGAACGTGGTTATAATTGCTCTTGGAGGTTAACTCTGAAATGATGGGCAGGGAATCAAGTGCTCACCAGAAGCACAAGAGACGTAACTAACAAGGAGGGGAAGGGGGCTGTGTGCATCAATAAAACTGAATTGCACTGAGCACTCCGGAAGCTTGAGCCCCTAATAAGAGGCCTTGCATCCCCTGGTTCTTGCTTCTCTTAAATTCTAAAAAAAAAAAAAAAAAAAGCGCACAAGTGGGGCTAGCAGCCCAACCCTGGAGACACACACAGACACACAGTCCATCTTGCAAATATGCAAGATGCATATTTCAGCAAGTTGCAGTGGATAAAATATCTTTCACTCCCTTTTATAATGAATAGATCTACTTTCCAGAATGAATTGCAGCAATGAACTATGAAAATTGTTTTCATAATATACCAGGAATTCTAATAATTTAGAATATTTAAATATACACAATCTGTTGGGAGCAAGACTCATTCATAGAAGCATTTCAACTTTTCAGTGTTGAATTTCATCCACTTGAGAAGAGTGGGTCAGCTCTTGATGTTAGTCATGCTGTCATTTTGTTTTTTTAAAAAAATTTTTTTATTTGTGCATACAAGAGCTGGGACACAGGCCAGAGTCACGGGAGATGAGAAGATTCACCAGAGACAGAGTGGGGAGCAGAACAGGCAGATGGACTGAAATACACTGCTGAGGGGAGCAGCGGGGCGAGGCAGGAGAGGTCTGCTGTACCATGTGGGTCCCCTCCCTGGCCAGCAGCAGGGATCGAACTCATGCTGCAGTGGCTGCAGTTTGCTTCATAGTGTGTTGCTTAACCCACTGCGCCAACAGGGAGGCCCTGTCATCTTGATTTTATTTACCAGGATCTTACAGAAATGTCAGCTGTGCCTGACACAACTCCAAGAACATTAAAGACATCATTCAGTCCCCATATGGACCCTGTTAGGTGGGTTTTGTTTTTACCATTTTCAGTAAGGAAATGTGGGCACAGAGAGGTTAAGCAACTTGCCTGAAATCACAGGCAGCAAAGCTGGGATGTGAACCCAGACCAAGCAGAGAGGCTTCTTGATAAAACCTTATCTAGAGCATTCAGGGCAAATCACTTGCCCAGTGAAGAAAAAGGAGATCATCTAGGTGGAAAAAAAATTTTTTAATGTGTGCCTCTGCTTAGGAGACCCTAACAATGCCTGTGCCAGATAGTGTGGTGGCAGGGCACCATCTGGTGGCCAAAGAGAATGTAACTGTCAACTCAGAAAATGTGCCTCTACATCTAAAGCTAAACCTTTAACACCCTCAAGGATTGGCCTTTCCACGTGTTTCTGGAGAACCAGCAGGCTCTACCTCCATATGCAGCACAGCCCTTGCTGGAAGTTAGCTCCCACCCACCTCTGCCTTTGCCAGACCCCAACGATCCTTCTTCAGGAGTGTACCAGATGTGCTACACCATGTGAGCTGCCACGCCCCAGAGACACTGTCGGCTTTAATCCTCCTGCCCACAGCACAGACAGGAAAAATGAGTTTCAGAGACACTGCTGATATGCCCAAGGTCACAGAGCTGGGTTCTTACCAGCACTGACCAAACTTCATGTTAACCTCAGTTCGTGGTGCCACACTGGGCAGGACCTGGGCTTGGCAAAGCAGCTACCGAGTCCAGTCCCATAGACTCACCATGCTTGGGGGACCCAGCAGCTCCTACACCTGCTTTCCTGTCAACCTGGGAACACTCCGAACGTCCATGTCCTTCCCAGTGTCCCCCCATCAGCCACACGATGCAAAGTACCAATACGTGGGTTCTGTCTTACAAACTCATAACACATTAAACTTGGAGGAAACTGCAGGCAACTTCCCCCCAGACACTGCCAGTTTTGAACACAGACAGTGCCCTACAAGATGCCCATTCCAGGCAAGGGTACTTCCCTCAGGGAGGGTGCCCCCATCACCTGCCTCCTTCCTCCATATCCAGATATGCTTCAGGGCTATGCTCTGAGAAATGCATCCTTGGCTGGTCCATTGTGGGGTCATCCCAGAATGTACACCTGAGCAAACTTAGGGGGCTTTGCCTGTTATGCCCCTGGGGGGGTGTAGGGTAAGTAAAAATTATCAGGTTTTCCCGCGCTCCCGCCATGAGCATCCATGATCGACCCCTGCGGTCCTGCATGCGTGCCTGATGGCGGCACCTGGAGTAGGGTGTGGGCGTGCGCAAGTGGGCACACCTGGGCTGAGAGACGGGGTGTAGATGGGTGGCATCATGAGGACTCCAGCAGAGAGGATAAGAGGAGAGAAGAGAAGAGTAAGGAGCAGAAGAGAGCAGAGGCTAGAGAGCCCGGAGAGTGAAGATTCACTGGGGGCCAGGAGGCCTGCCTCCGCCTCCCGTCCTTCCGCCTGCCCTGTACCTGGTCGCCTCTGACACAGAAAGATCAATAAAAGCCTGAAAAAGCCACCGAGGGCTCCAGGACTCCGCCTCTACCTGTCTTTCTGGATCATAGAGAAACTGCCCTGTGCCAACAGTAGGCTTTGGGGGCCGCTATCTGTATGCACTCTGTCACTGCCAGGGACAATTTTTGTTTGAGCAAGTGCTGTGCATTCCACATGCAGTGGGCAGATCTGGGTCCCAGACAAGGCTCGCGGCAGGGAGGTGGGAATGGGCGTCTCTGGCAGCGCACACACGCCTTGCACAGAGGCTTTCCTGGTTGTGTGGGCTGTGCAGTGACCCAGCTCCACCAGGCATGGCAGAGCGGCAGCCCCTGGGGCAAGACCTGGGTCCCTGCCTTCCCTGGGGCCCAGCAGCTGCGGAGTGCACCCTTACCGCTTCTGTCTTCAAACACAATCTACCAGTCACGGTGCTCAGCGACCTGGTGTGGCTTTCTTCTCATCGACATTATAAGAACATGATGGTCAATAAAGCACCATTGGTTTTTGTTTGTTTGTTTGTTTGTTTGTTTTGAGCACCTGCTGTCCTACTCCCAACTTAATTGTGCCTCAAGTCAGGGGCTCTAAGATTCCTTTTCCTTTTGCACAAATAAACTGTGAACCTGCCCAGCCCTGTCTGGGGTGGTTGCCCTACACCCCGCAAAGGGCAGACCATGCAGGACAGAGCTTTCCCTCCTCTGGTGTCAGGATCGCAGACATCAAAACAGCCCACCAGGCTGTGGGCTCAGTCAGCCGGGAGCACAGCCTGAACCCCAGGTCCCTGGCCCCCATGGCGCGTCAGCAGCAGGAGACTTGCACAGAGGTTGTGTTAGAGCCTGCTCCATCCCAGGGCCCCTGGGACACAGGTGTCACCAGCCAGCAGTAAGCAGCGCCTCTCGTCCCTGGCAGCAGTGCACGCTCTGATAGGACGTTTATTGCTAGAAACGGCGTTACCCTCACCAAGCAGAATGTGGTGATGCCCAGCAGGCCACTTTTGTGGCAGCTGCTCAGGTCACACCATGAGGATAATTTGGGGTGGAGGCCAGCTGCCTGCTGCTCACCCACTAACAACTACCCACTACCACCCTCTCTCCCAGGGCAGGGGCTAGCTGCATGGTCCAGGGGGCATTTTACAGACAGCTCATGTGCCAGAGACATCTGTCTAGCGCCATCTTAATTACTCCTTAAATACTGGCAGGTGTCAGCTCAGGTCAAGGGGTCTCCACTCCAGGGGCCATCTGCATGCCCTGGATGTCCTGGCTGGCTCTCCAGAGGCCAGTTCTCCTCTATTCAGATGGCAGATGGGCAGGCTGTCCAGTGCCAACTCAGCCACAGTTGCTAGGTGAGCACCTGCTGTGCATAAGGCAGAGTACCAGGGCCCAGGAGGGCAGTAGGGGTCTGACCTTAGGAAGTCCAGGAGAGCAGAAAATTCACCAAGTAACCCCAACTCTGCAGTCATTACCAACTCCCCCATCCTTACACCCTTGGCAGGAGTTGCCCAAAGTCCAGGCAACAAGTGTGGAAGGAGGTGGGAAGGGTCTAGAAGATCCACAGGTGTGAGATGAGAGCAGCAAACTCAGCTCCCAAACAGAAACTCACAAAGTGTGACTCAAGCCTTCCACCTTTCTGCAGAATAAAAAGAAACGATGTACATAGACAGACAAAACAAAATAAAAATAAAGTAGATACATCAACAAAACTGAGGTTACCAGAGGGGAAGAGGCTGAAGGCAGGGGTAAGGCTGGAGGGGGTTCAATGGTGGAGGATAGTTTTTAATTAAAAAAAAAATTCTCCTTTATTCAAGGGGTGGTTTTTGGGGTGTGACTTTCGTCTGAATATATACATATACAATCTCAGAGAATATCTGTAGGCTCAGAGAAAAGTATCAGGCTTTTCCTCCCTCCTGCCATTGGTGTGATGATGGACACCTGAGGTCCTGCACGTGTGCCTAAGTGGGCGTGCACAAGTGTGCGCACCTGGGCTGAGACACAGGCCTATAAGGGCAACGTCACAAGGACGCCGAGCACGAGCAGGAGCAGAGAGAGCATAAACAGTGAAGAATAAACAGTAGCAGCCCAGAAAGTAAAGATGCACCGGAGGCTAGGAGGCGTACTAAACCCCTGGCCCCCGGGGGCCCCCACCTGCCATGTACCTGGTCACCTCTGATATAAAGAGCAATAAAATCCTAAAAAAGCCACCGAGGGCTCCAGGACTCCTTGACCTGTCTGCCGAATCACTGAGCACCTGCTGTGTGCCCTGCTGGCACTCCACCCACACGTGTGAGTCTGTGTCTTGTTGTTCTTCACTGGAGCCCCCGCTTACCACAAGGACAGCCCCGGGCAGCGCACAGCCTGTGACTTGAGGCTGGAGCAAGTAAGCTAGCAGCAGGGAGAATCTCTCCTCCCCCAGGGAGTGAGCACCTGCTGTGGCTTCTTAAAACCACACCTTTTGGTCCAGTCCAGAGGTCCCTCGCCTACTTCACGGTGTTTCAGATGGGAAATGGCTCCACAAATGTCAATTTTTCATCAATCGTTGTAAAGAGTATTACTTTAAAATAAAAATCGATTTATTCCATTTAAAAAGGATCTTTTTAAAGAAACTTTTTAAAGCATACTCTTAGTTTAGGGGGACATTGAAAATAGTTGAAAAAAAGACAATAATTTGAGAATCATTATATTAAAAGGCTTTAACTTCAATGAAGCAGTAGGCTAAAGGACAGCAATTTGAAAATTGGTGGCATATCACCATCTAGTGGCCACACAGTACATTTAAAATACCTTAATCTGTTGAAAATAGCGACAAGAGAAAATCCAGTAAAAAAAGTTTCTCTTAATACCCCAAAGTGATTTTATAACATTTAATCCCTTCAATAATGAAAGACAGGGAAATCCCAAAAGCAGGAAGTCCTACATACCTTTGAGTAGTAGCCAAAATCATACTTCAGAGATATTCTCATGTTAGTTAGAAACAAAACAGAAGCATCCGCTATCACTGATATCGAACATTTTTCTGAAAGGTTCAACCAATACAAAAGATTAAAAAATAACAGAAATAAGATGTACCATGTTTAAAATAAGGAAATAAAAGTTTCGCCATTGGAGGATGATGAAGTAATGTACTTAACAAAACATGAATCATTTAAAAATGTGTACATGCCCCTCAAGATGA
Organism: Galemys pyrenaicus; assembly: GCA_019455555.1. Classification (NCBI taxonomy): domain Eukaryota; kingdom Metazoa; phylum Chordata; class Mammalia; order Eulipotyphla; family Talpidae; genus Galemys; species Galemys pyrenaicus. The sequence goes on from JAGFMF010011576.1 coordinate 4,282,286, forward strand.
TCAGATACAAGATGAGAGGGTAAAAATATGTCACTTTTCTCTCAGTCACAGAATATAAGCCATGATGGGAAAGACCCATTGGTAACCGTAGAAATAGCCACCATCGGGGCAAATGAAATCCTAGCTAATCCTGAAGGTAATGTAGAGTATCTAAGGAAGAAAACTTCAATGATTTACTGAATGGGGTAAAAAAAATTTCATATGCTGATGCACACGTTAATTTAGGGATTTTATTTTTATTTCTACATTTCTATCTTTTCTCCAAAGTTCTTTTTTCCTGCTTAGTTTAGTTTTGTTTCTTTTGCTAGACATTTTCTGTCTTCAAATGTATGAAGTATGACTATCTGAACTTTGAACAAGGTACAAAAATGCTGACGGGAAGGTCTGGGGAGCACAGCTGGAGTCTCCCACCTTAAGGTCCAGGGGATCACTGCTGGAGTCCCAGCCTGAATCATGAGGCGCTGCTGCCAACATTCCTGTGGTCACATGCAAAGGGAACAAGGAAGCCCGTCATACCTACCCACTGGGGACACCTGTGCCCCTGAGTCCAGCTTCTTCGGCCCAGCCCTTTGTGGGGTGCAAATATCTACATGTTTCTAAATGTTTCCAGAGTCAGAGTGGGTGGTCACAAATCAGTATGTGTTTGGGACAGTGCAGGGGAGGATTTAGTGTTTTAGATGACTCCCCAAAGTTTCTAGCAACTTGGCATAAGGAAGGAAAAATAGTTGGTTGACACCTCCCTGTAATAAGAGCATATTAACAGAAGAAAAAGAAATAAATTTAATAACATGTATGCCTCCTGTATGCATGAAGGAAACCCAGAAAAACTGAGTAACTCCCTGAAATGGCCTAAGTCACCACCTTAAATACTATCTTCAGCTAATGATGAAAGAAGATAGAGAGGAGGCAGAAGGAGAGCAGTTATGGGAGGAAGCCAGGAAAGGCACAGAGAACAAGATTTGAGTGGCTGCTTTCTCCACTGGTAAGTTTCTTCTGGTTTAGTCACTTTCTCTTTGGTACAGAGATGAAGACATTCTTACACCTGGAGAGTTCCCTTTTAGTCTCTTACAAAAGGGGTGTCTTCAAATACACTGATTCAAAAGAATACCTGCATCCCTATGTTTATAGCAGCACTCTTTACAATAGGGAAGACCTGGAAACAACCTAAATGCCCAAAAACAG
>JAGFMF010011576.1:4299746-4350323 GCA_019455555.1 Galemys pyrenaicus
CCTGGAAACAACCCAAATGCCCAAAAGTAGATGACTGGATCAAGAAGATGTGGTACATATACACAATGGAATATTATTCAGCAATCAAAAACGATAAATTAGGGCCACTTATAGAAACATGGACGGAGCTAAAGGGAGTTATACTCAGTGAAACAAGCCAGAAGGCAAGAGAAAAAAACCAGATGGCTTCACTTTTGGGAGGAATGTGCAAGAGCAACAACTACCAAAAAAAAAGAAGAAGAAGAAGAATGAGCTCAAGGGAATGGGCAATTACAACCAAAACAAACAAACAAACAAAAACTCAACAAGACTAAAAGATCAAAGATAAACTAAAGGGACTATGGGAGGGGAGAGGAGGGAAGGCAAAGATGGAAATGAGAGTAGAAGGAGCACAAGGGGCTGAGGTGATGGCGCATGGGTGAAATGGTGGTGGAACTCCCTGGGGAATACAAATGATGTCAAATATAATTAAATAAAGCTAGTTTTTTTTAAAAAAGGAATATGTAATGAGGGGCCTCCCTGGTGGCACAGCGGGCTGAGTGCCGCACTGTAAAGCATCTGCTGCACAGAAGCGCCAGTTCAATCCCCAAGCATGGAGACAGATCCACATGGCACAGCAAACCTCTCTTGTGTCACTGCTCCCCTCAACAGTGTATCTCACTCTATCTGCCTGTTCTGCTCCCCACTCTGTCTCAGGTGAATCCTCTCACCTCCTGCAACTCTTGCCTTTGCCCCAATTCTTGTACGCATAAATAAATAAATCTTTTTTAAAAGTTTTTTTTAAAAAACATGTAATGAGATTCTACAACTTGATAAGAAAAAAACAACCATCTTTTTTTAAATAGGCAAAGAGACTCTTCACAAAAGAATGTACATAGTCAAAACGCACATGAGAAACCTCTCAGTTCCTAGCCATGAGGAAAATGAAAGTTTAAACCACAGAAGTGCATAAAACACTGACAGCACCAAACGCCAGTGGGTGGGTGACTGGAACTCTCAGGCACTGGAGCCAGAACAGACACTGCACGCTGCTCTCTGCAAAGGCGCCGCCATTTTGTAAACACTACGTATTAACCATCCTCTGAGAGAGCAAGTCCGCACCTAGGTGTTTGCCTGAGAGAAATGAAAGCACACACCTCTACTCACACACTCAGACAAATACACACGGACACACACACGCACATGCCATGCACCCATACAGTGACACACACACCCATATGCTATCACACACAGACATCTGCATGTTCATACACATACACACAAAAACTCTCCTATAAAAATGTCCATAGCACCTCAAACTACTAAAAATGGAACTTCCATATGCTCCAGCAATTCCATTCCTAAATATCTACTGAAAGGACACAAAAATATTAATTCAAAAGATTACCTGCACCCCTATGTTTATTGCAGCACAGTTTACAATAGGTAAGCTATGGAAACAATGTCAATGCCCAAGAACAGATGACTGGATCAAGAAGATGTTGTATATTTACATGATGGAATATTACTTGACAATCAAAAATGATAAACTCATGCCATTCTCATCAAGATAAATGGAGCTGGAAGGGATTATGCTCAGTGAAATAAATCAGAAAGAAAATTTTAAAATACCAAATGTTTTCACTTATAGAAGGAATGTAGAGGAACCAAATAAGGGATCAGGGGGAAAAATAACTATAATAAAGTAAAAATCAAAATCATTAAGCAACTATAAACAGAGACATTCTGTAGGGGAGGAAGAAGGAGAAGGATCAAGACAGGTGTGCGGAGAGCACAAGGGACTGTGGTGGTGGGAATTGGTGCATGGGTGAACTGATGGTGGGAATTTCACGGGGGAAGTCCATAGCACTTTATTCATAGGAACTCACCAAACTTGAAATAACCCAGATGTCCATCAGCAAGTAGGTAAGTAATTGCAGTACATCCCCCAAATGGAATACTATCATTAATACAAAGGAATAAATGTGAGTGAATCACAAACTCACTATTCAGAGTGAAAGAATTTATATTTATCTCTATATGAAACTGTAGAACAGGCAAAACTAATTTCCAATGGAAAAAATCATTAACATGGTTCCTTCTACAGGGAGGAGTGGGGATTGGCTATGAAGGGGCATGAGGGAGTTTCCTGGGTGGTGCTGAAGTTCCATGTCCTGTTTAGAGTTTGGTTAATATGGACGGTTACTTGCCAGTTCACCAGAGTGTATACTTGACATTCATGAATTTCACAGGATATGAAATTATTTGTGTGTATATGCATAAATGTGTGTGTGTAGATTAAACAGAATAGACCCTGAGTTATTCTGGTTGAATATAATGAGTAATTTTACTGTGTTTCGTATTTTATATTTTTGTATGTATTTAAAATTTCCCAATATAAATGTTATATGTTTTGAATCTTAAAGATTTGAGTCTTCCAGAGTCTTTTATTAGGTAGGTTATCCCTAGAAAGGGCTCTCAGCTAACGCTTTAGCTCTCTTGGGAGTTGCCTGTTGCATCGATGCCTGGAGCACTAAGCTCACTCGGGTCCTCTAGGTAGGTGGGTTGCTGGGGGGTCTGTGCTGAGTCTAACTCTATTCCATGGTGAAGTTTCAGCCCCTCAGGAGGTTGAAGAGTAAACTCACCTAGTGGAATAGAAGGTCAGAGAATCTTTATCGAGGACTACTGTACTCGGGACATAGCAGTAGGGGAGAGAGATGGGCCCAGCTCCATGTGCAGCAAAGGTAGCTGGGGATTGATGGTCACAAGCAAAAGGAGGCGGGAGGGTGGAAAAGCGCTCAAAGGAGACATCCTGGGTGGGGGATTCTGGCTAAACCAACTTAGCAGGATTCCTATTTCAAGCAGGCTGAGTGATCAGACGTAAGAGTGGGGGAAATCTCCCTAAACTTACTTAGCAGGATGGGCTAGATAAGCCAAAGACAGGGCTGGGGCAAATAGGAGGCCTAGCAAAAAGGGAGCTCAGAGAACTGAGTTACTCAAGGAGACAGTCTTCGTCACAGATCAGCTGCAGGTCTGCCTGGTGGTGTGAGCAAAGCTGAGTGAAGATGGGTCTATGTGGTGAAGACCCTCGAGCAGCAGATGTGCATAGCGCCTTGCTCTCTGGACCCCGCGCTTCCTCGGTGCTCTCCGGCCTGAGGAGCAGAGGTCCCACCCAAACTCCAAAAGCCAACCCCAGAATGAAGTGGCCTCTTCAGTTATCTCCTCTGACATCACCTCCAGGACACGGGCGTGTGTGTGGCACACTGGGCTTCATTCAGGAAGTGTATCAGGAGAGAATTGGTTTCCCAAGGCATGTAGCCCCCATCATGCAGAACTCAGGGGTGGCTGAGCCGGGCGTGCTCTTGTTGCCCAAGCATCTCCAGCAGATGCTCACTAGAAGTCAAAGCCGCCCCAGTGAGAAGTACCCCCCGTCCAGGCTCTCCAAGAAAAACACTGGCTTCTTTCTTAAAACGCACCATGCCTTTGTCCCGTCTGGAGATATTCAAAGCTGCAAGTCCCAGGGCCTGCTCCAGTTCCTCTGCAGTTTTTCTCCTTCACCCTCATCCTATTAGCACTTTCTCTGACTCACTCCTTCATTCTGCACTTCGTCTCCCCCGCGATGCTGGTGGGACATAGGCAGCCATCTGCCGGCTGGCTCAGGGCTACTCCCCGACGCGCCAAGATTGTTGGCACAGAAGTTCCCAGTAAATATGTGTGACATGGATGGCGGGCCAGGCCAGCTGTCACACTTGAAGGCGTCCTCTACGCTGTCGAGCATCTCTGTGTCCTCCAGTTCTGTCTACTGTGCACACGCGCAGTTAGGCACAGCCGCCCCTCTCTGCCTGCAGGCAGTCACTGTGCCTGAGACCAAATTCCTTCACAGCGAAGGTTCTGCTGCCAGCGCTGGCACCAGTGGCCCTGCCATTCCAGGCAGGTACGCCATCACCGAGTCTCCATTTCCTGTCTGGAGACCACAGCAGCTGTACAGACAACCCCTGAGGCCTATAACGCTCTGAGAAACCAGTTCTGGAGAAAGGATTCCATAGAGTAGATTCTACGAAATGCCTAGGCCCAAAGAGCCTTGAGCAACCCCAGGTTAGCCTGTGCAAACCAGGGGAAGGGGCTGTCGGGGGTCAGTCACAGGCGAAGATGCTGATCAGGACAGTGACCGCAGAAGACCTGGCCCGGTGTGGCTGGCCAGCTGGTGCTTGACGCCAGGTGGGGCCCACTGGCTCCTCCAGGTCTCGAATTTTCTCTGGGAGGATCGAGGATGAGGACAGATTGGCTCTTGGTCACCACGTCAGGGAAACTAGTCAGAGCTAATAAACTCCAGCTTCAAAGTTTTCAAGTTTAACTCCTACGTTCATCCCTGCTACAATTTTTTTCCTGCTTCAAAACAGTGTCTGTCATTTCAGAGTCATCATTATGGTTATGATTTTAAGACTTTGCCTATAAAATCCCCTGGCATGTTGAAACCTGCCATGAGACCAAGCCAGAATTTCGGGTCCTTCCCTACACTTAGAAGTGTGCATCGCCTCAGTCCTGCCTGTGAAGGCCCCGAACACTTGTTGACTCCATTCTGCTGCTATTGCAGCTCGCCAGGTTGGATGCTAAAGGGCTGGGTTGGAAGCAGAGATACATGAGTACCAGGACGAGGACTGAGCTGGGGTGGGGGTGGGGGAGTGGATTAAAGCAATGCCCTCTGCAGGTTCAGGGTGCCCGCGTCCCAGGACTGCTGCCCCAGCCACATTCAGACACCCAGGAGTCCACCCCCCAACAGTTGGACTATAGGCCAGCTGACCCTCCTTGGGGTTCAAGAAGTACCCCCTGGTCCCATTTGCACATCCATGTGTCCTTTCAGGGATCCTTCTTGCGAGCAGACTAGCCCAGGCCAGCTCATCTCCCCACATGCAGCTCAAGCACATGGCCCACCAGCTCCTTCCACTAGTGCCCATTCACCCTGCAGGTCTAGAGTTTCCTTGGTTCGATTTTGTTTCATATTAACTAACATGAACTGAGTGCTCCCTATGCCCCTGATCCTAAACTAAATCCTTGAAATGTGTTTTCCTGTTAAATCTTTCCATACCTGGAACATGGGCATTAGGGTTCTCATCTTACAGGTAGGGAAACTGAGGCCAAGGGAGGACAATTTGCCCCAACTTCCAGCTGTTTAGTCAAAATGCAAATCTAAATCAGGGCGGAGAGGAGCAGGTACTCAGGTAACTCAACTCTGCGCCTGCGCTCATCCCCAGGAAGATGACTTCCTGCACACAGAGGGGCAAAACTTCACGTAGCCAAACAAAAAGCATTAAGAAATTCAAAGGGGACGTGAGTGGGGGTGTACTAGGTTTGTGGATTGAACGTTTCAATGTTGGAAAGATGGCAGACCTCTAAAAATGCATGCGTTCTGTGTGATTCCAATCAATTTTCCAACATTTTGTGTTTGTGAAACTAGGCAAGCTCATTCTAAAATCATGGAAGGACGCACGCACTCTTGGAGGTGGAAGGACTTGTTCTACAGGAAGGCAAGATTTATTATAGAGACCTGAGAACTAAGGCAATGTGATATTAGCACAGGATAAAGAAAACAGACCGCTGAACAGGCTGGAAAGCTCAGAAGACATCACACAGACCGAACCCTTGATCTCCAGGGAAGGTGGGGCTGCGGAGGTCCAGGGTCTCCCCAAAGAGTCATGCATGCTACACCATGATCCCCACCCAAAATCTAATTCACCAACACACAACTGATCTTTCCCTAATTAGCCCCAACCCACTTCCTCTCTAGTGGCCACAGTGCTGTTCTCATAAGACAATTTGTTTCTGTTTTTGTTTTTCCTCTTTTGTTTTGCTTCCCTCACACTCCTTTTTCAGTTGCAGGAATCCAGCTTTGTGCTTCTACATCTGTATGTTCTACGTTATGATCACCACTAAAATCCTAGTTATGGACTTCTTAAAATGGACATAAAAAATACTAACCATCATGAAAAAACTGAGAGATGAAAAGACAAAGACAAACTGGGGACAGTTGGTGGGGAGGGAAGAGAGGGAGGGTTGAGGGCAGACCGGAGCACGGGGAACTGAGGTGATGGTGCACTGTGATATGGTGATGGGGATTACAATTGATGTCAAATATATGTAAACCAAAAAAATCTATATTAAAAAATGCTAATCCAAAAAAATAAATTAATTAAATTAAAAAAAAAGAAAACTTCAAATGCACAAAAAAAAAAAAACAAAACTGAGAGAGCTTGACTACATTAAAAATGAAGAACTTCGGGCCTCCCTGGTGGCGCAGTGGGTTAAGCAACGCACTATGAAGCAAACCGCAGCCACTACAGCACGAGTTCGATCCCTGCTGCCGGCCAGAGAGGGGACCCACATGGCGTAGCAGACCTCTCCTGCTGTGCCTGCTGCTGCCCTCAGCAGTGTGTTTCAGCCAGTCTGCCTGTTCTGCTCCCCACTCTGTCTGGTGAATCCTCTCACCTCCCGCACCTCTGGCCTGTACCCCAGATCTTGTGTGCACAAATAAATAAATCTTAAAAAAAAAAATGAAGAACTTCTAATCAGCACAGAAGACCAAAAGCCAGCAAGTGTGGGTAGCTGAATGAGACTGTTCGGTGATGGTGTTGAGCAGGTCGCAGTGGTCAAGAGGTACCACCCTGAATATTTTGTGCCCTGCAGGAGATTAAGAAATGGCCATGGGCAGGGAGCTGGGAGAGAAGGGGCCTGGGAGCAGGCCATGTGCAGATTTGAGTGGGAGCTGTTCACCCCAGGGGTAAGGTATGGCTCACAGCTATCCTGGCCTTTTTGAACCTGTGTCATATTTCACAACAGAAAGATGTGGAAATACCCACGTAATAGTTAGCTATTTTTTCAGCTCCACTTGGATGGATTAAGTGGCTTCCTTTTATAAATAGATGGTAATGATATTCTATAAAATTTTCTATATTCTATAAAATTTTTTCTAATAACACCCTGCTTCCCTGTAGGATCTTGTAGTCACGCCTAGAGGGCTTCTGACTCTGAAATTTGGATAGAACACCCAAGGCCAAGTACCTTTTGCCATTTATGTCCATCTTCCTGGTATTTTTGCAGAAATAAAATCAGTTTCGGGGCCTCCCTAGAGGCGCAGGAGTTAAAGTCTCAGCACTATCAAACTATCTCAGCCACTATTTTATGAGTTTGATCCCCAGCCAGGGAGGTGACCCACATGGCACAGCAAACCTCTCCTGCCTCACCCACTGCTCCCCTCAGCAGTGTATTTCAGTCCATCTGCCTGTTCTGCTCCCCACTCTCTCTGGTGAACCCTCTCACCTCCCTGCACCTCTGGCCTATACCCCAGTTCTTGTGTGCATAAATAAATAAAAATAAATCTTTAAGAGAAAGAAAATCAGCTTGGAAGTTAAACCTGTCCATGACTGCCCCACTCTGCACGGCCACGATGAGAAGCCTCAGTGACTGGAGAGGCAACTCCAGCAAGAACAGTGACTGAGGGACAGTCATCTGAGCTGGGTTTCTTCACCTTGCTGGTGATCCTTCCAGTCAGGTGGCACTAGGCTGTGGAAAAGGAATGCACAATGGAAAGTTCCATTCTGCACCCGGAAGAACCAGGGTTTTCAAGAACACAGGGAGTAAGCTCGGGAAAGACAAGCCCTGCAGACTGTGGTGATGCTTGCATAACTCTATGAATTTGCTAAAATGATTAAGTTGTGTGCTTTAAAATGGGTGGATTTAATGATATGTAAATTATGCCTCCATACACTTGTGATTTTGAAAGAAGCAGCACAGTAAACCACTGAATCAGGAATGGATTATCCAGCAAATAGTGTAATGTATTGGCTAAGTAATGAGAGGGGGGAAATCAACTCTGTTTCTGACTTGCATTGCACACACCAAAATAAACATGGTTTTATAGTCACCAAACCATAAAAACTATTAGATTAAAAAAATGGTTAATAAATAACTAATTTCATTGCGGAGGAAGGCTCTCTTAATATAAAAACAGTTGAAAAAATCCATGAAGGAGAGACAGACTAATATTTGAATGTGGGAAAAGTTTACTTGTATGTGTAGGAACACACATCAAATACCCCTAAGTCATATAGTGAAAACCAGTATTACTTCAATAAAAACTGATACAATTTTTAAAAGCCTAAATTGAAGCCAAACCACAAACATACTTTTGCTACAAACATGACAGAACTTATTTCTTTAATGTTTATATATAGAAATCAATAGACAAAATTCAAAACTGATCATTCCCCCAAAAAAGTAGCCCAACGGCTGACTTCCTGGGCTCAGGGTCCCCCACTCTGCAATGTCCCCTCTGTCCATTCAGCCACACTCTGGCTACAGCAACACCTGTTCAAAGCCAGCCTCTCAGAAGTATGAATATGGAAATGCAGCACTGGGTTGTGGGAACAGCCAGTGACCTGTGTCCAGAGCTCTGAGCTGGCTGGCATGCCCCCTGCTGCTCTGAGAAAGAAGGACCTTGACCCCCCCCCCCCCAACACACAGGAGCCTCTCATGATAAAGACACGTCCCTGAAGGAGGAAGAACTGAAGCAGGGGCCTCCCTGGTGGCGCAGTGGGTTGAGCAACACACTATGAAGCAAACCACAGCCACGGCAGCACAAGTTCGATCCCTGCTGCCAGGCAGGGAGGGGACCCACATGGCGCAGCAGACCTCTCCTGCTGTGCCCGCTGCTGCCCTCAGCAGTGTACTTCCGCTGATCTGCCTGTTCTGCTTCCCGCTCTCTATGGTGAAGCCTCTCAACCCCCCATACTTCTGGCCTGTACCCCAGTGCTTGTATGCATAGATAAAGAAACCTTTAAAAAAAAAAGAACTGAAGCATTATCAACGTTTCCACAGTGGTTTGAATTTCTAATGCTTTGTCTAAAGATGGTGAAAGAGAAGGAAAGGGGAAGTCAGTGCTGGGCTTTTGCCTCCAAAATGCATTTGAGGAAGAAGCAGAGTGAGAATTGAGGAAGAAGCACACCAGCAGGCGAGCTGCTCTCTTCTTTTCTTTAATCTGTTTACAAGTGACTCCAAACTCATCCCATAGGGCTGGAAAACTGCCTCCCCCCAACACACACACCTGCCACACAGGGAGTGTCGAGGCCTCGGGTCTCTTCAGTCAGCACCCAGCCCACTGGCATCCCTGAGCTTCTGCAGGAGGCAGGTGAGAAGCAAGGCTGTGTCTGCCTGGGGCACCATGCCCTTCCCTTGGACCTTGTCACTCTGCAAGGTGCTGTGGCGACATATTCCTGGGTGTATGCTAAACCAACCACCCTCGCTCCTCTCCTGGATCCCCGCCTCCTGTCATCTAGCCAGGATTTACACACACACGTGCATATCACACACACCACATTATGCATAACCCCCATACATACACACATACACACACACCCTACATACACACCCTACACACACACACTAAACCACTGACTTCAAGTAGTGCCGGATATTTTGCTTAGCATGAGGAAGATGGAGTGGAAACACATAGAAATTAACAGGCACCGCCTGTGCTTCATGGCATAGTCCAATCGTGGAGCTCCATTTCCCTATCCTAGGATGGAGACAGTGCAATCTTCGGTTACATCATCTCACACTTCAAACAAAATAGAAGGACTGGCAGAGAACCAAGGGTTTGGTGAACAAAACCCCAGACAACATTGGTGGAGGCCTTAACATCCCAGTGGTCACAGGATTCTCAAACTTGAGCGTGCATCGGAAGCCCTTGTGGGGCTCACAAAGACATACTTGCTTGGCACCCTACGCAGAGTTTCTGATTCAGCAGGTGTGGGGTGGAACCGAGAATGTGCATTTCTAACAAGTTCGCAGATGCTCCAAAGATGACTGGTTTGGACACCAGACTTGAGAACCTCTGCTCTGAAGACACACAACTCTTCCAGCTGGTGAATCAGATGTCCCTAAATGTAAACATCGATTGTAAACTCAAGCTCTTCTAAACATTTAATTAAAATCACAGATTACTATATCCGTTGCTTGGGAATGTTTTGAATAAAGGTAAAACACTTCCACACATATTATGATTATAAATATAATCAGTACATGAAAAGTAAATATTTAGAGAAGTGGCAGTTCCATAGACCTCAACTGACTGTAGCACGGTCTCTATTCCAGTCCTGACTTCTGTTCTTGTTGTTTTTATTCGCCTTTCTTCCAAGGGGGACACATTTACTTCCCTCAGTGGAGAGGTGAGTTGTGGTCTCAGATCCAGGGAGAATCTCCCTGAGCCCCTGTGCATACTCAGGTTCAAGTGCTAGAGCCGAAACTATACAGATTAGTCATCCTGGCCAACTGGTTTGGTGTTAAGTGACCTTGTCTTTGTCCTGCATCTGCTTATCTGGAGAGTCTTTGGCAGCAGTCTGCCACAAGACCCATTGGTGAGTTTGCAGAAATCTCATGACCTGGGTGTTAAACAAAGCCATCATGAAAAATTAGATTCTGTAAACTTAGAAATCAATTGTGCTTTTAGTAAAAGGTACTAAAGGACCCTCCCTGGTGGCACAATGGGTTAAGCAACGCACTAGGAAGCAAACCACAGCCACTGCAGCATGAGTTTGATCCCTGCTGCCAGCCAGGGAGGGGACCCACATGGCACAGCAGACCTCTCCTGCCTCGCCCACTGCTCCCCTCAGCAGTGTGTTTCAGTTAATCCGCCTGTTCTGCTCCCTGCTGTCTCTGGTGGATCCTCTCACCACCCCCACCTCTGGCCTGTACCCCAGTGCTTATATGCATAAATAAATAAATAAATATTTTTTGAATAAATTAAAATAAAATAAAAGGTGCTAAATATTCAAAACTGCATAATCTGATTGATGACAGGCTTAAGGTAACAGTTAAAATCATGATTGTCGAAATTAAGAAATGCAAAGGATAGACAAAGGTAGGAATACAATGAGGGTAGAGAAAACATGAAAATAATTTCTAACAACATTAATGGACGTAAAAATACCATAACTTAACTAATAAATATGATTAAGGACCTCAATTATAGACAAACACATGTAACTGATGGAATCAGCACAAGCTTGAATGCACAGTGGTAGAAAACACACAAATAGACCAGGAAAGTGAAAAGGAAAGAAAACAGTGTAAGAATGTGCTAGGGTACTTTTAAAAGAAACAATAACTTTCTTTTTAAATCCCAGAAAGGGTGGGAAGAGGGGGAGAGAGAGAAAGAAAGAGAGAGAGGCATAGAAAATTTATGTAAGGAAATAATAGAATAAAATCTTCCTAATCTGGGCAAGGAACCAGATATCCTGGCCCAGCAGGTCCAAAGAGCTGCGAGCAAAGTAAATCCAAACAAACACACCCCTAAGACCTAGCGTAATAAGACTACGAAAAGCTAGTGACAAAGAAAGTTTACCAAAAGCATCTAGAGAAAGGATTATATACAAGGGCACTCCTATTACATAATCCCCACAAAGAAAAAGATTTCCAAACTGGAATACTTTATCCAGTCAAACTATCATTCAAAACTGAAGAACACATAAAGTGCTTTAAAGAAAGACAAAAATTAAAAGAACACAGCCTCCCCAAGTCAGCCTTGAAGGAAATGTTAAGAGGACTATTATAAAATGTCCATGAATTTCATTTCGCAGTGACAGACACCAAAATTACACAATGTGGAGGAAGAAGAGAGTAAAAATGTGGCCCACTAGAATGAGGTAGATACCAAGCACAAGTGACAAGTATAGACCATGGCAAATAAACCTCAGCGAAACCTTGAAATGAAAATCAATAGAAGTCACTCACAAGAAAATGGAAAAAAAGCCCAAACAAAACAGAAAAGGTGTCAGAAAAATAAAAAGGCAAACTAGCAAAATAACAAAAAGGCCTTCAATACATATGTTGCAGCAATCACCTTAAATGTAAATGAAATCACCTATTAAAAGGTACAGAGGGGGCCTCCCTGGTGGCGCAGTGGGTTAAGCAACGCACTAGGAAGCAAACCGCAGCCACTGCAGCACGAGTTCGATCCCTGCTGCCTGCCAGGGAGGGGACCCACATGGTGAGGCAGATCTCTCCTGCCTCGCCCGCTGCTCCCTTCAGCAGTGTGTTTCAGTCAGTCTGCCTGTTCTGCTCCCCACTCTGTCTCTGGTGGATCCTTTCACCTCCCACACCTCTGGCCTATACCCCAACTCTTGTATGCAGAAATAAATAAATCTTTTTTAAAAAAAAACGTACAGAGGGACTGGTTCATAAGACAAGCCCAACCTCTGCTGTGTACAGAAACTCATCAGCTCCTAAAGACAAGCACTGCCTTAAAGTCAAAGGCTGAAGACAATGCTACAAGCAAGAAAATGTTATTTTTCAAAAGTCAGCAATAGCCTACTAATAATAAACAAAGCAGCTTTCCAAATTAAAATGGTAGCAAGAGATGAAGTGCTTGTGGGGGTGCGTTACCTTTACCGGAGGGGCCTTGCCTCCTGCTGGGGCTCACACCAGCAGCAGAGGAGGGGTCACAGGTCACTTCTGCTGGGAGGTGGGGACCCTGCAGCTACTTGCACAGGCCTATGAGTCACCCTCACTGTTGGCTAAATTTAAGAAGAACAGCCCATTTGGTTCCTAACACTCCCCTCCTTTTAATGACCATGCTGCAGAGGATGCTGAGACATTACTGTTAACTATGGAATTTATGTTTCAAGGGGAAAAATAGGTGTCCGTGTGGAAAGCCCAGCATGTGGGTGTGAGTCAGTCTTCGCCTCCACATGCCCCACATGCTGTGCCAGGTCCGGGGGGGGGAAAGGCGTGCGGGCACTTCCTTCCCTCTGGCTCCTCACTGGCACAAGGGCCAAGACACCTTGTGGGCTTCTCAAACTGTAATAGAGGAGACTGACCCAGGCCCAGAGACAGCACTGGGGGATTCTGTCACCTTGCAAAACCTACCCTGGGGCCTCCCTATTCTGTTCACAAATGGTGTCTACTTACAACAAAAGGGCCTGGGGCCTTTCTCTGCTCTGAAGAAGGAAGCAGGGGACATCTGGATGATAGCTCAGCGCCTGCAGGGGTTTGTCTGTCTGGCATCCACAAAGGACAGCCTCTTTATGACTTTTCCTGGTTTCCACTGACCACACACCAGGTCATGTGGGAGGCCCCGAGGGGGATCGCTGGGCCTTGCACTCTCAGCTCCCTTGCCCAGAAGGTTGGTCAGCCTCCGGCCTATGGTGTCTGCAAAGGCAGAGCTGCAGCCAGAACAGCCAGGCCCCGCACAGTCAGAGCCCAGAAATGACCAATGGTGGAGGTGAGCTCTAGCGGGAGAGCAGCCTGGCGGTTAGGAGCCGACTGCCCTGGGCTGCCAGGATCTGAGCCTGAAGACACAGTGCCTGGCAAGACATGGTCAGTGCCTCCCACACTACCTTTCTTCAGTTGTTTCACTCACTGAAAACATACGCATGCAAATTTACATGTGTGTTACATGCATGCATGTGTATGTTGTGCAACATAGAAAGCTAAAGATCCAAACACATAATAAAAAAAAAATGAAAAGGAGACAGAGGAGAGAAAAATTCAAATTTAAAAAGGAAAACAAGAACAGATAACCACTTGTCTCCTCACCTCCTAAACCTCCCTGTGTCTAACAATTTCTTCTACACTTTTCCCATCTTTTCTCTACACACAGACAGAGCTACATGAATGATGGGGTCTATATTTTCATTTAACATTATGTCACAGATCTGTTTCGATGTCAGTAGAGTCTGTTCTCCACTAGTTTTTAATTTCACTTTTCATTTTAAAAGCAAGTATAATCCTGATAGCAAAATCAGACAAGGATATCAGACTGCTATATGACTACAGAATGCTATCAAAAATGTAATACAAAAAACTCACCTTAATAAAAGAGTTTTGAGAGAGAGAGATTAGAAAATGGGGGGAGGAGAGCACAGCGGACTGTAGCAGACTGTGGGTGCCTTGGTGGTGGGAGAGCTTTGGTAACCACACTTGAGGGGAGAAATAACATGAAAAATAAACAAGTATACTAAAGATAATTTTAAATAAAATAGGGTTTTGAATTAAATTTGATAGTATATTTAAAAATATACCAGGACAATGCAGATTTTATATGAAATATAGCTTGATGTTAGCAAACCCATTAATATAATTAATCATATTAAAAAATATAAATGGTCGAGGCCTTCTTGGTGGAACAGTGGGTTTGGACAACACACTATGAAGCAAACCACAGCCACTGCAGTGCGAGTTTGGTCCCCGCTGCCGGCCAGGGAGGTGACCCACATTTGCAGCAGACCTCTCCTGCCTTCCCCACTGCTCCCCTCAGCAGTGTTTCAGTAGATCTGCCTGTTCTGCTCCCCACTCTGTCTCTGGTGGGTCCTCTCACCTCCCATGATTCTGGCCTGAACCTCTTGTGCGCTTAAATGAATAGATCTTTAAAATATATATATATATGGTCATCTCCATAATGTCATAAACTGGACTGGCATTATTTCCACATCCTTTCATTGCAGACCAGAAGTCATGAGTTACTACCCTGGACAGAATTTGCCAGTAAGAAGCATTGATGGAAAGCCACTGTCTTTCTAAATGGCTCTGTAGCACTGCTTAATACGGATTTATCATAATTTATTCAGCTAACTCCTGATTCTGGAAACCTCTAAATTATTCAGCTAGTCCCCTAACCATCCACTCTGAAACCATCCTTTAAAACCATCCTCTATCTGATAAAGTCAAACTGGGTCCTCAAACCTTCATCCAGAGGGTTGGCATTGTTTTG
Organism: Galemys pyrenaicus; assembly: GCA_019455555.1. Classification (NCBI taxonomy): domain Eukaryota; kingdom Metazoa; phylum Chordata; class Mammalia; order Eulipotyphla; family Talpidae; genus Galemys; species Galemys pyrenaicus. Next base: position 4,314,487 of record JAGFMF010011576.1, read on the forward strand.
CTGAAACTTTTTTTTTTCATTCTTCTGAAAGTACGCCATGTTAGGTCAGTAGTCATCTGTGACTCCCTCCATAAGTGGAGATGCCAGTCCCTCCTCCTGTGCTCACCACAGCCTGCTGGTGGGGCCCTGGTACCTGTCTCAGAGCCCTCCCACCTCTGTCCTTCTCCCCTTCTCCCCAGTCTCCTCCCCCTCCCCTGCCCCTTGCATGTCAGACCTCCTGGGTGGGGTCCTGGCTGCTTTTGCCCACAGTTCTTTGAAGCTAATTACTTTATGACACTCTGTCTCTTCTGATCCTCTGGCCATTTGTGGGTCCCTGGGAACTTTACTTCTTCTGAAGGTGCGATTGGATTGCTTGAGGCTCAGGGAATTCAACCCAGAGTAGAAGCTGCTGGCTTCGGGGTCTCCTAGGGCCCCCTTAAACCCTAAAGCAAGTTGGATGTGTCCTGGACTCCAGAAACTCCCCAGGAAAAAAATGGGCCAGTTGGAAATATGACAATTGTTAATATTATGTCAAAGTCTTACAGAACATGAAAGCCATCACAGTTCTACTTATCAATGTGAAAACTATAAATTTTTGTAAAGAAAATAAAATTTCCGGGGCCTACCTGGTGGCACAGTGGATTAAGCAGCGCACTATGAAGCAAAACACAGCCACTGCAGCACCAGTTCGATCCCTGCCGCCAACCAGCGAGGGGACCCACATGGCGCAGTAGATCTCTCTTGCCTTGCCCGCTGCTCCCCTTAGCAGTGTATAATCAGCCCATCTGCCTGTTCTGCTCCCTACTCTGTCTCTGGTGGATTCTCTCACCCCCCACCCACCTCTGGCCTACACCCCAGTGCTTGTATGCATGGATAAATAAATCTTTTAATTAACTAATTAATTAAATTCCTCTAAACTTCTCCTGCAAGGATTTTCTCTCCTACGGTGGCCAGCCCCCAGGAAACTCCCATGGTCCTCACCTCCTGATCCTCACTCTCTGTGTGATCCCCTCCTGCACTGAGTGTCACCCACATGACCCGCAGACACGGCTGAGCATGACCACTATGTGACTAGGTCATAAAGGACATTGAATCTCCTGCCTGGGCTCTCCCCCCATTACGGGAAGCCAGATGCAGTGCCATGAGCGTGCCCAGCTGAGACCACAGCTTGAACCACCCAGCTAACCTCTCCCAAACCACTGGCCCACTGAAACCTGGAAAGGTCATAAATGTTGATGATGTTATGCTTCTAAGTCTTGGAGTACTTATTGTGTAGCAACAGAGAGCTGAGCAATTCTGGCTCCTCAATTTAGAAAAGGAAATGTTGATAGTGTCATATGCACGCACATGTAGGCTTTTTAATGGAATCATGCAGCACCATGTATATCATTTAAGGCGACAATAGTCATTGTAATAAATAAATCTTAAAATCTCACAGCTAAATAAGGTAGCTTATCTGGTGGGCAAATCACTGTCCACATGGATGTGCGTGTTCTTTTTTGGGTGGTTCTCCTCTGAGCAGGGTCTTGTGGGCCATGTCCTTTTCCCTGGTGGCTTCTTGTCTTCAACATGGGTCTCCCCAACTCAAGGGCAGACCGGGACAGCGATGGTGGGAGGTTGTCGGAGACCCCTAAAGCATGAGGAGCTGAGACAAGGAAAATATCTGGGTAACAGCTAGAAGACTGGTCACGGCTAAAAGACTGAGCAGCGTGGGCTGGAAAACTGGCCCGTGCACAGATCAGGATATTCCTTCTTGTGCCAGTGAAACCACTGCCGAGGGAGTACACTAGATGAGAAGGGAGAGCAGTGCAGCCTAATAATGCAGACCCTTGGCAGTGAGTGTGTGCTAGAGTAATGTGGAATGCTAAGAAATAAAAGAACAAACCATTGTCTCGTAACTAACCTGGGGGTGGTTTTTCTCAATAAATATGAGCTGCGCCCAGCACTCAGGAGCTTCAGCCAAAAGAGAGAGGCCTTGCGACCCCTAGGGCCCACTTTTCTTAAACTGTTTCATGTCTGTCATTTCTTTTTTTCCTGGTTCATTCGTTGTCTTTCCTCAACCCTGTTCACCAGAGCTGGACTCCAGCAGGAGGCCACCTCCATTCTTACCTTCTAGACCAAGGGGACACTACGTGCATCTGCTCACATCCCACTGGTGCCCACTAGCCACTTGGCCGGTACAGATGGAAGTGGGAGCCGAGGAGCAGGGTCCTGGCTGGGGATCCCATTCTCAAAATAGCTCAATTACAGAGACTCTTTGTGGTCAGCTATTCTTCGGTGCGGAATCCTTATTTTTCTGGGGTTTTTGTTTGTTTGCTTTTTTAATAATGATGAACATATCATGGGCATTGGGGTGGGCAGACTTTAGATGACCCCCATGACCAGTGCCTCCTGACAGTCCCTCCCAAGTGCAGTCCCCACTGGGACTCTGGGCAAGACCTGTGACTTGCTTCTAAGCAACAGAGATGCAAAGGTGATGGATGTGCATGATTATGTCACACAAAATTATAATGTCTGCCTCACCAGCGGAGATGCTCCCTGCCTGACCCCAAGGGAGCGAGTGCCATGTGGGCAATCTGAGGTCCTCCTCCTGACGGCTGCCAGAGGGACACGAGTAAGGAGACAGGCCCTGCTCAGTTGGGCCTCAGGTGAGATGGCAGCCCGAGATGACACTCATGGGTGGAGGACCCCATGCACAGGACCTGGGAGTCCCAGGTGTGCTTGCTTCGAGCTGCTGAGTTTACAGTTTGTTGTTAGGTAGTAATGGATGATACAGCAGACGGCCTGTGTCTGGGCATGTTTACACCCTTCTCTTTCAAAGCCAAGCGTGCCCAGAGTGCTTCACCATGATGCACTGTCCGTCACTTCCTGCCGCTGCATACAGCGTGCGGGGCATGCTCTCACATGGGTCCCGAGTCCCTGTGTGTGCATGTAGGAATGACTCCCAGGAAGTCTCAGTGTCAGGTCTGCCCTGTACAAGTTTGATATGCGGAGTGTCAGGCTGCCTCCCCTACCAGGGGGTTTCCTGGCGGTTGGTGTGTTAGTGGGAAAGGATGTCCTGACGAACCCCACAAATAGGTTTATGGACTCCATACCCCTGCGGACCAAAGAGACCCAAGACCCCAAGAACTACACGTCCCATAAAGTCATCCTCACTGAAGGGAGGATTGCTGGGACCTGAGGGTGTCGTTAAGCAGCCAGGTTTGGTATAAAACCAGCCATGTGGGCCTTGGGGGGCTCTTGGTTTTTCTCCAACTCTCAGCGGCTATTAGGGTTCCAACTCAGCGGAACTGATAGGACACATTCAACAACTTATCTCTTTCTCCCTGAGTTATTCATTTCTTCATGTCCCTTTTTAAAAATAAATAAATAAACCCTTTATTAACATTTTGTGTGTGTGCCTGCAGCTGGTTCTTATTATAAGTGCCTTTTAAGGGCACAGGTGAGGACCCATTTTATATCGGGGTAGCCCTTGTGTTACAGGACAGGGAGAGGAGCACTCAGAACCCCCAAGCCTGCCCTCTCTGAATGGGTTCTGCCATTTGCCGCATTAAGACAAACATACAAAACCTTTAATGGAAAGGAACTTTAATACAACTAGGGTACAATAAAGAAAGAATAAAGACTATAGTTATTGAGTTAAGCATTCAAAGTTACTTATTTCCTTGAGGGTAAAAGTCCAGCCAAATAGGATTGGCCTAAAGCAAGGCCCAAAAACCTGGCATACATCTAAAGGACCTTTTAGTAAAGACCCATAAAAAAGGGTCAAAAAGAGTTAGACAAATTTGGGAGGAAAAGAGCAAAATTAAAATCAAGATGAAAGCTGCCATTGCTAACCTCCCCACGAGTCTCTCACCTACATTTGTTCCAACCAGTCCAAAACCAAAAAGCAAGCACAGTTTCTTCACATGTCCCTCTGTTCCACATGCCTCATCCAAGTCTCTTTGCTGTTCTCCATCTTCCCTTCTTCCCTTTTCTCTTTTCTACAAAAATCTTCTTATCCTCAGCTCCACCCACTTAGGGTGGAACCAGGATTTTGGGAACTTCCCCTTTTTCTGGAACCACCCTGTTACACTTGCAACAGGTAGAGTTTCAACAGTGAAGACAAAGGAGAAGTGGTGAGACATGCAGGGAGACATAACTCTGAGGCCTCACGCATTGCTTCCATGAGAATGAAGAGGCCAGGCCTGAGAGGGGCGACCAAGCTGAATCCAGGAGCCACTGGAGGTAGGCAAAGACGCTGGAAAGCCAGACTGGAGTCCTTGAGGGATTTGTGGAAGATTTTCTCAAAGTCCCACATGGCACAGCAGACCTTTCCTGCCTCACCCGCTGCTCCCCTCAGCAGTGTATTTCAGTCAATCTGCCTGTTCTGCTCCCCACTCTGTCTGTGGTGAATCCTCTCACACACACACCCCCAAACCTCTGGTCTGTGCCCCAGTTCTTGTATGCATAAATAAGTAAACCTTTAAAAAATAAAAGTTGTAAATTGAGCTGATAGTTTTCCTTCCTCTCTTCCCCATAGTCTGTTTGAGGGGAAAGGTTCTTCTAACTTGCTTTCTCTTAACTTTCTCTCTGGAAGGATCAGCTGGGTGAACAAAAAGAAAATTACTGGATGAAAACACATATAAAATTCAAGGACAGCAGACTCTTAACCAGCATAGGTTTGAACTGTGTGGGTCCACTTCTTCGTAAATTTCTTTCAATAAATATATTGGAAAGATATTTGGAGATTCGCAATAGTTTATAAAAACTGAGACCATAATAAGAAAGTCAGGTGTATCTAAAAAATTAAGAAAAAAGATATGCATAAAATATATCTAGATAATGATTTATCACTTACTACCAAGAGATATAGCCAAATCTATTATAAAAAGTTTAAACTTACCAAAACTCTCGCATACACTTAGACCATATGTGGCGCTATTCACTTAAAATCCTGCATTATACTAATTCTGAGAAAGCAGTTCATTGGCATAAATTGTTTGTGGCATTATAAAGTGAGCTCTCAAAAGTCACAGGGGATTTTCAGCTGCCGAGAGGTAGCAGCTCTTAATCCCCATTATCATACAGATAGACTCAGGAATTTCCCAGAAGCTTTTGGAGTCTCCAAAGTCCCCTTTCCTCTTCTTATGTAAATCTTTCTGGTGTGACCTGATCAGTCCTGAACTTCCAAACTCAAGACCCACAGACTGAAGCAGAAGCAGGTGTCTCAGCTCCCCACCTGGTGGGGAGCAGTGAAGGCAGTTTCTAGGCCTGAGGTGGCTGCCCCCACCCGCTGACCCTCAAGCTCTAATCCCCTCCAACTGCCCCTTCTCCAGGACCTCTTTTTTCTCCAATTATTTGTTGAACAACAAAAGTGGAAAAGTGCAGGAAAAGGTTAAACCTTTGGAACAGACAGCTTCATGTAAGTCTTCTCAGAAATGATATATCATAAATCATCACAGAACGTGCTGATCCCAGGAACCCCCACATAAGACTGAACATGCCTTGGCATGACTCAGGCCACGAATCACCAGCTCTGTGGTTTCCAGCCCTGACCTGGGTTCCCAGCACACCAACATGCTTAACAACCCCACTCGCCATAAGAACATTCGCCCATAGCTGGAGGCGCCACTCTGTGAGGACAGATGTGAAATAAAGCTCTGCAGGACTGTGTGTTCTAGAAGGCAGTGTCCAGAGCTGACCAGCCTTCAAGACCTGGGCAGAGCCCACCAGCTGTGGTCACTCTGCCTGGGTTTCTGGACTGTTCCCTCCTCCTCACAACACTACCCAATGCCTTCCTTTCTTGTGTCTATCATTCCTCTCTCTCCCTGTCCCTGTGTCCTTAACCTGCTATTCAGAATTTCAACAAAAGGACCGAGGCATCCGCTGGCCACCAGCCAGGCCAGGATAAAGCATATGGCCCACATCACAGTCCCCAGTTTCAGGAGATTTGTGCTTTTGTGCTCCAGGCAAAAGGATTATCTATCTCTCTAGACTTATCCTGGTTTTTTTCTTCCCTAACAGTAAAAGGATGATTGAAATAGTCACTATTTTTAAAATGATCAAGAGCTGGGGAGGATATGAAGAAGAAGAAGCCAATGTGCACTGTTGGTAGGACAATAAATTGATGCAACCACTGTGGAAAATAGTATGGAGTTTCCCCAAAAATTTAAAACTAGAGGGGACTCCCTGGTGGCTCAATGGGTTAAGCAACGCACTATGAAGCAAACCACAGCCACTTCAGTATGAGTTCGATCCCTGCTGCTGGCCAGGGAGGGGACCCATATGGCGCAGCAGACCTCTCCTGCCTCACCCAGCTGCTCCCCTCAGCAGTGAACTTCAGTTGATCTGCCTGTTCTGTTCCCCACTCTATCTCTGGTGGATCCTCTCATCCCCCACACCTCTGGCCTACACCCCAGCTCTTGTATGCATAAATAAATCTTTAAAAAAAAATTAAAACTAGAACTACCACATGATCCAGCTATTCCACTTGTGGACATTTACCTGAAGGAAACTGAAATATTGCAACATTATTTACAGTAGCCAAGATTAGGAAATAGCCTAAGTGCCTGTCAATGAATAAACAGATAAAGAAAGTGTCATTTATACACACAATGGCATATTACTGAAGAATGGACACTGGTGCTCCACTCTGCCTCTTGTGACAACATGGAAGGAACTGGAGGACATTATGCTAACTGAAAAAATGTCAGCGAAGAGGAAAAACAAAAAACAAAAAAAACCCACTATGTCATTCATATGCAGAATCAAAAAAGAGCTGAATACATTGAAGCAGAAGCCAGAGGCAGGGGGCAGGGAAATGGGGAGATGTTGGTCAAGGAGACAAAGTCCCAGGGTTACTAAGTTCAGAGCCTGAACTCACAGCCTAGTACTCTAGTTCACATGACTGTACTAAAAACTGGAAATTTGCTAGTACATTTCTCGTGTTGACATCACTCATACAAAGAGTAGTAATTATGTGAGAAGATGCGTTAATTAGCTTGATTGCATATAGACACATCAGTATACTGTGCCTCTTAAATAGATACAGCTTTTATTAATTTTTTTTTTTTTTTTACTTATTTTTGTGTAGCACTAGGGTGTAGACTAGAGATGTGGGGAGTGAGAAGATTCACCAGAGACAGAGTGGGAAGTAGAACAGGTAGAGCTACTGAAACACACTGCTGAGGGGAGCAGTGGGCAAGGCAGGAGAGGTCTGCTGTGCCATGTGGGTCCCCTCCCTGGCCGGGGATCAAACTCCAGCTGTTGCATCCCTAGGCCAGCAAGCAGGGGGCGAGGCAGGAGAGGTCTGCTGCACCACGTGGGCCAGCTCCTTGGCCGGGGATTGAACTTGGCCATCCCTAAGCCATCAGGGGGGCCCTTTATTAACTTTTTTTAATTTAAAAAGTAAAATTAATGCTAGAGCCTGGCATGGAGATTTCAGGAGCACAGACAAAGTCAGAATGCAGGGCCCATGGGAATGCGTCAGCAGAGTGCACTCCACACACACGCTGTCCTGGCGCTTACCCCTGCACACAGGGATCTTTAGGGAACCAACCAGATAGCAGAGCCAGTCTGAAAACAGAAGAGGCTGGCCCTCATCTCCTGGAACCAAGCCCACCTGGCCCAGCCTCTGCCCCACTAGACTGGGGGAGGGGAACACCAAGACAGGATGGTAGGTTGGACAGGGGTGAGGCGGGAGCCCCAGGGAGAGGGAGACAACCCAATGCAGGCCTTCCTAGAGGCCCTGCCCTTGGCGGGTCAAATGCGACCTGCTCTCTGTCTTCAAGAGGTGGGCCACGGCTCCACCAGACTTGCGTTGGCCTTCCTGCTGACACGTGACGCTGGGTGGAGCCTGAGGTGACACCAGCGCTCCACTCTGAGTGTGGGATGTTTGCAACCGGACTCCAGAGAACCAGGTTCACTTACTTCCGTGGGGACCCCCCCACCCGCCACTGCCAGAGCCTAGGGGACAGTCAGCAGGGAGCCAGCAGCCTTGACAGGATTATGAAAAGTGAAAACTGGCTGCTGTTTCCTCCAGGTATTTCAGATTGTTCCTGGTGAACAATGGAAAACGGAGCCAAAGCCCGGCCAGTGCTTCAGGTTGAGCTGGCTTCTAACATAGGGATCATCCGACTCTTCCCAGCAGGCTGCCCTCCAAAGTCAGGTCTAGAAACCAGAAGGTTATGGGGGAGGCCGGGTCTGTGGGCTGCATCGTCCGGGTGGCCAGTCAGGTCCCCAGCAGCCAGGGCCGTCCTCTCTGCCTGCAGTGGTCCGGAAGCCCTGGTGGCACGCATGACCTCCGTTCTTTTTCAGAGCTGGATGCCCTGGAGCCATGGGCCCCAGGAAGCCGCCGGAGTGGCTGTCTTCCCTGTCCTGGTATCTGGTGCACAGCAAATGCCAAACTTTAGCCAATCGATGGAGTGTTCACAGTGGCAGCAGACCTTCCAGCCCAGGTACACTTGTGGGGAGCAGCCCAATCCAAGACAGGTGGGAGACCTCTCAGCACCCTCCCTCATAGGCTGGGCCCAAGGTTGGGAGACTTGGATCCCTGGACAGGCCTGGACATCCCAGGTACGTGTTCTCTGTGTCACGCTGAGTCGCTCACCTCTGTCTCTCCCTCTCTGTCTGCCTCTGCCCCTGTCTCTGTCCTTCATATTTCTCTATATCTCTGTAAGTCTCTGTCCCTCCGTCTCTGTTCCTCTATCTCCCTCTACCTCTCTGTCTTTCCATTTTTCTGTCATTGTCTTTCTGCTGTGGCTCTATGTCTATTTCTTTTTTCTTTTTTTTTTTAAAGATCCATCCATTTATGCACACAAGAGCAGGGGCACAGGCCAGAATCATGGGAGAAGAGAGGATCCACCAGAGCCAGAGCGGGGAGCAGAACAGGCAATCAACCAAATTACACTGCTGAGGGGAGCAGCAGGCAAGGCAGGAGAGGTCTACTGCGCCATGTGGGTCCCCTCTCTGGCGGGCAGCAGGGATCGAACTCGTGCTGCAGTGGCTGAGGTTTGCCTCACGGTGTGTTGCCCAACCCATTGAGCCACGAAGGAGGCCCCTCTATGTCTTTTTCTATCTCTGTGCTTATCTCTGTCTCTGTAGCTCTCTGTCTCTCTCATCTACCCACATGGCCCCTGACTTCTGTGCGGAGGCTCCAGTGTCACAGTCCCCAGAGAAGCAGGCACAGCTGTGTGGCCTCTTCTGTTGGAGACTGGGGGTCACACAGGTGCACCCTTGCTGCCTCCTGTCCCTCGGGGCTTTGACAGAGAAGGCCATGTGGAGTGAGGGAGGAGCATGGCAGACATATTTTACAGCTACCCTACTGGCCCAAAATGTCCAAGCCAGATTCTGAGCCTCTCGGTTTGCCCCTGTGCAAGGTCTCCAAATGGCGCGGCGTTTCATAATTGCCAGGAGCAAGTGCAAAGGTTAGGACAAATTCAACCATTTCCTCCAGTCTCATCCCCACCCTCCAAGGCATCCTGAGGCAGGGTGCTGAGGTCACTGACAATGTCAGGGTTTGAGTCCCAAACCCTGCTTTTGCTCCCACACGCTTCACTTGCCATAGGGCCTGCCAGTCCTCTCTCTGACCCTCAGCTTCGGGACACTGCCAGCTGACAAGACTCCCGGTGCCTGGAATGTGCAGGTACAGCGCAGGGCCCTGACTCAGGCCAGAAGTGCTGCCTGCCTTGTGCTGCCCCTCCACAGATGGGCCTCGCCAGGCCACTGCTTCAAATATTGTGGGTTTTCCCAGAGCTTGCTTTATCCTTTTTTTTCCCAGCAACCTCAGTCATGGCACATTTTCACCTAAAATATTGGACAGATTAGTGATGCACCCAAAATTTCTACTTTGGACCTCCCGGTGGCCTAAGGGTTGCATCACACTGCTATCACTGCTATGGCCTGAATTCAATCCCCAGCCAGGGAGGGGACCCACTGCACAGCAGACCCCTCCTGCCTCGCCCGCTGCGCCTCTCAGCAGTGTGTCTCAATAGATCTGTTACAGGGCAGGGAGAGGGGCACCCCAGAATTCCCAAACCTGCTCTCTCTAAATGGGTTCTGCCATCCGCAGCATCAAGACAAACATATAAGACCTTTAATGGAAAGGGACTTTAATACAATTAGGGTACAATACAGAAAGGGCAAAGAATATAGTTACTAAGTTAAGCATTTAAAGTTACTCATCTCTTTGAGGGTAAAAGTTCAGCCAAAGAGGATTGGCCCAAAGCAAGGCCCAAAAGCCTGCCACACGTTTAAAGGAACTTTCAGCAGAGACCCATAGAAAAGGGTCAGAAAGAGTCAGACAAATCGGGGTGCAAAAGAGAAAAATCAAAATCAAGATGAAAGCTGCCATTGTGAACCTCCCCACGGGTCTCTCACCCACATCTGTTCCAACCAGTCCAAGACCAGAAAGCAAGCGCAGTTTCTTCACATGTCCCTCTGCTCCACGTGCCYCMTCCAGGTCTCCTTGCTGCTCTCCATCCTGCTTCCTTCTTCCTCCCTTCCTTCTGTCCTCTTCTCTCCTCTCTCCAACATCTTCTTATCCCTGCTCAGCTCCACCCACTTAGGGTGGAACTGGGATTCTGGAACTTCCCCCTTTTTTGGGGACCACCCTGTTACAGATCTCCTGTTCTGCTCCCCACTTGGTCTCTGGTGAATCCTCTCACCCCCCACACCTTTGGTCCACATCCCAGTTCTTTTACACAAAACAAATAAAATTTAAAAAAAAAACACATTTCTACTTCACCTTTTTTATAACTTTGATTTCTTTGTTGATGGTCTCTATTTGGTGACAGTATTCTCAGACTTTCCTTTAATTCCTTAGACAGGGCTTCCTCTTGGACAGCTGGCTGAAGAGCTCTGCTAGTAAGTGCGCAGTCCTGGCTTCCTGGGAGTGTCTAGTGTAGGCCTTGGGAGGGGTCATCCTTTCTTATTTCTTTGCATAGTTCCATTTTTTTTTCTTTTTTTTTTTGCTGTTGAAAATTGCATTTAAAACAACACAATTTAAAATAACACTGGTAATCCAGTTTGTTCCTTCCCCAAGGTTTGTTTAGTGACTTTTCTGAACTAATTTTGTAAAGACTTTGTCCTTTGTCATGTGTGACCTGCTCTGCTTAGTTAGCTTAGTGGCTGGCTGGTGACTGCACAGTTTCCTTAACTGCCTGGAACCAGTAAGACCCTCGGTCTCTGCCCAGGGGCTGTGTGTGAGTGGGGTACCCCCCTACACTCAGGAGGGCAGCCAACAACTCTGCCTTAAAGGCTTTCTGTTAGCCTAGGGCCTCAGGGCCAGCTGAAGGTCAGAAGCGGCTCCGCAGGTGGTCCCCAAGCCAGCACATGGCCTGTCACAATCCAGTATCTGAAAGCAGCACACTTTTCTTTTTCTTTTTCTTTTTTCCTAAGATTGATTTATTTATGCATACAAGAACTGGGGTATAGGCCAGAGGCGCGTGGGTGGGGTGAGAGGATTCACCAGAGACAGAGCAGGGAGCAGAACAGGCAGATCGACTGAAGCACACTGCTGAGGAGAGCAACAGGCGAGACAGGAAAGGTCTGCCGCGCCATGTGGGTCCCCTCCCTGGAGGGGCAGGGATCGAACTCATGCCGCAGTGGTTGCATTTTGCTTCATAGTGCATTGCTTAACCCATTGCGCCACCAGGGAGGCCCCTTAAAGTAGTAGACTTTTCATAGCACATTTTGCAACTTCACGGTCAGGAACTTGGGGAGGACTCGCTGGTGAGCCTGTTTGGAGTCTCTCCAGTGGGTGTGGTAGGAGGTCAGCTAGGGCTGGATCATCTGCAGACCGGCCATCAGGGATCTCAGGGGGCTGACCGTGGAGGCTGCCGCCAGCTGGGAGCTCAGGAGGGCAGCTGAGTCCAGCCCTCCGCATGGCTCAGATTTCTCACTCGGTGGTCCAAGCCCCAAGATTGAGGACAGAGCTGCCTGGTCTTTTCTGACTAGCCTGGAAGTCACAGAGCAACACTTCAGTCATGCCTGATGGGTTAAAGCAGGCACAAGCCTGCCCAGGGCCAAGGGCAAGGGATAGAGCCCCGCGGGAGGTCTGAAGGTGATGCCACCATACCCCTCAGCGGCACCCCACCCTCTGGCTTCTGGGAAGGTGCTGCCTCTAGCAAGGCTGTCCATGTTTCACTCCGAAAATATCATGACATTCCCTTCATTGATTATTCATGTATTCACTCAGCATTTTCTTCCCTTTTGTGGGTGGGGGTGGGAAGAGGAGGCAGGAAAAAGGTCTCGCCCTTACAGCCAAGAGCTGCTCAGCATCCATTAACAGAGCCCAGATGCACGCTCCTGTGGACTTTGACCTGGTGTGACTCCTACACCTTCCATAAACCACTGAAGACACTTCAGCTGGAGTCTGATAATTGGCCCTAAGTCCTCTCACTTATGCTCTGAGGGTCTCCTTGGCCACCCATGGGACTGCTGAAAATAATCTCCATGAAAATCCCAGATATGCCACACCCCTAATTATGTGGCCACTTCATTCAGTAGAGACCCGAATTAGTGGATCATTTTACATTTTGTTTTTTAGATTTATTTATTTATGCATACAAGCACTGGGGTACAGGCCAGAGGTGTGGTGGGGGGGGGGGTGAGAGGATTCACCACAGAGAGTTGGGAGCAGAATAGGCAGATCAACAGAGGTACACTGCTAAGGGGAGCAGCAGGCACAGCAGGAGAGGTCTGCCATGCCATGTGGGTCCCCCACTCCGCCCCCCGGCCGGCAGCAGGGATTGAACTCATGCTGCAGTGGCCGCTGTTTGCTTCACACTGCGCCACCAAGGAGGCCCCTCATTTTACATTTTTGTACGAAAATTAACCCAGGATTCTTCTTTTACCCTCCTGCTAGCCCCCTCCTCGCTGTCTCATTTTGGATTTCATGTATCATGACCCTGCTTTGGGGAAGGAATCTCTTTGGGTACAGAGCCATCTGCCCCACCTCACCTCCCTGCCAGGCCAAGAGCCCTCACAGCTGGTCTGAAAACCACCAGCTGCTGCTCACACAGTCTGTGGGGGGCTCTCCTGGGACTGGCCCTGGCACATAAGTACTGCCACCATGACCCTCCACTGGACAGGAAATGAGATTCAAGATAGGGAGGGTGGGGCCCCTCCAGCTGGAACAGAGAAGGCAATTTGCTGCAGACCAGCTGCAGAACACCTTGTTCTGGTGAAGGGATAAAATCCATCCCCTTCCAATTTCCTCTTCCACTGTGCTTCCCTGCAGCCTACAGTCAAATCTTCCAAGAACAATCGTCCCAAAGCTGAACCAAGGCCAGTTTTCACCCCAAGTTCTTCTAATTATTTCTGCAAATCCGATGATCATGGGGACCCCTCCCCTTGCCCTGCCCGGATGGAACATGGCTTGTGCTTCACCGAGACTCAACACTATAAAAAGTGACCTGTGGAAGGAAGGGTCACTCCAGGTCCAGCCTGATACCCTCCATCACACCAGCCCTGGCAGGGCGGGCCACACTCACCCCGGGGAGCGATTACAGGGCCTCACCCCAGGGCGCCCCTCCACCTGCACGGCACTGTCTTTCAAGAGGCATGGCATTCTGTCACCCAGGACATTAAAGAGCAAGTGACCTCTCATTAGAAACAAGCCTCATTTTAGAGCTGTCAGGGTAAAGACAGGTCCACGAATAAACAGTTGTTGAAACCAACTCCCCAAGGGAGTTGAAGAGTTCTTGATGTGGAAGCTGAGTCCATCCCTCTCGTCTCCAGAATTTCAAAACTGTCTTTGACTATGTCCTTGAGGTTAAGCCTTTGAGCAAACTGACAAGAGAAATCCCAGTTTGCACCACAACCACACATGGCGTCCAGAGGCCTTAATGATCGTGCAGGGACTGGGGTCGGGGGACATGGGCTCAGAGTGTTCTCTATGGGGGTCTGGCAGGCAGGATCTCAACAGCCAGCCGGGCCTTTAGGAAAGAGAAGCCACCACCTTCCCTGTGCACAGCGAGGGCAGGGCAAGGGCAGGAGGCTGAACGCGGCTTCCGGGGGCGAGGCAGAGAGTAGGTCTTCCAGCTGGGATTATCCCCCCAATCCGGAGGATGCTCTTGTGCTTTTGGAGAGACAGGCCTTGCTCAAAGCCCTGGGGAAGGGAGGACAGGGCGAGATGCCTCCTTGGGTGCACCATTCCAGGTCAGACGCCTTGCTTAGTGGGTGCCTTGCTTCGTGACTGAGCCTTTTCCTTGTGCTGTCTCTGCAGCCACACCTGTGTGCCCCACAGGCTTCCTGCAGGCTGTGTGGAGGGTGGGCAAGCTGTGCCCCATGATACATTCATAGCCCACTCACCAAGGCTTGCAGACAGTGACCCCAAGAGATAGCAGCACCTGCGTGCAGGGACCCTTGCCCAGGAGAAGCAGCCTCTCTGGGAACTGCCCCAGATGGGGAGGAACTTGCCCAGGGGACTTCCAGGAGCCTGAGATCAGAATTCTGCTAGAGTGTTTCAGATTCTGCTCCACCCGTAGGTGGGGCTCCCCAAGTTGGCATGATTCTTCTGTAGGAATTATGAAATCTTCTGGAGCTAAATATGTTTGGGAAAAACCAGGTGCGTCGCATCGGGCTTCACGCCCCAGAATGGATGTGGTTGCAGCTGCAGCCGGCAGAGCCCTGGCTGGGATGCGGTCCCTGTTGATGTGTTTGTAAGGGGGTCCAGCTACCCCAGAAAGTCCCTAGCAGTTTCCTACGGAAGGAAGCACGCCTCACCGATGCTATATGACCATGATTTCTGACAATACATTCCTCTTGCTAAAAGATTTGCACAAGACTGTTCAGAGCAGCTTTATTTCTAATAGCCAAGACTTGGAAACTTCCCGAGGCCCTTCCCCAGGTTGACGGAAGTGGGAGCACAGGCTCAGCTGCTGGTGGGGCCTAGGGGATACGGACTCGGAGTAGGATGCTGAGCAGACAGATAAATCTCTCAAAGTCCTCAGCACTTCTGGGATGACAAAGACAACACAAGTCCCCGCAGCCTTCATGTTTTAGATGCTGGGAATCACACACTCTCATGTGTAGACACATGAAGGCAAAAAGTATTGAAATTGGATCCAGATTATTAGTGTGCATCTCAGCAGGGACCTCCTGGGAGGCATCATTCCAAAACAGGGCTGGACCTCCCCTTGCGGCAGCCCTGGGGAGACATTCTGCCATCCTCATGGCCAGCTTGGGGGTCCAGCCTCTGTCTTCCTCCCCCGCTGCAGCATCTCCCTCCCTGTCTTTCATCCTTGAAAGGATCAGTGCCTCTTAAGGCACTAACCAGAGAAGGGCAGTAAAGGGCTGGGGAATCAGTGGTCAAAGGCCTCTGCAGAGCCTGAGCCCTGTCCCTGTCCACCGCTCAAGAGAGAGGAAAGAGGCCCTGATGCAGAACAGAAGTCGGAAAACAGACTCTCACATGCCTCTGGCCAGTCCTCTTCTTCCTCCTGTTCCTAGAATGCTCACCACCCCAGACACATCTCAGATCTGGCTGAAACCTTCCAAAGGGAGAGGTGGTGAGATTCCAGCACAGATGCTCTGAGCCGCACCAGTGCCATTAGCACTTGGAAGCTGAGCCCTGAGGAAATGAGCCCCTCACAGTGGGGGGCCTTGTCAGCAGCCCCAACCCCCTGCTGCAATGTCTGACCCCCAGTGAGACCCAGGGCTGCTTGCTCCATGGTCCTGGGCACAGGCTCAGCCCCTCCCAGTGATCAGAGAAGGTGGAGAAAGGAAAGTTCCAGAGCAGTGAAGCGGGCATCACGAAACCAGAAGGAGCAAGCCCCAGCTGCAGAAGCTGCAAGCCCACATAGAGAAAGCCAAGCCTGGTCTCCTCCCCAGGACCTCTTTCGTGTACTGTTTCACAGTTAGCATGCACCTTTGGGAATGAAAAAGTAGGTGGGCACAGGGAACAAAGAGGGGGCACAGGTTAGCTGCAGCTTCACACTATTAAATGAAAACAAGACTTGGTAATTGCACAATGAAAAAAAATGTGTAAAACATCTGAATAAGTCAGCCAAGAACATGTGCTTTCTGCAGACCACGGATGAGTTTATTTTCTGCTCTGAAAGCAGAAGCTTCCAGTACTATGAACTGATATTTATAAAGGCGAACGTACTCCTGGGGAGGTCTCCCTGAAAATGCTCTTTTCTTTCAGGATTAGGTGGCGGTGAGCGAACAGGGACCCCTCTCCTACAAAGAGTGGGTGCCTAGGCAAAAGAATAGACCCTGAGCCCACAGGGAAACCCATCCCTCATCTCTCCTGGAAGAGAGGTTTAGACTGATGGCTTCCTCCTGTCTAAAACTGGATTTGTTCTGGTAAAATCTTTTTTAGCAGTTACTAGGCCATAAGAAAAGTCCCTGATAGGCTGCGCCACAGCCCTGTGCCTGCTCTGCTTCCAGGTCCCAGGCCTCTGGCACCTGCAGACCAAAGTCCTAATGCCATTAGCACATCGACAGGGGGGCTTTCAAACCACTTCACTTGATGAGAAAGGAAATAGCCTCTGCACACATACTTCACAGGAGGACTCAACCCAGAATGAGTCCATTCAGTCCATTCTTCCTGAAATGCTTTTAAGAACAGGACTTTCCCCTTCAAATTCAGATGTGTGGCATTTAAACCTTTGAAAAATAATATGAGTACTTTTCTGTCTGAGCTAAGAATATTTGTGGCTAGAAAGGAAAGGTCTGAGGACGAAAAGGTTCTTTATTAAATATTTTTATTATGTTAGAGGGTTTCAGAATTTAATTCTGCTGTGGCTCACCAGCTACTTCAGTGTTATTCACAATAGGAATAAAAGAAAACAGTGATTCTTCTGATCTCTTCCTTAGATACCAAAAATCTGATACAGTATTGTAAGCCAAAACCTTGTCCCTGTGAAGTCTGGTGAAGCACATTAATTTCTCTTTTTGGGCTCTACAATTTACCTCCAGCTCCCGGAATGTGACAGTTTGAACAGATTGCGGCAACAGATGGGAAAAAAATCACCATCTGATTTTGACATGCATGGAGAAATAGAATTTGATGAACAATAATTAAAGAAGCCACATACAGCCAGAGAAGGCCATGTCAAAACAGCGGGTTGAGGCTTAAATATAGAAGGGGGAGGGGGGAAACCTGAGGAAGGGTATGGACAATGAATGCTGAAACAGAAAAAGAGATGTTTGGAAGGCTTGCTATCTTTCTAGGAGACCGTGTACAAGCTGGCAACCTCCTGCATCCTGGTCTCTTGCAAGTTTCCTGAGACTCTTGGAGCTAGGCATGTTAACTGTTTCTGCAAAATCTAAAAGAGTGAAGCTGACAATAGATCTGAGGCTTACAGCAGGGGAGGAGGAGGGAGAGAGGTCAAACAGGGGAGGGAAGAGCACAAGGAATCATGGTGATGGATCACAGGTGCTATGGTGGTGGGAGAACTAGGGGGACCACACCTGAGGGGAGAAATCAAATACTGCCCCCAAATAAACAATGTTTGAGAAAATAAATAATTTTTAAAAAATATAAGATACGTGTTTGCTGTGCCTTGTTTCAATGATTGTGTGTGTGTTTGTGTGTGTGTGTGGTTTAAAGATTTCATAGCAGAATTTATTATCCTAGTTGCACAGTCCTGCAAGTTTTCAGCCGACAGAAATGGCATGCATGTGGGCCCAGAATCTGCACAGTGCCCAGAGGAGGAGGAAAGGAGCCACAAAGCACCCAGCACCGTCTGTGTCCAAGGCACCCGGGACTGGTGATGCTTCTCTGCCTTTGGATAAGCGGAGAGCCAGAGACTCATTTTTCTGAAGTCTGACAGAGGTTACACCTAAGTCAACAAAGCCCCAGTTTCACCTGGCAGGCAAACACCTTGAGTCATTAAGTAGCATTAGGTACATTTAATTTATTTAATTATAGAAACAACAGGAATAATAGCACATTATGTCTAAAGAACAACACATGGAAGTTAAGTAAACAAATAAAAGTATCTCTTTTCTAACAGATTACCTAGCCATGGTGGGGGCAGCGGGGGCTCCATCAGGAACACAGACCCGGGGAGTGATATACACCCTGATTTTGCCTGGAACTGCTATCAGGGAGAGCCCTCGAAAGGCACTGTCAATGAAGCACGGGGGCCGCCTTGGGAAGGGTGAGATGGATGTGACGTGTGTGTGTGTGTGTGTGTGTGTGTGAGCGCAAGCAAGCTGGAACCCAGAAATGGCCTGACCCACTTTCTGCAGCCCCATCTGCCAGCAGCCAGCCTGGGCTCATGCTTCGCAGAGCAAAGCATGCTGTGGCTTGGGGGATGCAGAAGCTGCTGGGAGGCCCAGCTGATGCTGGACCGCTGGAACAGCTATGGAGCCCAGTGAGGAGGTGTTGAGCCGCAGCTGCTCCTGACTGCCTGCTCCTCCCTGTTCAGCTATGAGCTTCATTTCTGCCTTCCAAACTGCCCCAACTGTGTGGCCCATGCTGACCTCACACAAAGTGGGAAAACTCAGCTAAGGGGACTCCATAGCCACCCATCACATCACCCTATGCCCTGTCTGATGCAGTCAGTCCAGAGTCACCCCCATACTACCCCCACAGCCCTCAGCCTATATGCTGCCTCACATACAATCACCTCCGGAAACCATTCTCTGTGGGGAAGGGGAAAGTACTTACATGCTCAAAGGCAGAGGAAGCCAAGTCAGTCAATTGTGTCTCATCTTACAAATGAACAAACAGCTAAAATTACTGGCCATTTGGGAAGACCCAGCACCACAGAGGATTTAGTGATGATAAAGGAACCCTGGTAATTGAGGAAACAGAAGAAAAATGTCAAGTCAATTCTAACCAGTCTCCTCAGGCATTAGGAAAGCATAGATTGAAACTACAAAGAAGAGTAAAATGCTATTGAAAACATTAAGTATTTAGGGCCTCCCTGGTGGGTTAAGCAACGCACTATGAAGCAAACCCGCAGCCACTGCAGCATGAGTTCGATCCCTGCTGCCAGCCAGGGAGGGGACCCACATGGCGCGGCAGACCTCTCCTGCTGTGCCCGTTGCTCCCCTCAGCAGTGTACATCTGTTGATCTGCCTGTTCTGCTCCCCGCTCTCTGTGGTGAATCCTCTCACCACCACCTCCACACCTCTGGCCTATACCCCAGCTCTTGTATGCATAAATAAATAAATCTTAAAAAAAAAAACAAAGAAAACATTAAGTATTTAAGGGAAGTGTGCTGGTGTCTGCACTTAAAATGCATTTTAAAAAATCAGGTGGATAATGGCTGAACACATGGGTGAATGGATATGAGAGCCAGCAGGGGCAGTGAGGTGTTAATGGTAGAACAAGTGGAATGCATTCTTATAACTTTTCTTTATTTTTTTTTAAAGATTTATTTATTTATGCATACAAGAGCTGGGGTACAGGCCAGGGTCGTGGGAGGTGAGAGGATCCACCAGAGTGGGGAGCAGAGTGGGGAGACAGAGTGGGGAGCAGAACAGGCAGATCAACTGAAGCACACTGCTGAGGGGAGCAGGGGGCGAGGCAGAAGAGGTCTGCTGTGCCATGTGGGTCCCCTCCCTGGCCAGGGATTGAACTCGCACTGCTGTGCTGCAGATGCTTCACAGTGCTGCGCTCAACCCACTGCACCACCAGGGAGGCCCCATTCTTATAACTTTTCTACCTGTTTGGAAGTTAACTACATATGAACACATTGGGAAAGGAATGAGCAATCGGAAGATCAGAGAAGAAATCACTTTAGTTGAAAGATGTTGACATTTTGGAAACTAGAAAATGGATGGATGCTTGGTACCAACTTAGACAAGCATAGGGAAGCTTTGCCACAGAACCCAGGAGCACCCCAGGGAGTGGAACACTCTGAACCCGAGTTCAGATGGGGTGGATAATGGGGTGAAGCAATGACATTCCCACATCTACTCTCCATTCATCACTTTTTGTGTCGGAGACGCCGGGCATAGAGGACAGCAGGAGCATGGATGGGTGTGAAAATCCACGATGGTTGACAAGGAAACCTGACTGAGCTTCGCCAGCTGAGTCAAAGAAGGGACAACAGGCTCATCCCCGCCCTGTCCAGCCAGGAGAACATGGGTTCTCCCCAGGACAATGGACGGCCAGAAAGAAAAGACTAACATAGAAAGTCAGGGCCCAGAGAGTGCCTGGTGCCCCCTAAACTCCCTGCAGAGAGCTCACCAACAACTGATCAGAATTTCAAGGGTCCAAACTCAATTTTGAGCGAGGGCCAACAGGAGGGAATTACTGGAGCTGAAAGAAAGAAATCAACCCACCAGGAAAAGGGACTCAGAGGAAATAAAGAAAAATCACACCGAATTAAAAAATCCTCCCCCCACAAAAAATCTAAAATTAAGATTCCTCAGAGAAAAGCCATGAGTGCATATCCATGAAATAAAAACAGTATAAAAAAGGAAACTTTGGGGGGCCTCCCTGGTGGTGTAATGGGTTAAGCAACGCACTATGAAGCAAACTGCAGCCACTGCAGCAGAAGTTTGATCCCTGCCACCAGCCAGGGAGGTGACACACGTGGTGTGGCAGACCTCTCCTGCTGTGCCCACTGCTCCCCTCAGCAGTGTACTTCAGTTGCTCTGCCTGTTCTGCCTCCCGCTCTTTCTGTGGTGAATCCTCTCACCTTCCCATGACTCTGGCCTATACCCCAACTCTTGTATGCATGAGTAAATAAATCTTTTTAAAAATAAATAAATAAAATAGAAATAAAAAATAAAACTTTGACAGTAAGAAGAGTTCTTGGAGGAAACAGTCACAGGTAATGAGCAGGACAGAACGCCTCTGTGATTCACTGCAGGCTCCTGCTCCTCTCAGAAAGAGAAGCATAGAAATTCCAAAACAAAGGAGCAGAGTAGCAAAGCTGCAGCTGCAGAGTGCCCAAGAACCCAGTGAGTGGTGGCTTTGCACGGAGGGTGAAGAACAGGGTCATCTGCTGTCCCAGCCTGGGGACTTTCTCCTCCGAGGTCCTGATCCACAGGCTCCGTCCCGCCACCCATTCTGCAGAGTCACAGCTACAACTTAGGATCAGGTGCGTGTTCCTTCTCGTTGCATTTTTTATATCGACAGACAGGGATTGTAATACAGAAAATTTAAATGTGAAAAATGATCCCAAGTAGATGGGAGAAGTGGGTGGGAGAAAAGGGGAGGGGTGTTGCATCTCATTTCAATTGGTGGAGAGTCCAAGAACCCTACTGCAGTGAGTGGGGGAAGAAACACCCAAGTCTAGCATTGGACAATACAAGCAAGCAGGGGAACTTACAGCAGTACATATTTTATGGGGTGGAGGAGCAAGAGGTTGGGAACAGGCGGGTGTTAAGTCATCCCTCCCCGCCAAGATGCCCTCAGCTGCTACCTCACACTAAGAAACCAGAACCAGGGACAGGGCACCTCGATGGGGTCCCCAAGACAGGACCAGATTCAAAATGGTGTCTCTGGGATTAGAATGGGAGGCAGGGTGACAATATTTTTTTAATATACTTCTGTCTTGTTGGATTCCATTGTTATTTATCTTGTGTGCATTTCAATGGGGTGGCTTTCCATGATTTTATAAAGTTTGTATACACAGATGGGTGCCCATGAAATGAATAAAATTTAAACTGTGTAGTCTCATCTAAAATAACAGAGAGAAGGAGGGAGAAGGGAGGAAGAGCCAGAGCTAGTTGATATCAGACCTTTTTAAAAGAGACTTAACATATTTTCATGTATGATTGAGACACTAAGTCTAGAAGAAAAAGCACCCAAGTGTGTAGATTGTCCTACAGAGGGCAGGGAATAGGTAGAGAGGTGGGTTGTTTTGTTGACTATTTGGCTTATTTTGTTTACTATTTGACTGGTATGTTTGCATAATTACTTTTTTAAAAAGATGTATTTATGCATACAAGAGAAGATGGGGGGTACAGGCCAGAGGTATGGGGGAGGGGGAGTGTGTATGTGAGGGGATTCACCAGAGACAAAGTGGGGAGCAGAACAGGCAGATGGACTGAAATACACTGTTGAGGGGAGCAGTGGGCGAGGCAGGAGAGGTCTGCTGCGCCTTGTAGGTCAGTTCCCTGGCCAGGGATTGAACTCTATGCAGTGGCTGCAGATAGCTTCATAGCACTGAGACTTAATCCCTTTGAGCCACCAGGGATGTCCTTTATAAAGACTTCAAAGTATAAATGGAAGCACTTCTACACTGTTGAGTGTTTTCTAAGGTCATTCAATAGCATCTCCTAAAGATCTCACTTTCTTTTGTGTTTTGCCTCAATCACAGACAATCTCACCTTGGTTTTGGTTGAAATGCAGCCTTTGCAAGGATACTTTCTTTCAAGACAATTTTGGTTTTGCTGAGTGAAGTAACATCAAGCTTTCTGCAACTAGAAGAGCTGGAGCTGAGGAGGCTGTCCTGTACCTGCGGGTGCAGACAGGCAGGCCAGGCCAGGGCGGGGCACCCATGGGCTCATAATGACCATGAAGCGCTCACCTTTAATAGCGCTGCTAAATGTTTTTCCAAAGTGCTGCACTACCACACACTCCCGCCGGCAATGGATGAGAGTTCATTTCCTCCACATCCTCATCAGCACTCAGTATTTTAATTTTAGATGTTTTGGTGGGTGAGTAGTTTTCTACTCACACTTACTGTAGCACTAATTACACCCAAGTGTTTACAGCATTCCTAACTGCCCACCTACATCTGCTGTCTCCTCTGAAGTCCCAGAATTTAGGCACAGCACACAGCCACACAAGTCCCCTAGTCACCGGTCATCGGTGGCATGCGATAGGGTGAAGTGGACCCTACCTGGCCTGTTGGCTGTGAGTGTGCCCTTCCTGCCTTCAGCTGGACAGGTGGCACCGCTGAGGGGCTGCCTGTCTATCTGGCAATGCACTATAAGAACAAATAAGCTATTTTGGTTAAGTCACTGCACTTGAGGTTTGTTTATTACAGCAGGAAGCCCTCCCCACAATGAACACTGTGATTACTCACTTACCCTGCAGCTCTGACAAAACTGGATGCCGTTTTGTCTGCTCAGCGCATCTGTCCACTAAGGCACTGCTCCTCACCCAGCCCCTTCACTAGTTCTCCACCCCTGTCCAGGGTTACAAGTCAGTGTTGTAAGGGTGAGACCCAACTTTGTCAACTAGAGTGCTTGCATGAGACTCACAGAATGGCAAGAATAACACTCTAGAAATCCAGTTTGTTCCCTCCCCAAGGTTTGTTTAGTGACTTTTCTGAACTAATTTTGTAAAGACTTTGTCCTTTGTCATGTGTGACCTGCTCTGCTTAGTTAGCTTAGTGGCTGGCTGGTGACTGCACAGTTTCCTTAACTGCCTGGAACCAGTAAGACCCTCGGTCTCTGCCCAGGGGCTGTGTGTGAGTGGGGTACCCCCCTACACTCAGGAGGGCAGCCAACAACTCTGCCTTAAAGGCTTTCTGTTAGCCTAGGGCCTCAGGGCCAGCCAGAGGTCAGAAGCAGCTCCGCAGTTTCCCAATGTAGTATCTTAAAGCTGCACCCTTTTTTTTAAAGATTTATTTATTTATGAATACAAGAGCTGGGGTATAGGCCAGGGTCCAGGATGGTGAGAGGCTTCACCAAAGACAGAGTGGGGAGCAGAACAGGCAGACTGACTGAAACACACTGCTGAGGAGAGCAGTGGGCAAGGCAGGAGAGGTCTGTTGCACCATGTGAGTCCTCTCCCTGGCCGGTGGCAGGGATGGAACTCATGCTGTATTGGCTGTGTTTTGCTTCATAGTGAGTTGCTTAATCCAATGCACCACCAGGGAGGCCCACTTTTTTTTTTTTTTTTAAGATTTATTTATGTATGCATACAAGAGCTGGGGTGTAGGCCAGAGGTGTGGGGGTAGAGAGGTGAGAGGAGACACCAGAGAAAGAATGGGGAGCAGAACAGGCAGATTGATTGGAATACACTGAGGGGAGCAGCAGGTGGCATAGGAAAGGTCTGCTCTGCTGTGTGGCAGCTCCCTGGTCAGCTGGGGATTGCTGCAGTAGCTGTGGATGCTTCATAATGGCGCTGCACCTTAACCCCTTGTGCCACCAGGGAGGCCTGTCTTTGTTATTTTGGTTTGAGGTTTCCAGTGGCCCTGTGGCAGAAGAGAGTGAAACCATCCCCTAAGAGAACTAGAACCAATCAGAGAGAAAGGAGAGGAGTCAGATAGAAGAGAGAGATCCAACAATGGCATCTCAGCCCTTGGACCAAACTATACCTGCAGCACCTTCAGATGTGAGCCAGAATGTGACATTTGAAGACAATTTTAAATAAGCGTTGTGTTAAGTGCTAGGGATACAAGTCCCTTCCCTTTAAGTAATTCTCAACCCGGTTAGACTCCGGAGGGTTCATCTATATGGACTGAATGGGGAAAGAAAGAATACACTCTCCCCCACTAGCCTGTAACTCAAAATAACCATTTTCGTGAAGTAGCACTGCAAACAACAAAACCACAATCATGTTGGCTGGGTGTGCCACCTGCCTCCAGTAGAAATCACAGATATTTTCACATCTCAAAATACCAGGCAGTTTATCACAACTTCAGAATTACTAATTACCAGACCTGCTGCTAGAACATGTTACTCAATGTGTAAATACAGAGAGAAAAGGATTACAGTTTAAAATATTTTGATAATCAGATTTCAGTACCATCAGTGTCATTTCTATCTTGTATTTTATTTTGTGCGTTTAAGAGTGCCTTCTGAAAAGAGGCGAACAGACTTCACTAAGCCCTAGAAGCTCAAAATGAAGACCAGATTAACCAGGAACAGACCAGGAGACATGGTAGGGGTCCTGGTGCTGACTGTCATTGAGAGATTTCGAGGTGACAGAGCTGCGGGGGGGGGGGGGGGGGGGGGGGGGGGGGGGGGGGGGGCACTACTATGACNGGGGGGGGGGGGGGGGGGGGGGGGGGGGGGGGGGGGGAGGGGAGCACTACTATGACAGTGTGTGGCATGGAAAAATGATGCCTAGTGGGTCTTTGCCAAGGGCTAGGGGGCAGAAGGAAGCGCTGGCTTCGGTGGCCTCTGGGGGTCAGGGAGGCACTGCCCGGGCAGGTCAGCCAAGGACTTGCCCTCTGCTAAAGCTGTGGTCAGTCTGGCACAGCAGCATCCGCTTCAGCTGTTCCCAATTTCCACTCGCCTGGCTCCAACTGGGGCAGCTCTGGGCTGCTTTCCCCAGCCTCCCTCTCTGGAATATCTTCACTCTGATTATCACAAAGGATGGCTGGATGCTCGGTGCTGGCTTAGCTATGACTTTGAAAGTGCTGTGAAAGAGTAGGTGAGGGCAAGATTACACCCCTAACCAGGGGGAGCTACACTAATGGTCTGACAGCTGAATTGCTTCTGGGGCAACCAGAACAATGACAAGGCTCACAGACCTTCATTTACATGCTGCTGCCTAGAAAGTGCTTTCAGGAAAAGTGGCCTCTGTTGGGGGTCCTGGGGTACTGGAGAGTAACAGCCCAAGATGCACTAGGGCACCTGGGCACTTCCCTCCTCTGAAGAAGAAGGTGCTCTGACAAAGCGCCCGGTGGGCCCCGTGAAGACCCTTTACCTTAGAGAGGCTGCCAGGAAGGTGGGCCTTTTCTGGGGGAGGAGAGAGGCATGGAGCAGTGGGGAGCATAGTCCTCTTGGCAGCCTCTGGGGAGACCTGCTCTCAGGCATCCAGAGAGCACCTCGTGGTTGCATTCAGAAGACATTTCTGCAGGCACAGGCCACCAGGCACACCGCAGCCCCAGGCCCATTTCTTCCCTTTTCTTTGCCAGCTCAGGTGCTAAGGCCCTACTCCCTCCCGACTGAGGATGGGCTTGCATCCAGCTCTTGAGATATTTCTTCCTTTGCTCAAACACTCACATTTAAAAGTGTCCCCAGCCACCTACCCACAGGGAAGCAGAAGGGACAAGATTAGTGTCTCCTTATGGCCTGTGGGTTCATTGGAAATTCTGATGTATAAGTTTAAAATGTCCTATATAGAATATAAAACAGCAATAAGAACAAGAACAAGACCTTGACCTGGTCACTTCCTGCAGCAACCAGGGGTTTTTGGGCCCTCACTGGTGACAGGGACAGAGTGTGTGGTGTTATAGGAAGCACAGCATGGTCTATAGCAGGAGACATTCCAGCAGTCACAGACTCCCCCCTCCAGCTGGTCCCTGCAGTGGCCCCAGAAACTGTCTAGACACTGGCCCTGAAGGACATGCTTCTCCTGCAGACAGAGGTGTCAGAAAGCATTCCCAGTGGGAGGAAATCTACTTTATCATCTAATTTCCACCCATCTGTCCTCATTCTGCCCTTCACCACCCCACAAGGTAATCCTTCTTTCCTGGACAGTTCCTACAAATATTTAGATCCCTCTGTCTTGTGCTCCACACATTGATTTTCCAGGATGAAGGCCCCAGGTGCATCACCACTCTCCCATGCTCGGGTCTGTCTTTTGACACTAAGCAAGGGCACGGTATTCCAGTCCTGTCCCACTAGGGAAGAACACAGGAGCATCTGCTCCTCTCCCCTGCCCCTCCCCCACTACCCTGCCCCCATCTCTGCAATGCTTGCATTTATCCATCTTAAGAGAGAGTCCATTCTTGGGGGAGGGGACGCTGTTTAAATGGCCCTGTCCTAATCCCTTCCTGTTTTGATTTTAATCCGAACTGGATGGGGAACTTAGATCCACCTGGAAGGGAACTCGAAAAGTTAACTCCTACTTTCAACAGTCGCCAGCACGGAAGGTGAGCTCAAGGTGGCTTGACCTGAGATGCTTTCCCTGATGCTCCGAAGACCTCGGAGACAGTCCCCCATCCTTAAGTCGCAGGCTGTGGCTCTCACGGCCACCTGGGAAGCATTAGAGCCAGGATTCAAACTTGAGTCTATCAGGTTCCAGGTCTTGACCCCCACCCACCGAGAGAGAAGGGGTGATCTCTCTGTCCCCCACACCCTTGGACACCCTTGGGCACTGTCTTAGCTTTGTTGACCTTGTGTCTCTCCAGGGCTATCAGCCCTTGTACTGAGAGGCGGAGACCCCTTGAAGTGTGGCAACCAGTTGCAGTTGCAGGGCCCAGAGAGGAGGGGGGCAGGCAAGCACACCCCGTTCTCAACACATCTTTACTCTTTTTCTTTTCTGGACTCTCACTGGCTTCCTCTCACGACCTTGCCTCTTCTGTAGTCACTCTGCTCATCCTCTCATAGGCGTTTCCCCCTTGCTGTCCGCTGAGTGAGGCCACTCTTACAGTGCTGCCTCTAGGCTCAGGTGTGCACACTTACACATGCCCACGCCCCTACCCCACGTGCGCAATCAGGCACCTGCATCTTGTGCCCACACTCCTAGGTGCCTTCTGCATCAACATGATAAAGGCCTCAGGTGATAGCCACGGAGGCTAGCGGTGTGCTGTATAAAGTCTGCTTAATTCACTCACCTATACCCCTGAAGGGAAATTTAAGGCTCTTGGGCCCTACTGGCCATTTAAGACTGGTTTAAACTTGGTTGTGGCTCTGGACAGTCTGTGTCACCAGGGAAGCAACCTCAGGTACCCTAGGGCCGTCTGCAACCAGGGAGCTCTGATCTGGCCAGTGATGGGGCACCTTGATGGCCCACACCTGGGGAACCTGGCAGCTCATTGGGAGCCATGTTCTTTTTGCTGGACAGCGTCCCTCGGCAGGCCTGCTGGTCCTGCCAGCCACTGTTCAGGCCCTGCCACCTCTCCCTATTTGGTGGCAGAGTCTGAAGATTTAGCCTCCCACACCTGTGGCCGAGTCACAGATATACCTCAGTGGAGCCACAAGAGGAGCCTTTTGGCCCTGTAGAAAATGGTGAAATTTTTGTCAACTGTTGGTATGGGGGCACAGAAGGCTGCAAGAAAATCTGTATGAGAGAAGCTGCCTGCCCACCTCACCCCAGGAAAACGGGTGGGGGATGGGACTTGGTTAGGAATGTTTGTTCCCAACATCAGATTAATCCTGGGTGCCACGCAGCGCCCACACAGCGGGTCCCCAACACAGCAGGCAAGAAACTTTGGGGGTAGGAGGGGGGTTGTTAGAAAGGGTGGGGTTAGGCCAGGCTCCTAAGAGGGGATGCTGGGCCTTTAGCAGGTGGTGCGGAGGGGGAGGGAGGTAAGGCATTCATCAGAATCTGTTTGATCCAGCAGAAGCCAGACTAGACCAGAGCAGGGGGGCTGCCTTTGGGCCCAGTTATTCCGGTAAGGAAAGACCGGGAAGGGGAGAGAAGGAGAGAGGGAGCGAGAGGGAGGAAGGGAAAGAGAGGTGGAGAGCAGCGGCCGGCTAGGCGAGGAGGAAGAGTGGGAGAAGGTGAGGAAGAGGAGGGAGGGAGAGAGAGGGCGGGGAGAGAGGCGCCCGGGGAAGAAGGGGAGGAGGCGGAGAGAAGGGAGGGTGGAGGGGCGGGCGGAGGCGGGAAGGGAGGTGGGGAGGGAGCGGGGGAGGGGCCTGTGTTGCTCGCGCCCTCCCTCCCGCGCCGGCCTCTGAGCCTCATCGCCGCAGCATCCCCGCGCCGCACGCCTCGCCGGGCCTCTCCGCGCTCGGAGCCTGGCCTCGCCGCCGCCGCCGCCGCCGCCGCCGCCGCCATTCTGCCGCCGGCGTGCAGCGCCGGGCACAGCAGGGCCTTGCGCCAGGACGCGCCACACCAGGTAAGCGCTGGGGAGGGCGCGGGCCGCGCAGGTGCGCGGGGTTTATGGGACCCTCCTGGGACCCACCCGGAGCTCCGGTCCCTGAGCTTCCCCGGGATCGTAGAGCGTCTCAGCGGCCCCGGACCCTGACTCCTCCGGGACCCTTCCGGAGCCCCATCTCGGACACCCTGCCACCCCCAGCCCTCAGTTCCCTAACTCCTACCCGGAGTCCACCCGGACCTCCCTACCCAGACTCCAACCCTGACCCATTCGGAGCCCCGACCCCGAATGGTCCTCCCGGGACCCTCTCAGAGACCCCTGATTTTTCCCCGGCCCCCTCCGGGCGCCCATTCTCGGGGCAGGTGGCTCCGCGCGGCGCGGAGACCCAGGCAAGCTGCAGACCCAGGCCGGGAAAAGGGGTGGCGCGCTCCACCAGGCCGGCCCGATCGGTCCGCTCGGCTGGGACCCTGCGGCCCCGCCCGGGCCCTGCAGTGCTCCAGCCCCTCCAGCCGGGCCTGGTCCCTGCGGGCTGCTATTTCGAGCGCCGAGGTCGCAGAGGCCGCGGCCCTAGTGCGCCGGGCCGGAGCGCTCACTCAGACAGGTGGGGCAGGTCTGCCTGGCTTGGAGGGCTGCAGGCCTCCGCGGTCGACCTTTCGGGTTTGGGCTGCGTGGTTCCAGCAGGGACAGGGAGAATCGCCAGCCTTAGCTCGGCTGCACCTGTTGCTGCAGCCTGGTGAGCTGCAAGGCCGAGTCCAAGGGTTTCTGCCCGTGTAGGCTGGAAAGAAGAATTGAGTGGTGTCCTTCTTGAGCGTTTGATTTAATTTCGGGGGAGGAGGGCAGTGCATGGGAATCTACAGGTGGGCATTTCGAGTCAGCTGAGGCCTGGAGTCACTGATTGGGCCCTGTTCTCTGCAAGTCGTTCTCCTTTTGTTTTGAAAACCTCATTTTATGTTGAACACAACCCGGCCTCATGGGTGGTCAGGTCCATGAGGCCATGCCAGACCTGAGGCCTGGAGCCAAGCAGTTGGCCCTCCTGTCCTGAGTCTGTTCAAGTCAACTAGGCAACATGGAGTGGCCGCTTCCTTTCGGGGGTGGGGAGTGTTAGGTGACATGGGTGGCCTGTCACCTCCTATCTGTCCCAGGCCTGGGGCCTGTCCTGCTGGCTGCCAGGGCACCATTATTTGGGAGTGTTTACTGTGTCCCAGAAACAGGCTGCCTTGGCTAGCATGGGGCCAAGATTCTGGCAGAGATAATGCCCTGATTGTCACTGGAACGGTTGGTTGGTGTCTGTGCCCTCTGTCTGCAGGAATAAAGGAGAATAAAGCAGGCCAGCCCTGAGAGCCCTGGCATTGGCACTGCATCCTACCAGGGAGAGGGTCTTCAGGAATGAGGGGTGGTGTTTCTGTGGGCAGAGACTACCCCTCTCTGTGCCCCTCCCCCAGACCAGACCTTCAGACTGATAAGTGTCTGCACCTGCAGAATCAAATAAAGGACGAACTAGTTGCTGGCATTGAGAGGCAACCCTGTTGGGTCCCCCTTTGCCAGGTTCCCTCCATGGCATGGGTCCCTCCTTGCACAGTATTACAGGATGGTGAGCTGGTGTGGGGGGTGGGGGGTGGGGTGTGGACTTGGCTTTGCCTGAAATGGTGCTGATAAGTTCCCTAGCCCACCTCCCTGAAAGCATACCGTCTGTTGGAAATGAGCCTCCCCCAAGAGTGGGGCTCTCGTGGCCTTGTTAGAGTTCCTGGAAGTCGATGCATCTGCCTGGGCTAAGGTGTGGGGTGCAGCCCTGCTGCTCAGCTGTCTGATGGGTGTAGGAGCAGGGAGAGTACATCAGTGGCAGCATCATGTGACCCCTCTATGTGGTTTGTCCAAGGCTGTTTCGTCTGGAGTACCTTCTCCGCAGCAAGCTGGGATGTCTAGGCCAGTGCCGGAGAGTGCACACTAATGGCTGGCTCTGAGTGAGGAGGGAGGCCGGTCTGCTGGTGCCAGCACACAGCAAAATCAATAATGCTTTGCAAAGATCAATGGTTCTCATTTTGGTCCTCTGTGCTTCTAGAGGGAGCCCGCCTCTTCCATACCAGAGTGGACACTGGCCGCCTGGCTCCCCTTCTGGTGGTGGGGGCAGAATGGGCATGGCTGCAGAGCCTTCTGACCACTTGTGTGGTGGACCTCGGGCCATAGTTTCTGAATTGGCAGCTGGGACCTGTTCCCCCTTCCACCCAGGTACCCGGGGTGTCCCTGCATTAGTCTTATTGACATTTGCTTGTCGACTGTTTCATAACATAGAACAATCATCCTGTTGGTGTTAACTTGCTTACTTAAAAGAGCTCCTGGAAGGTGAGGTGGCATTGCCCCCAGGCTTAGCCAGAGCAACAGCAGTGACTGTCCAGCTGGCTGTGGGATGAAGCTGGCTGTGTAAAACGTGTACATGTGACTTTGCCAGGGGCTGGCTGTCAGGGGTGGTCCCTGGGAGAAAGGCTGCTGGCCCTGTGGTTCCCAGCTGGGGCAGGGACTTCCCTCTCCCCATTCCAGGAGGAGGGATAAGAAGTAAGAAGGAAAGTAGCCCAGGAAACATAGGTACATGGCCTGTCACCCCTGGCCTTGGTAGGTGTGGCCCTAATGATTCCATGTCCATCTGGGGCTATCTTAGGGTGTCGCCTGAGAGCAGGGCCTGTCCAGCAGGCTCCTCTGTACTGGAGACGCAGCACAGCTCACAGCCATTTCTAGCCTTTCTGCTGCCAGAGGTGACATGGGGTAAGTGGGTTTTATTAGGAGGAAGTATCTGCTGACTCTGTCAAGAGCGGGCCTCCCCGGGAGCTGGGGTGGCATTTTTCAGCGTGCCAATTAAGGTCAGCCTTGGGGTGATCAGATTGGTTCAGCCTAGTTTCTTATAGTGGCTCACTTTCCAGCTGGCTGCCTTCAAACCCCGCACTCACTTTACCTGGCAGTGCCACGCCAGGGCCGGGCCTGCTGCCCTCCTGGCGCCATAGCAGCAGGGGTGCAGGCCCACAGCTGCTTCCTGTGACCGTGCCTGGCTCTGTGGGACTAGTCTGTTATTAGGTCTGAGATTCTCAGATGTCCTCCCTGAAAGCACCCATTTCCTGTCGCTTCCCAGCAGCACCCGGGGTTGCCTGCCTTGGACCCAGAGCTCACATAAGATAGCATTTCACCCAGGAAGCACCCTTTTGCCAATTATGGTATATATGAGACAGTGGAACATTGGTTGAGTGAGCAATGATTGTAAAGAATGACTGTATTCCTTACGAACAGCGTTGTGGTTATATTAAAATGCTCTTAACCTTTTAGTGAGATACCGGAATGTCTGCAGAGGAAATGGCACAGGGTTATTGTGGGTTAGATGTAGGTGGGAGGTGGGTGGGGATGTGGAGGCAGGATTGTCTGGATCGATGGGTGTTGGTTGTACGCAGGGGAACCTGAAGGCCCATTACTCTACTTCTGTGTATTTTTGAAATTCTCCATCATAAAAAGTAATCCAAGAACCCCGGTGCCCCTATAAACATGCTATTGGATCCTTCACTTCATGAAATAAGAGGTTTCCTTTAAAGAGGTGTTGCTACATTAAGTGAGAAGTCCCTGCGTGCAGGAGAATGCATAGCACAGCGGCATTTACGCGTGTGTGCAGGTCCCTGTGTATGAAAAGCGCAGGCAGAACAGGTGATCGTAAGTGCCGATAATGGACTCTCATCTCGGCTTTGGGGCACAGCCCTGAGCAAAAGCTGCCATCAGCCACTAGGTAGCAGGGAGGGAAGGCACCCGTGGGAGCTGTGTTTTGGGGGAGGAAATGACTTGTGTATGTTGGGGAGGGATTGAGTGTGTGTGTGTGTTGGGGAGGGTGAGCAATGGAAAGGGGGGGAAGAAGGTGGTCAACTACACTCCCCCCCACATATTTCTGTGTCATTTTTTCCTTTTACAGTGAGATTGTCTTTGTGATTATAAAATTAAGTTTTAAGGAGGGGTCGGGCTGTATAAGATAATATTCCATTTTAAATAGTCTACATTTTCAAATGTAAATTGCTTTTAAGTGGAATTTGATTTGTAGACATGCCTGTTCCTTTGCAACCTTTTAACAGGATGTGGCTTAAATGAGGCGCTGGGTAAATCTGAAGTCTCAGCTCTGGGGTGCTCTGTGGCTGTGGAAAGAGAGTGCTCTCTTCCTGCCATTGGCAAGGGGGGACCCAGCCCTGCCAGCCACCCACAGGGCACGGCCATGGATGGTGGTCCAGAAGGAGGGTTATGCCCAGGCTGGTGCCCTGGGAGTGGGCCAGCCCTCAGGCCAGCAGAAGGTCCCCACCCTCGGACTCTGTCCAGACTCTGAAGCCCCTTCACCTTCACAGGTGGGTTCCCCCGCTGATGGGATGACCTGCTGGAGCTGTTCCACTTGCTTTCCATGTCTGCTGTTTCCATTTAGTAAAAGGTAGCTTAAGTAACCATAATCTACACCCACGGGAAAAGCATAAAAGTGCAAGTCTACAGAGTAACAAGTAAAAGTTGTCTGGAATTCTAGGAGTTTTTGCTTTTCCGTTTTCCAATCCCATTGCAAGAAATCCAAGTTGCTTTGACAGCTAGAACATAATCTGCTTTGATCTAGCTTTCGGGTCTCTGAAGGGTGTCTTTGGAAGGACATGAAGTTCCTGGGGGCCTGCCCTGCATAAAGGATGGAGCTTGTGTTCACTGTGTTGAGAGTTTGAGTTGTTGTTGTTTACTGGTGTTTTCCGCTGCCTGGAGGGCATGGTGCGCTGTGCCCTGAATCCCGGGTCGGGTCGTGTCTGCTTGCCCATGAGCCATCTGGCACCGTGCTCCGTGCCAACACACAGCAGTCCCTTCGGCACAGATGTACTCTGTGCATCCCAGTCCTTCTGAGGGGCTTTGGGGTTCCACCCGAGTAGAGATGTGCTGATGGGCTATTCTGGAACTCGGGAGTTTTGTGTCAATGGTAGCTGGTGGTCCTTTTTTGAGGTAAAGGAATAGCATTTTATTAAGAGCCCTTTCAACTCATTCTTCTAGCAACCATTCCTTCTAGCAAAGATTGCTCAAGCTCAAATTATAGTTAAGAAACCAAGCAAAAGAAGGCATCTCCCACCTCCCAGAACAGGTCAGAAGAACAGAGTTCTGGCCCTACCCTAGACCTTCAAATCAGGGGAGCTGTCCGTTCAGGGGGTTTTGACTTATTGTACACCAAGCCACTGCCTGCCCTTTGGGGTGCACCCCATTGTGCTGAGGGCCTTGCTCTGCATGCACAGTAGATTGGGAGATTGGGGTGCTTGCCAGAGAGGTAAAATTTCAGTAATTTTGTTCTTGTATAATTTACATAAAATAAAAGGCACTCGTACAAAACGCACTGCTCAATGAATTTTGACAGATGTGCACCTTCATACAGCTGCTTCGACCTTGACACTAGTGGAGGTGGGTAGGTGGTAGGTAGACTCTGGCCTGCACCATGTCCTTCATTGACTAGCTACAGCAGTTTTTGGGCTTTTGAAGCAGCTGAGCAAAAGCAACAGAGACTATGGCTACAGAGATGTGGGTTGGGAGCATTTCCCAAATTCCCGGTTGCCCATTTGCACTTACCCCTCAGTCATAATCACCTGTCTGCTAAGGTTAGATTATTATAGATGAGACTCGTTTCTTCAAGAGTGTCAAAGGGGAGGAGTATATTATAGACTCTCATGTCTTACTTTGTCCATTTAGCATGTTTTTGACATTCCTATATGTATATCAGCTCTTCGTATCCTTTGTTGTTGAATACGATTTCATTGTGTAGGTGTGATAGGGTTATTGATTCATCTACCTGTTGGTGAATATTTGGAAGCCTTCCCTGGTCTAGTAATCGTGAATAAAAAAGCCTCGTGAACTATTACTCGACCAAAGTTCAGGCAGTCAGATCACACAGGCATATCTCCAAAGAAAGGTACACAAGTGACGGATAAGCAAATGCAAAGATACTTTCCATCATCAGTACCAGGGAACTGCAAATGAAAACCACAGCAAGAAACCACCCACTGGAATGTCTTTAATCAAAAAAGAAAAAATAGTGTGGGTGAGTTCATGAAGAAATCAAACCCTCGTAAATTGCTGGTCTGATATAAAATGGTGCAGAACTTGGGAAAAGCTGAACATCAATTTCCTACATGACCCAGCAGTTCTACTCCTGGGCTATACCTTCAAAGAATTGAAAACAGATTCCATAAAACTTGGGTATAACTGTCCACAGCAGCATCATTCACAACAACTGGAAGATGAAAGCACCCCAAGTTCCCATCAGTGGATGAATGGATCAACTGATGTGGTCTGTCTGGAAAGTGGAATATTACTCAGCCATAAAGAAGGAAATACTGATAAATCCTATAACATGTAAGAACCTTGAAGACATTATGTGAGTGAAAGTCATCAGGCATAAAAGGACACCTAGTGCATGATTCTGTCTCTATGAAGTATTCAAAAAGGGGCAGATCTTTAAAGACAGATTATTAGTTGCCTGGGACTGAGGGAGGGGAGACTAGGAGTTAGTATTTAATGTCTTCTGCAACTAGATAGTGGTAATTTTTGCATAATATTGTGATTATACTCATGGTCACTGAATTGTACTCTTTAAAGTGGTTAAAATGATACATTTTGTTATAAGTATTTTACTGCACTAAAAACAATATTAAAAAGGTGCTGTGAGCATTCATATGCAAATCTCAGTGGAGTTAGTGCAAATCTTAGTGGACACTTGCTTGCCTTTCTCTTGGGTGCTTGCTATGGGTGGGATTGTAGGGTTGTATGGTGGGTGTTTATTTGGCTTTAAGAAACCTGCAACCTTTTCCAGAGGGCTGGCATTGCTGTGCATGGCTGCTGCTAATGTGTGAGATGCAGTGTTCACATCTTTGCCAACACTGGCTGTCATCAGTCTATTTTAATTTTAGGTCTTCTACTGAGTATGGTCTAGTGCTGTCTGGTTGAAGCTTTAGTTAAGCAGTTTTCCCAGTGTTTGTTAACTCTTTGTATATATTCTTTTAAGTATCTTTTGAGATCTTCTACTCATCTTTTAATTGGGTTATTTGCCTTATACCTGATTAACAAGGGCTCTTTGAATCTCCTAGATGCAAATCTTTTGTCGTATATTTTTATTGCAGATATTTTCAAGTTTGTCTACTTCATTAAGTAAACAAACAAAATGTCAAAGGACATTTTTATCTTTTTTTTTTTTTTTAAAGATTTATTTATTTATGCATACAAGCACTGGGGTACAGGCCAGAGGTGTGGGGGGTGAGAGGATTCACCACAGAGAGC